>VXBI01008514.1:1377649-1591584 GCA_013397375.1 Toxostoma redivivum
TTTTTTGAATAAGAGCAGGATCTTGCTGGGTCATGCAGCAGCACCAGACTGCTCTCCCTCAGCTGGTGGGACCTGATCTGACATTTCAGCTGTGCTTTCAGGGCCAAACTATTTGAACTGGATTAGTGCATTTTTGTTGTGTGGCTGCTGTATTTCTGGCTGTGTATTTTCTGGCCTGTACTTTAGTCCTTAGCTAAACCTTTCACAGGCTTTCCTTCAGACATGAGTAGCTCAAGGAGGTACCCTGTTCAGAAGGCACAGCTGAAGCTGAAACATCATGTTTGCCCACAGCAATAAGCCTTGGCAAAACATGAACATAAGGGATAAGATCATCAGCTACTGTGGACAAGCTGTTGAGGATCTCCTCCTATCTTCACAGAGAGCTGGGAGCCAGGCAGTCCCTTGAGGACACTTCAGCTGCTTAACACAGCACTGCTGCACCAATTAAATTCCCTGTCACAGATGCTGAAACCACAAGAGTTGCTTAAAAACTCTAATCAGCACCGTAGTAGTGATATCAAAATGGTAATGATGGGGTGTGTGTTTGACAGAACAAGTCCCCCGAGAGCCAGAGTCACTTCTGCTCTCTGAGACCCAAAAAGTTCTGCACGTAACAGGGGGTGGCTCCTTTCCCTTTGCTGAGTGGCTTGAAAGGCACAAACTGAATCTGCAAAAGCCTGGCCAGAGCAAATGTTGTAGGATATAATATTCTCAGAGCACTTCAGCCACTGCCCAGTAATTATACCAGTGGCTGATGGTGCATTAGCTGAGTGCATTCGAGATGTGTATGCACCTCTAAGTGGTCTGAAAGTAGGAAAATGTTTGTCAGGACTGCATGTACCAAGTACAGAGTAAACCAAAAAGTAAACTGAAAATGGTGGGACACCTCCCACCCCCCTTCCAAAAAATGCAGGCCTTCTTTTGGTGGGACCAAGTGAAAAAGACAGTCATTCCGCACTGGCAACCCTTGGATTTCAAGGGATTGGTTTGTCTGTCTAGAGTTTGACAAAAATATTCTCAAGGGAGCACAGCTGGTCTCTGCCATGGTTTGGGACTGAAAATAAGTCCCAATAATAATTTTACAAAAAAATGGTTCAAAAATTTTTGAATCCAGTAACAATTCTTGAAAAATTTAAACAATCTTTTAGTACGACTATGAGCTGTTTCAAAGCAGCAAAAAATCTGTCTAAAAGGAAGCTGAGTGGAGCATTGAAAATCTGGAAGTTTGCTGTTGGTTAATTTAGATAACAACTGGCATTGCCAGCTATTTTATTTTTCTAATCTTTGTTCATACAGTAAATATTACTCTTTAGGACCCTGTTTCCAGACCAGAGGCCCCAATTTTGCTCCCTCTGTCTGAGTATTTTGGGGTCCCTCATAGGCGTATTTTCAGGTGAAAACTCCTGGGTCAGATCTTGCACTCCACAAGCCTAAACTGGTCAGTTTTCATGGGAAGAAAGGGAGTTTTGTGGCATCCAACTCAAGCCCACCAGACTAAGGACAACAAAAAAAATTATTTGCATCCACCTGGCTAAAATAAAGCTGCAAGGGTTAAGAGACCTGACTTGTGCCAGAAGCACTATCCAATCTGTCTTGGGACTCCCTGGGAACCACAGCTGGGAACCTAAATTTCAGATGAACATGGTGTTCTTCACTTCCTGTCCTGGCAATGTGGCTTTATGTGCCACTAAATTAATCCCATTTCGTGTTATAGAACTGCTGTGAAGCTGAACATAACTTCTCATATATTTGTTCATGACCCATTTCAAAATCAAAACATGTTTTAAATACTTTATACACCCATTACTTTTTATTATGAGCTGCTGATACACATAGCACTGAGTTTTATAACAACACATCATTTGATGGGAACACTCTTTTGCAGTAATATCACACCCTTGGATAAAAACTACTCTGCTGCACTACACAACACCACTCCACTGCAAACACTGTTTTGTACCCACAGTTAAATTGTTTGCAAGAAGATCAGGCTTTCTATTATGGTCTTCTTAATCATTGAAAAAAACCAAAAAACATTATGTTCACTTAAAAATCATTCTCCCCTTTTTTTTTTAAATTTTCTTCAATCAACAGATTTTTTTTTTTCATTTTTTCATGGGAGACAAGAAATGCAAATTGACAAAAAGTATCAAGAAGGAGTAACAGACAAATATGAAAGCAGAAAATACTGAGCAAAATTGGCATTTTGACACAAATTCTGTTTACTTGGTCTTCATGAGACAGGGTTGGACATGGGAGTATTCCTATGAGAGAGAACAGTCAGGAAGCCTGGTTCAGAGAAGAGGAGAGGGTGGCAGTAGTAGCAATGCAGCTCATTTGAAATGCAGAACTGTCCTTTCTAGGTTAGTACCAACCAGCAGGAAAACTAACTCTGTCATTGCCAAAACACCATTTTCAGTATTCTAACATCTGCTATCCCTGTCTCTTAACAAGCACTGAGGCACTGTTCACAGAACAGAAATCCTGTTATCCCAGTCAGCCCCTGCCTCTGCCTTCTCTGATGGTTTCACTGTAAGGACACATATTTTCTGATTCAACATTTATATGCAAGAACCCTTTACAAGCTCCTTGTGTTTCCCTGCTATGCAAACATGCAAGCAGCAATGCTGTGACATTTCTTAACAGTTTAATTATCTTTTTTCCACCATGTTGGGGTAAGACAGGAAGGCTTAATCTTACTGAATATTTTGATTAGTGTAGAGACTTTGGAGAATATTTCTACTAACAATTTTGATTAATTTTTTCTGTTTTTTGAGGATGAGGCAAATTTTATTGCCCTGTGTTCACTTTCTTGGTTTTTTCACACAAAAAGTGCACCAAATGAAAAAAAGGGGATTTAATCTGGTACATTTTTTTCAAGTATAAACCACACACTCTTCACAGGCATATACAAAACTAACAAATAATTAACATCTATTTGAGCCAGCATTACTGAGCACAAAAATTTTAGCATTCTGTTACACAGTTATACAAAGAGAGAACAGAAACAGAGCAAAACTTCCAGCATCCCTTTGATATCTTTCCATATTTGTTTATCTCAACAGAGTGGTTGGATTTTTCAGACAAACACAGCTCACAGCAGACAAGGTCCAAAACCCAAAGAGCACTTAAGGAAATAGAATAGGTGTCAGTCACTGATGTTTCATTTCATGTGTGTACTTCTCCCCTGGCGTGTTATATTTCTTCTCTGGGGGTTTATTACAGCTAACAAATTTTTCTCTGTTCAGCTCTTTATTCAGTAGAAGAAATCAGGTTCCATGATCAGCATGATCTGACTCTTTCTGTGATGTATTCACAACTTCAAGCAGAGAAAATAATAATTGCAGACACATTACCTGTGGAAAATTCATCCTCATTTATTCAGACTGATGAATGGACCACACAAACATGAGCTTCTCCCCTGCCAGCAACAACTGAAAGAAGAACAAAAAACTTACTGGATTAAATGATTATAGGAAGATGAGTAACTTTTAAAAGTGCAAAAAAGTCCAAACTGGTATAAAGAAAATTGGCTAGGAAAGGTTCAACAAGATGCCTTCAAGAAAAAGTAGATAAAGAAGAAGCACTACTGTGTAAGACCTGTGGGAAAGCAATTAAGATATTTGTGTTGATAGCTACAATGCCCAGATGCCTGCAAATTATCTAAATCGACAGTCTACTTTAAAGAAATTGTACTTGTACCTCATTGTGTTTATCTTGCTTACTTGCTCTGTCATTGCCTTATTGCCAATCTTTCTTTCTTTTTTTTTCCTCATCTTTATTTTTTTTTGTAGAGCTGGGAAGTGTAACTTTAGCCTTCAATCACAAACACTAATACAGATGCAGTTATTAACTCTATTTCTTCCCAACATTTACCCCCCCCACCCCATCTTAATCCCTGTGCAAGTATGTTTCCTCTTAATTTGAATTCCCTCAGCATTATATTCCTGGTGGACAGCAGCCTAAAAAGAACCCCCTCCCCAAACAATATAACAATACTCTTTTTGAAGTAAAAACTCTTATCACATGAAGTTTCCCTTAAGTTGGCCTGAAATCATAGTTTGATAAAGCAGCAGAAATATTAAATCTGTAGACATTTAGAAATTAATTTCTCATAAAGCTGTTCAGGGTATTTACCAGCTGCCAAGAAGGAAAACACACATAAAAGCCTTTCTGGCCAAAGACAGCTACAAGCTTAGAAAAATTGCTTTTGTTTGGTCCATAAAACATGTTTTCATTCAACATTTCTTTCCCTCTCCTCCAAGAAAGGGATCATTCTTTGCAAAAGCATGCAGAAGAATCATGAGCTTTTTGTAAAAGCTGTTTTTCTTTGGGGAGAATACCTAAATATCTCAGGGGAAAGCTTTCATATTTATTTCAAATTAATTCAAACCCTCCTGGCTGCTGATGCTGGTAAGCCTCAGCCCCAAGATGTCCCAGGGAGATGAAGAGCACCACTGTGCTGTGGTTCTTGACCCTCTGGCACGTTCAGAACTTCTTGTGTACTGGGGCTAGGATAGGGTGAGCTGTCTGGGCTGCAGATCTTGACCACAGCCTTTAAGCTTTTAAACTTGGTAGATATTTCCCCACTGAAGGGTTTGCAACAATCTCTCAGGACACTGGTAATCCATACCTTGACAACCATACTCCATTTCTCTCTCACTGCAGCTTTTTGATGCACACACTTCCAGTATGTTTTCATTCAAAGTATCAATGATAAAGAAAATGGTATAAAAACTGGAAACTTCCACTGCTCTTCTTCAGAAAACCCTGTCTCTCAAGCTCCTAAAAGCACTGTCATAAAGCCAGCCTCCATCTTGATGTTCTCTTTCCATACTTCTTACTTTTATTCTTCCCTGTGTTTCTTTTCTTTCACCCATCACCTGCTTCCTTCCCTTACTGCTTGTTATGTTCAACAGATGACCCAGCTGATCAGACTCCTTTTAAAAACTCACATATATGATAAATTATAAGAAATCAAAGCTATTCTTTCCACACAGATTTCTCTGAAATGCAAACAATCATTCAGATCAAGTGAACAGGAAAAACAGCATCACTTTCTAATAAAAATTCACTGGGTAGAGTGGCAAAATTTGAAAACTGTGCCCAGGTAAGAGAGGTCTCTCATCTCTCCACCCACTCAACAATAGGGGAATTAATACTTTGCAGATGGCTTATCTCATTCATCAGCCACCACAAAATATTTCTTGCTTTGCTCCCTCCTTCAGAGCAATTAATACTTTGCAGACAGCTTATTTCTTGCTCCCTTTTTCATTTATTGAAAGCGTAGCCATATGTAACTTGCCATTTGCTGTCTTAATTCTCTTGGTTTTGACATCACAGGTGGGAGGTCTGAGCATTCCCTTTACTCCCTGTCCTGATACCTGCAATGACTCCTTTCCTTTTCTTCCTGCTCAAAAGAAGGCAACATTATTTCTAACAGTAATGTTGATGTTTTCTCTGCTTTTTTATCCTTAAGAATGCTTCTGTTTTAAAATTAGTATTATTGCTTCAAATCAGCACCACGGAGGCAAATGAATGAGAGAAGATGTCAGGTGTTCTGAAATATTCGTGTCCTACAGCCTCTAACTGCTATTAGATACTAAAAAAATGTTTAGTAAATTCTCCCGTGTCAATTAGGTACGAAGGTACCTAATTTTTTGTGAGGTGCTCAGTTTTTGTAAGCTTAGTTTAAGTCCCCTCTGCATATTTTGTTGGGTTATTGGACTAACTGGGAACAGAAGTTCCTGGGGAGTCTGTGCTTATGCTCAGTGCTGCTGTTCTTTTTGATAACTGCATTTCAGTCTCCATTTGCAAAACAAGGATGGCAGCAAGTCCCTGAACTGCTATGTAGAATGTGACCAAGAAAGGAAAAAAAATGGGGAAACTGAGGTCAAGTGATAGGAAAAAAACCCCTGAACATACAAGGCATTAAAGCCATCATGAATCAGAGGATAAGCCCTTTCCCAGCTTTTAGAGACTACAATGAAACATTAATGACAGGCCAAGCCAAAATACTAGACTTGTTGGGCTCAGGAGACGACCCGTGAAAACCACACTGACAGTCTCAAGTCAAGCAAAGTGTTTGGCTGGCCTTGATGGATTTTTGTTTATCACAAGCTAATGTTATAAGCTTTATGTTCTTTACTGGACCTGAAAAAAGCTATTTCAAAATTATTAAAAGTTTTAAATACCATTTTCTGCTGACTTAATTGCAGTTCAGCAGGGGCAGGTAAACCGAGTGTTGGAAAATGTCAAAAGGATTGATAATAACGAGCAGTGTCAGAGCTGGGAGGGGACCTGGACTGGTCTTGAAGCGAGATATTTCTGTCTAATAAATTTCAAGTGAAAAATAAAATTTGCATCTCTGTTCTATGTATAATGGAACTTCCCTTTGCCATTGGATAGATGGCCATATAATGTGCTAGACTGTGCTAGATTGGGTACATCTGGATTAAATTGGGCTGGGCACCCACTCTGTCTACAGAGACACTGAGAATTAATGACCCCAGCAAGGTCAGTGTCAGAACTTCCTATGGTGCCAGTGGGGCCAAGAAAAAGTTCCCAACAACTAATTTTTAGAAAACTCTAATCCATGTTTCAGTATTTTGTCATCTTCCTCTTCCCTGGTAATGTAAGCTAGGGTTCCTTTGAGGTCCACTAAAGTCTACAGACAACAGACAACAACGACCTTCAAGACAGAAGGAGTTTAGTATGTGGAAGTTGTGTTGCTTTGTGTGATATGTGTACAAGTTAGATATCTATGATTTTGATCTAGATATACTAGTTGTCAGTGAGGAAGAACATTCACTTTTAACCTTTCCTTCATCTGTCCTATTTCAAATGTCTCGTTTCTATTGAGTTTATATAATGGGCTTGCTGGCTTAGCCAGTAACAAACCACATGGCCACTCTCTCACTGCCCTGACCCCAGCAGGATGAGAATTGGAAAAGTGAGAAAACTCATGGGTTGAGATAAAGACAGTTTTATGGAAAAGGAAGAAAATTATAGTACTGCTATGAAAGAAGTACAATATACAAAACAACTGATGAACCATGCAATTGCTCACTATTCCCTGACCAATACCCAAGCAGTTCCCAAGCAGAGGTCCCCAACCAGTTTCTCCCATGTTTATATACTGAGAGGGATGTCATATGGCATGGAATATCCCTTTAACCAGTCTGGGTCAGCTGTCTTGACTGTGCCCCTTCCCATCTCCCTGTGCCTCTCCAGACTCCTCACTGGCAGGGCATGAGAAGCTGAGAAGTCCGTGACTCTGGTAGAAACATGGCTTAGCAACAATTAAAAACATCAGTGTGTTATCAACATTATTCTCATACTAAATCCAAACCACACTATTTTATCTTCTACTAGGAAGAAAATTAACTATATTCCACCCAGAACCAGTACAACATGAGAAGCATCTTTCTCCGAAAGTACAAAGTCTGGATAATCAGTTCATCCACACAAATCTCCATCGGTCAAACGAGACAAATTCTCTGTCCTATCAGAGAGTGCTACTCCTTCAAATTAATATCCATAATACCTTCTGACAATATGCCCTTCTCTAATGTCCTAACAACATGGAAGGAGAGATGGGATGGATACAGAGAAGTTTGGGAAGAAAGTTGTCTTTATACTCGTTTCCCTCTCTCAAAGCTAGTGAAATTCTTAAGCAGCACAGTGGCTGCAACTAGACTTAATTATTGATTGTCAAGGATCCTTGAGACCTTCCTAGGGAGACCTCATGATGAGTACAAACTACTGTTCATCATTATTGTCACTGAAAGATTTACAAGATGAATGTTTTCTACATGCATCAATTACTAACCCAGCTCTTGCACTTAGAGCTTGGAACCAAATTTAACATCTCCAAAAAATAGTAACACTCCTACTGGCGTTGTTTGGCAGTTAAATCTAAACTTGCATCTCACAGCTCAGGAAGGAAAAATATTTACTTCAGGTATCTAATTTTATTCTTTTCACCACTGGCCCCAATGGCTTAGAATTATATTTTTGCATGAACTTATTGCAGTTTGCGTTACTTTGAAGCCACTTGGGGTAGTAGAATTACCCTTCCAGAATCAATTTTATTCATAAATCTGACACTGAGTTAAATAAAGGCTCAGGTCTGCATTAATGGGAAAAGGAAATTGCCATCCACTTCTTTTCTACAGGAGCTATTATTTTCTGTTGAGTTTTCTGAGACATTTTTAAGCAATCTTCTGCCCCTCCTATCCAAAGCAGTGATTAGAGGTGTTTTTCAGCCAGAAGTACACCTAAGGCCAGATATTTCTATCTTGATTACTTGAAGGCACCAAATTGAACATCAGCTCTTGTTGACACTGGCTGTGATTCTTTGTTGGCATAGAGTATATTTAGTTTTGCAGCATATACTCCCTCATTTCCTTATAACCAAATGTTTACTCTCCAGCATAAACAAAAAGTTTTATGTCCTGTTATGAAGAATCACAGGACCCTTTTTTGCCTCTGCATGTAATAATGAAGTTTGGGCAACCAGACTGATTTATCCCAGATGAGAAAAGAGCCTGATATGTGTGAAAACTCCTACACACAATCAAAAAAAGATATCTCCCAAGTTTTTGGTAAAAATATCCTATATGGGTTAGAAAGGATAGAAAAGATGAATTGTTTGTTTCTAATACCAGAACTTATTTTGCCTTGATGTTGCTTTTTTGCAATATTGATAAAGAAGGATGCTTAGGGCCTGCTGGCTTTTGTAAGCTGTCATCAGATTTAGCCTTGTAAAACCCGAGCCTGTTTAACTTTCAAGGGTTAGATGGTGGATTTTCATAGCACGGCCTTTTAGTGGCAAAAAAAATGTCATGTGTCACATGGAATAGGTGCTAAGGACATTGGATATCATACCACCAAAAGTGAAAAAGCTCAACCAGTGTTATTAACTAACGCAGTTCAGTAGCAGACCTAGAAATATTTATAGTTTTTCTGAACACTCTGAAAGGCTCTCAGACAGCCTTTCAGATTTCTTTCTTTGTCATGCTTCTTTATTTATTTCAAATGTATACTTTTAGCCCTCTTGCAAATAGGAATCCTTAGTGTTAACACAGAAGACATGTAAAAATACAACACAATGCCCAAAGTTCTTTCACTGTCTAAAATGTATGCTTTTTATCCAATGTCATAAGTTCAAATGTGTCGCTGTTTTTGATCAAGGATATAGCATGAAATTATATGGTTCTAGGGAAACAGCCTGTCAGAAGCTTTTCATCAGATTAATTAGAAATTTTTTTAGTTCGCTAAAAAGTAATTCAGATTTTGGGGAGAAAGGACTGCATCAACCAAGATCAATTTCAGAGCATTTTGACAACTTTTCACTAAAGCTGAATTCTTAATTTTGGAATTCATTTTATGTATTACTTTCAGCTGGCTTCTTTCTTCACCATTTTGGTATGGGCACTTATTTCTTAACCAGATTATTTTACTGGTTTGAAATAAATTGAAAGTCAAGAAAATTCCTTCCTTAGCACTGGATATGCATAAGGAAGCTGCAAGCTGACAGCATACTTGTAGTTTTTAAGCTATCAATTACAGTATTCTTCAAGTACTCTGCTGCAGGTGTGACAGGAATCTCGATAAGACACTGTATGATATACTTGATGCAACCATCCATCCTACATTTAGTCTCAAGTGAGTTTCTCCACTAATCTGTTATTTCTCTGTATATCTCATGTCAGCACACCACAGATTAACTCCCTAAATTCAGAATCTGTCACCTTTTGTCTGGAGTTAGATTACTTTGCTGTATGTAGTCCCATTGAAAGCCATGGGTCACAGCACACCTCAGTTTAAGGCTGAATTGGTGTCCTTCCCCTGTGCACTGCCCCTGCAGTGTTAGCTGCAGATGTCTGTTCAGAACTACGTATAAAATATAAGGGAATGCATTATTCCTCTACCTATGTTTACACTGCAGCCAGCTCCAAAGGGTGGTGAGGAAATAGCAAAAATAAGAGTCAGAATTGGGTTGTATTTCACTGGTGTTGTCACAATCTGCCTCAGGGTCCTCCAAGGAGGGGGGGACCTTCAACTCTTGAGAGCTGCAGGTATGAGCAGTGGAAGAGAAGTGTGTGATGTGAGATGGTGAACACCTGAGCACCTCATACAATCATTGAAACCTTACTGCTTTCTATACATCCTGAATATAGCAATTTCTATTTCCCTGGTCTTTGTGTTCTCCTTTTCATCTCATTTTGAGCTTTCTTCACTGTCTTTAGAGAGAACTGAGGCAAAATTGCTTGATCTGCCTGTCTTAATTAAACTACCCTTAATCTTTGTCCCATCCTCATAGAATAGCCACTCCACTTGTTACCATTGTTATACATTATTGGAAAGAAGAGCACTTTCTGACTTGGGTAAAGTTTTCCCTTAGCCCAAAACCTTCCGATGCAAAGTTGGATTCTCACAGAGAACAGTTCAGCTCTACTATAAATCTCCCAAATGTGTTATTTGCACTGGCACAGCATTTTGGGGTAAATTTATCTCCATTTTCAGTGCTCTATCATTCAGTGCTCCATCCTCATGGGCACAATGATCCATGAAAGCTTGGGAGATGCTTTGCACAGTGGCTTCTGAAGTACTCCACTGCAATAAGGATAATGCATCTAACAGTCAGAGAGGCTGTATTTGACATTTTATAGCACACAGCAAAGCTGCAAGGTGATGTGGGTCTTGTAAAACATGTCTGAGAATAATGTGGGCCTTGGCTTTTATTCACCTTTAACAGGGAGGGGAACCATGCCACTGTAGCATTTCAAGTATGTGAAATGTAAAAAACCTCAAATTTCAAATTTCTGTTAGAGGCCACCTTCTCTTGACCCAGTTGAAGCCAGTATTGTGGGTAAGAAGGGAACAGTAATGATGTGATATTGGAAATAGTTGTCAGTACTCAAAATTGCCAGAAGAAACTTCTGTGCATCAGTCATGCCAACCAACTGAAACTCTTAATCTCAAAGAAAATTTGTGCAGTTAATAGCCCCCATGTCCTGAGAAAATATTTGTGTGGTGTTGGGGGAAATAAGAGAGCAGCTCCTCCTGCTTTCCCTCAGCCTTCAATGGGAGCAGCCAGACTCATCCTAAGCTTCTGTTTCTCATGTTACCCAGTGGAGTGCTTGTGAAGCACACAGCAGCAAACGTGCTCTGTTTTGTCTGGGGAAGGTCCTCCACGGTTACCTGTGAAAGATCGCCCTCATTTCAGCATGACAGGATGAAAAGTCCTGGCTTGCACTGTGTGCCAGGAGGCCAAATGGACTCAGCCTCCTGAGGGCTTTGGCTGTGTGACAGTCACATGCTTCAAGGCACAGAACCTTGAGTGCAAGCTCAGTGTCAGGTTCTGAGCCCTTTATGCAGTAAATCCAAGGTTGTAGGGCAGGACAAGAGAGAACTGTCAGCACACTGTGTGTAGACCTTGTCATGGAAGCAATCCTCCCAAGGTTATGCTTACAAAGGAACAGAATATTTTGCTGTTAAGGTACTTGAAATAAACCCAGCCCATCTTTCCTTCTAGAGGAACCTGGGGCTTTGCATCCCAGAGCTGCTTAGGGGAAGAAAGAAGAGGAGAAAGAGGGACAGGAGGAAGTATTATGCAGATGAGTCCACCTTTACTCCAAACCCCAAAATAAGTGCTGTGATAATTTCTGGGAGAGAGAAAAGGACCTGGAGCAAATGCAACTGGATGATGCACTTCAAATTCCCCTGGAGTGCGAATTACCACACAAATAAAGCTAAGATAGTTTTAAGGCTGAGACTAACTTAAGGGTAAAAAAATAAAACATTACTGAGACATTATGTACTTCCTAAAACCCATCATTACACAGTCAAGAAATTATCATCAATAATTTCATTTAATTGCGAGCTAATTTCTTCCTTAAATATAACTTCCACACACACTTTCAATTATCTTTAATGGTGTGAATAGCTTGAAGAAATTTGGTTACTCTCTAAGAGAACTAAGAACCTTCAGTAAAAAAAAAAAAACAACCCAGTAGCACAGATGCTAAATTTCTTAAAAGACATAACTTAAAATTAATTTTCAGTCCTAAACTAATTAATACCTTACTTGTAAATTCTAATAGAAGTTCATTCCACCCTGAGAAGATAAGTGCTGTAAATTGAGGGGAATGCATGTTTTTCCAGTGTAATGTGAAAGGTCAAGCTTAATTCCAAATGTAACATAAAATTCAGACTGTCCTAAATGGAGGGGGGGAAAGTGATATCTCTTAATAGGGAAAAAGGAAAATCTGTATAATTTAAACTGTGGCTTAATGTTTGAGATGTGGGCCTGAATCTTTGCCCTTTCTCCCTGCCATCACCCTACTTTGATCTAGGTAAATTGCTCACCCTGATTCTTCCAAACTGTACAGCAATTAATTATCACACTCTAGCTTCATAAATATTAAGAAAATAACTCAATTTAGAGATTCCTGGACTTAAAGCCCAAGCAAATACAGAAATATTCAGAACAAAGTGCCCTACTAGGTGCAGCAATCATTGACATTTAACAGCACCTATAGCTACTTCTAGCAGAGCTTTCTTTTGTTTGCTTGTTTGTTTATGAACTACACTGTGTGGCAGAGTTTAGTGGCTTTAGGCAGGGCAGGCACCTCCAGTCGGACTTAGAACTTCTTACAGTGAACCAGATTCTTCTGGGCCCAAAAAGTTGTTTTCCTGGTTCATGCCACGATGTCTGGTCTACCAGACCTGGAACTCTCAGTGAGCACATTTCTAGCTCCTAAAATTCACCTCTAACCTATGTGTTGCAATACTTTCACATATACCACAGAAGAGCGTCTGGACAGATGTTGGTCAAAAAATCAGGAGACAAAGAACCTGCCCACAAAACCTGGGTCTTCATGATAACATAGGAAAAGGATTTTATTTAATCATACAATAGAGAATCATGAATCATGAGCAAAGGCATGGCAAACTCAAGGTGCTTATGATGATCACGCCCATGTAGCATGAAAAATAAAAAGTAGTCATTGAATTCTAAATATATCACCATGAGCAGCAGCAGAGGTTCCACCTCATCTACTCAGGCTCCATGGTTAAGTTTCAAGAACAAATTTAGACATCTGCTGATGGGAAATACGCTAAAATGCCTGCACCAATATAAGGGTGTATACAAAAGAAATGGAATATAGTATTTTAATTTTCTGTTGAATACATTTATTGAGTAGAGGGCACCCCTAGTGTTCCTTCCCACATTTTGCACCTGAAAATTCCTACCTCTTTTCTACCTCATAGCTCTGGTATATTATAATTTACAGCTTTATAGCTTTAGCAAAGAATAGGTTGCATTGATTTAGGCACACAGACTGTAACAGTTACTTGTGTGATAGTCATTGTTATCCCATTCTATCCCTATGGTTACAATAAACTATTAGTTTACATTAAATAATGTAACTAGATTCACTGTCACTCTAAGAATTTAATTATAGGTCTACCTAGATTAATTTCCAGCAGTTACAATGATTTCCCCAATGAAATTATTCATTTCAGGATCCATCTAAATTGATTTCTTTGGGGAAAGAAGATAGGAAAAGATATGCATGTGCTGAAAATTTCCTTGGCATAAAGTGATACAGTCAGCTGGATATTGTCTATAGGCTAGCAGAATATATGAAAGCACTTCTTACATGAAAACTCTACACAGCCTGTCTCCTTCAGTGAATGTTCATATCTGAATGTACAATCCTTATAGCAGTGCAAAAAAGTTCTGTATCATATAAAGATTTTTTATCTTTATATTAATGCAAAGCTCCTCTGTAGTCAGAACCATGTTTACAGATCTAAGGACAGGTGGCACATCCTAAGCAATCTGTAAAGCTACAAACTTGGTGGCATCTTTATGACTCAGAGGATTCTCCACAACATTATGTGTAAGGCAGGAAATAAGTTGTCAGCTTACACATCTAATTCTCGTGGCTCTTCTTTGTTTGTTTGTTTTATACAGCAGTGGATGGCTGTCTACACTTTGTGCCTTTGTGCTCACATCTCAACTGCAAGATTTTAAGGGAATCTTCGTGACATAATTCCTCCATTTAAAAGACGTGGCCAAAGTATAGAAAAATAATAGAGATGTCCATGTTCAGTATGAGAAAACACAAGACTAGCTCCAACTGTTGAAATCAAAGATTAGTCCAAGCCCATGCTGTGTCTTTAAGATAAGTATTGCTGATCCTTCCTCACCTGTACAATCTCATGTCCTAAAAACAGCTTATATTGTCATGCTGAGCCAAAGACTCCAGTCATCATGCTCATGGACACTGGATATGGCCTACATCTCTCTGAACCAATTTATTCTTAAGCTCTTCTTTAAGGAGTTCAACAGGTTAACTCTATATTGTGCAGGGAAAACTGTTCCCTTTCCTTCATCCTAAACTTACTGCATATAGCAATTTCTTAAAAGCCTTTTAGCCTTTCCTTTTTTTTTTTTTTTAAGAACAAACAATTTCTCCCAAACTTCTGTCTCTCCATCATAGAAACATGGAATGGCTTCAGTTGAAAGGGACCTTTAATACCATCTAAATCCAACCTCTTTTTAATAAATTTCCCTTGCAGTACTGGGAAACCACAAAGAGGTCCCACAGAGCCTTCTCTTCTCCTCTCTTCTCTTCTCCTCTCTTCTCCTCTCTTCTCTTCTCTTCTCTTCTCTTCTCTTCTCTTCTCTTCTCTTCTCTTCTCTTCTCNCCACAGCCTCTTCTGGACCGGTTCTAACAGATCAACATCTTTCTCCTGCTGGAGGCTCCAGAGCTGAAGACAGTATTCCATGTGGGATCTCACATGGGCAGAGTGAGAAGGGGACAATCACCTCCCCCATTCTGCTGGCCACAGCCCTTGTGGCCTCCCATCAGCTGCCATGTCATACAGTAGCACTAGATCACCTCTTCTGAAAGGAAAATTAACACCAAAAGACTTTATAGAAATGTTATTGCTTATCATAGTCATGTCATATCACAGAAACAGATGGGAGCAGTGTATTCAGATTAGTCACCAGAAAAGGTTGTGATGAATTCTAGAAGCAGCTGGCAAAATTAGGTGGAGGTGGGATGAACTGGCAGAACAGTTCAATAAAGGATAGTTGAAGGGAGAGGAGACCAGAAGGAATAAACACAGTGAGGACATATTTTTCAAAATATATTCTCACTCTGTATCCCAAGACTGTGAACAGAAATGGTACAGAAAATTATAGTGAAATTATTTAATGCATTGAGATAATATGAAGATTGTACTCTCAGAGGGAATCCCATTCAATTCTGGTTATCTACAGGGAGGGGAAAAAAAAAAGAAGAGACAGAGATGGAAGAGGTGGAAGAGGTTTTGAAAAGAGGGATTAAATCAGCTGGAGAGCTATCAAAGAAGGTCATATGGGGACTCTTTCACTTGGAAGAACTTAAGTAACAAGAGAAGAGAGGTAGAAGCATAAAAAGTGCTTGTTGCCCATAAATGTTTTAGGGAAAGTGAGTTGTACTTCTCTTAGCTCTTTATTTAGAGGACATATTCAGTGAACTAGAAATGCAACAAACAGTGTAAAGAAGGAGCAGATCCTTTTAAAAAAAAAAAAAATTCTTGTATTTCTTCAAAACCTGTATACTACAAACACAAAAAATTCCCATGAATGCATCATTTTATGATTGATGCTATAAGTCTATCTATATGCCAAGAAAAGGCCATCCTCACCAAACCCTAACTGCTCTTGGAAGAACTAATCCTGAAAGAAAACCCTGCATTTGTGTAAGGCTGGTAGGGGCAAATTATTCAAACATTTGTGTGACACTGATTCCAAATTATTTCATTCAATAAATGACAGTCTCAATAAATTCAGTCACTCAGTCAACTACAATTGAAGATCAGTTTTCAGCCCTGGATGACTCTGACTCTATCTAAAATCTCAACTCAACTTATTTCTTCTTCAGTTAAGCAGATTAAAAAAAAAAAATGAAAAGAGAAGCTCACTTTTGCAAATCTGCTTACACAAGAGCAGACTCAAAAATTCTAGTCTGTCTGTAGAAAGAACAATTTATTTAGATTTGTTTAGTATTTCATCCAGCTTGAGTTCAGACTATGAATTTATTAAGCCTTTCAGTAGGGAGGCTTTCTCAAGTCATAATGTTGTATTTCTCTGCAGAAACACAAACCACTTGTGACCACTTGAATCGAATTCAAAATATTTCTCTGGATCATATTATACAGTAACAGAGTGTTTTGACTACACTTTATCTGTATGGCAATTTGCTTGTTATTGATGCTTGTTTTTTTATATATATATCTACAGGCAAGAAATACACATGGGGGATCTAGAGACTAACCTGGAAAAGGGGCTTTTTTTTACTTCTAATCCCAAGTCCTAATAATAATAATTATTAGGATTTCTTTCCAGTTGTGGTGTGAGGATTTCATTCAAATTGCTGTGTGCTGTGTCCCATTGTATTATAGTCATGCACACTTCTGAACAGGCAGACTTTAAGTTCAATTCCCTGTTTATATTCGTGCATAATGAGATAAACTTCCAGAATACAAAACTGAAGCATTTTATTTTTGCAAGTGGACAAAACTTTCCCATTCTGGTTTTCTTCAAGAGACTTAAAGTTCTTAAACTGAAATTTTTTATTGTAAGGAAATTAAAGCTGGTAAATAAATTCTGTCCCAGAGGGGACACTGTCCCATATATTCAAGAGGCACATGCAAAGTAGTGGAAAAAGCAGCTATACCTTTCCCATGAGCTGAAAATATGACATCTAGAATACAGAAAATTAAATGGATCAGGTAGGAAAATGGTATAAACATGGGCAATAATGTGCAGCTGTACACAATTCTAATGTTTTGGACTACAGCTGAAAAGTCTAGAAATGATCTTAGCATCACGATTTTGCAACTGAACTAGTTGATATCTGGGAGTAGGTGGACACAAAATTATACCATGATTGCCTCATGGCCCATCACTAATTAGGATTTCTGAGCATGGTATTGCCTTATGACAGTGGGAGGAAAACACTTTCTCCTAAAGAACACCTAGTGTCTATAAAGAACTCATCTATCAGTTTTAGTTATTCAGTGGCTTTTTTTCCCCAAGCATCATGCACATTAAAAAAATTAAAATTAAATGCCTCTGTTTCTTTGTAGTAGCTTAAATTTTGTTCATGGTTTTGTATGCATGTACTGGATGTTTGAATTGAACTGTGAGATTTACACTGGGTTTTGTGAGTGTTGCTTTAATTAGTTCTGTTTCCATGAGACCCTAAGTATCATGAGATGCAGCCAATGGGCAAGGAAAATATTCATAAAACAAGTGAGGTCACTTCTGTAAATGTTTGCACAGCTTTTCCAATATAGGAATTGACACCATCAGATGGCCTATGCATCTAACATCTGAACATCTGAGGATGTGTTGGCTCAAACCCTTTCAAGAAAAAAGGTATAACCCTCTTCCATTCACTGCTTCCTGATGATAATTCACTGAGGCTGGAAGGGTAAAATTACATGGAGAACTATATGGGTATTTTTATCTGTTCTTCTATATGCCAGAAGGAAAAGCAGGTCTGTGGTCTTGCACCAAAATAAACACCAAAACAGACAAGTATAGTCATGATAAGGGTAAAGAATCCTGGAGGCCTGGTGAGATATGAGGGCTGAAGAAATGCTCAGACAGCTACTTCTTCATCAGGTTAAAAGAACTTATAAACTTAAATATCAGGTTAAAAGAACTTATAAAATGCTAAATGGCAGAGGGAAATAAAAGGCTTATTAAATGTATCCTCTCACCACGACAGTCCCTGCCATCAGGCAGGAGAACTGTAGAGATTGCAGGTGGCCAAAAGGCAGGGGGAGTGATGAGTTTTTACAAATCCACTTTAGCACAGCAGTCCTTGAGGGGAGTAGGAGGATGTGTAGGCAAGCAATATAGGGGCCACACATGCCCAAACCAACCAAATGTGACATGAAGGTACAAAAATACAAGCTGAACTCATTACCACCTGATCTTAGATAAACTAAACTGTCTTAATAGAGATGGCTTAAAAATTATTATGTTTCAGTGGAGTTTTGTTTATTGACACCATCTGATATCCTACGATATTGCTATGGTAACTGGAAAAAATACCCTGCTACTGGCATTTCGTGTTAAATGACTGCAGTTAATGAGGAGCCTGTGTTAAAGGTCACATTCTCAGGGAAAAAAAAGCCTTTGAAAAATGCCTGCTAACACTCTCACTTAGAGATAAGTCTGGTTCAGCCAGACTGCCACAAACTGTTATGGACATCTTCTGAAAGGAGGGGGGGAAAAAAAAAGAGGGAGGGTGTCTCACAATAAGAGCTAATGGGTTCTCTAAGAATTATAGCTGTCACAATCCAAATGACTTGTACAGCTTTCATGCCACTAAAACCATTTGGAAAAAAATAATAATTGCTTCTCCATGTACAGAACAGAAATGTCTTCTTTCCAGTGACAATTTGAACCCCCAATTAGTTTGAAAATTGAAGCAAGTCATTTCAGAAAGCTGCCACATGGCATCTGATGAACCAAGATGGCTTGAGTGTCATTTGCTCTTGACTTTTGCAGGCAGAATTCCAGTCATAGCAACAGGACATTTGCATCAAAGACAGGCACAGAAAAAATGATCTCATGAAGAAGTCTGAATTAGGAAAAAAAGATGGGGAACATAGAACTGTAGTTCCCAGGAAACATATTACATTTGAGTGAAATATTTATTTTCTTGGACAGGCAGTGTAAGTATACAGTAAAACATACACAAAACCTCACAAAATTACAATTCATCTCAGAAATAACTTTTAAAAGTGCAAACAATTTTGCATAAGCTTACAGCCCTCCCCATTCAGTATTTTAAGTGAAAATCTGAAAAATGTGAAAAGTTTTCAGATGAACATGATCCAGTGTCTTGACCAACTAAAGGACACATATTTGGTATCAACTGTTTGTCCCCTTCTTTGATGTGTCTTCAGTCCATATAAAATATTTCCAATAAAATATTGGATCTTCCAAAGATGCTGAGATGAAAGGGCAGTTGGACATCCTAGGAATGTTCGCCAGACAAAAGTCTAAATGAATATTGGAAAACAAAAGTAAAGGCGTCTAACTGCAGCCTGAGCTTGTGAGAATGATGTAAATAATCCATGAAAAAACTGTTAGATCTTGAGCCATTTGCAGAGCTTTCAGTGTGTTTTTGATGACATTTCCAGTTGTCATCCAAGGAACTTTTCACCATAGACAGGCAGTGAGTGAGTTGACAGTAAATTTTGTGGAGGGGGTGTGGAGCAGCGTGGTGTGGGAATATTAATCCTAGGAATGCTCTGAACAGGAGGATACTGTAAGGTGGCAAGGACCACAGAGCAGAGACTCATCCAAAGCTGACTTGTGCCTACTGCAGCCATGATCTTCAACCTTTTGCAGTTCACAATATTTCTCCAGTGGAGATGTAAATCACTGCAGGACATGTCTGCCAATAGTGGGCTTGCCTTTATGAATTACTTTCCAAATACGTCTGTGCAGCACTGCTTAGGCCCTCAGCACTTTCCAGATGAAAACTGTGGTACAGCAAATGTGCATCTATGTTCACCACTTATATATTCTTCATTACTGTATGATTTGAAGCACTGACAGACACACTCATCTTCTAACAGCTCTTTTCTGACAGATGAGCTGTACCTCGTTTCACTATTTTTTATTTTTTTTAATAAATTCCCATCTCATATGAGTTTAATGCCATAGTTGCTTTGTTGTCCATCTCTAGTGCACAGAACATGTGAAATCATCATTCAGCACACTTCAAATGGGTTTAAATCTGCCCCTGCAGGACATCACCTCTCTGGAGAAAACACACACAACCCACTACAGACAAAAGAGGCAGCCTTTCACCCTAGGTCAGTTTGTGCATAGCCCACCACACCAGGAGATCAAGACCACTGTCCCCTCCCCAGCATCACCAGGAGGATGAATGGCCACTTCCCCCTCCCTGTCCTGGCTCTGCAGGTGGGAAGTACATTAACAAGCAATGCAGGTACTTTCCCAAAGCCTAACACAGAAAGAAAAACCTGATCTTCCCAGCCTCCCAGGACACTCTGTATATCTTCATGGACCAGATGGTAAATGCCTTTTACTATCCCCAATGGAGCCACATTTCCAGCAGTACTCAATACCTGTTAAGATCCGTGAAAAAGAAACCTATTTTTTATCTGCTTTGTACCCAGGCACCCAGTTATTTTATCACTATGCACTTAAACATCTGGCTTTAAAATATTAATATTCAGCTTTAATCAAATGTTAGATTAATTGTCAAAGTTTGCAAACATATAAGCTGCAATTTATCCCTTTCTCTGAAACAGGGACCTGTATAATTATATTATTGGATTAGCAGTAGTAAGACAACATGACTTTGTGGAAGGTTTTCCTTCAAATTGTGTGACAGAAAACTACCATGGTATGCTAGGGAAAAAAAATAAATTAGTTTGAGGCTTTGATTTAGCTGTGCCAAGTTACAGCCATTTGGGAGAGACACGGGTCTTTGCAGATGAGATCTTTAATTCCCGATTCAAAAGCATAAGAATTTTCTTAATCAGAAGGAAAATGGAGGAAAATCAGATAAAATGCCAGTTTTCTTTAGTAATGCTAAATAAAACCTTCCTACAATATCAAGACAATAAATAAAGTTGCTGCTATGCTTGGAAGAATCATCATCAAATGCATTTGCAGGCCCTTTATGAGGGTGTTTGGACATTTCCATAGAAAGCCCTGGATCTGGGCCCTTGACTAAGCAGTGATTGTATTAGCAGTCAGCTGTAAAATACATTCTGAAAAGACACAGAGCTCAGCCTGAAAGGTTTGGCAGTAGCAATATCCAGTAGACTAGTAGTCATTAGTTCCAGATGATCTACTCCTCTGGACACAGCAGAGGTTCATTTCAAACTATTTTAATTCAAGAGGTCTCCTCATAATGAAAATGAAAAGCCTTAGGTGAGAGCCATAGATTTTATGACTTAATTCTTCAGTTTTTATGGTGTCACAGCCATGTCAACATCACAACTCTGTTCATGTTTTATGTTTCATTGAAGAATTATTGTGGAGGACTCTTCTAGGCTGCAAGTGGCTGCCACCTATAGACTCTTTGCCACATCTTGCATTCACAGAAGTGGAAATGTCACCTCAAACTCCTCAGAGGATACCCAGAACTCCAGTGCACAAGACTTCATATTTGTCTAAACAAATAGAAAACAAAGAGCATGCTTCAAAGCACTGATGAAAGCACAACACTGCCTGCATGGAAATTAAGTAACTTGTTAAAATTGCCAAATTATTTATATTCTAGAATATAACATTTAGAACAATGCAGCACTTGTCCCTGATGCCAGAAGGACAATTGTTAATTTGCCACTGGCTTTAAATAATATAAACAGAATGCCTTTGAGTCCCTCTACATTCTTATAATTTTACATTACATTTTCTTTAATTTAGAAGTATTTGTCAGACTCCAAGGAACTAAATCCAGACCCAGCAAATAGACCCAGTTTTGCCAGTTAACATAACAACCTCGTGTTGTTGCCTCAATTCTTATCCCTATTTGCTGCACGTAAAGTGAAAATGTACACTGCTAACTCTGCAAATCCTGCCATACTGGAACCCAAGTTCTGTAAATAAGCAACACAACAGATTACTAGTAGTGTAGGAGAGTTAATTAATAAGAACATCTTGCATTGCCCTTTTTTAACCAACATGGCCTATTTGTGCACAATCTCTTATTTTAAGGTGTTTATTAGAGAGACTACATATTTTAATGGAACCCTTTAAAGAATTGGAAGATAAATACAAATTTCTGAGCAGGTCTTTTTTTTTAATTTAAAAGAATACTTTATACAGTAAAATACAAGCTTCATATGAAATAACCAACTACACTGAAGGGTAGGGTAAATTTAGACATGAGCTAATTCTGTAATTGTCTAAAAAGTTGGTATACAGAGAAACTATATATTGCAAAATCATTGCACAATGCCAAGCTATATTTGCATTATCTGACAGGTAGGAGAGAAAATGAACTGTGTTATTAATTATTCTCCAGAAATCACAATGTTAATAACCTTCTTGAAACCGTGAATAGAGGTCTGTTTCAAGTAAAAGCATGAGTGACAAGTTTTCTTAGTGAAAACATTGGTTCAACTGAGCAAATTGGTTCAAAGACACATTTTTAGTGTAGACTCTGTTTTTCTGCTGCAAAGTGAATTGAGTTGAAATGGAAGCACCTGCTACACATCTGTAAGACCAGGTATCTATAAAATCCTAGTTTCCCTTAGCACACAAGAACACTTACCTGTTTCCTAACCTACATGTTATTCTGTCTGCCAGTAAAGACCTTATTTAAGAAATAACTCTGAAAATCAAGGAGGCCAAAAGTGGCTTCAGATTGTCTGGACTGTTTGGAAAATAATGTTTCTCTTTTCCAAAACCTTATTTTCTTTCTACATGCTGAAGGAGAGAAGGAGGATTTTGGTGATATTAGACCCTTTTGTTTTATTCAAGATGCGCTGCTATCCTCTAACAATTCCACTGTAAATATTTTAGTATGTGGACTGCAGGAAAAATAAGCGTCCTCTCAATTAATACATGAAAATGTGACTCTTTTTCCCCACTTAGTCAGTACAGAAAGATTCCTCATCTCATTTGGAGGGTGGGTGATGACAGGAACAGAACAATAAGGTTTTCCATTTTCCTTTCCCTCAGAAGACCCTTCCAGCCACAAAGTGAGGACTAAATGAAGGATAAAAACTCCTACTTAAATGAATTCAAGAGAACCCGCTAAAATCTTGAAATGCCTTTAAGAATTAAGCTCAAAATATTCCAGAAAGCAATGTAATATCTTCATATATTAGTGGGAGTAAGTTAGTGCTGAATTATTTTAAAATGTATTTAGCTTTCCTTATTTCATCAACAAATGTTATTAAATTTTAATGAGTAGAAATGGTGCAATAAAACTAATGAAGTCAGTTTTACCAGGAAAATGCAATGAAGAGGGTACCTTTTATTTTAAAATAAATATTTGTTCAGTACAGTTTGTTTTATAATTTAATAAAAGGAAGATTTTTTGTTTTGTTTTCTTTCTTTAATTTCTTTTCTTTTCTTTGGCAAAAGCTTCCAGTTTAAAGTGAGGTTTACTACTAGAAGAACAACATTTAAAGAAAAGGACGTTGTTGGGGACTCTGTCAAAGACTTTACAGTAGTCCAAATAAATGACACCTGTAGGCCTTCCCTTGTCCATTGACGGAATTGCTTCATCCCAGAAGGTCACTGGGCTGGTCAGGCAGGACTTGTACCACCTCCTTCTCCCCCATGTGCCTTAGGATCCATGACTATTCCATGACTTTCCCAGGCACAGAGGTGAGGCTGACAGCTCAGTCATTCTCAAGTGCTCCTTTCAAGCCTTTCAAAAAGTGAGTACGAAGTTTCCCTTTTTCCAGTCACCTGGGACTTCACCTGACTGCCATGGATTTTCAAATATCATGGAGTGTGGCTTGCCAACTACATCAGCCAATTCCTCAGCATTCTGGCTTGACTTGTGTACATTCAGGTTCCTCAGGTGGTCACAAACCTGATCTTTGCTTATTGTAGGAATCACCTAGTTACCCCAGTCCCCATCTTGCCATCCATCATCTCTCAGAAAGAAAACAAACCATGAATCAATGACAAACTAGCTGGCAGGACTTAAAGCCATCTGTGCTGTAGAAATGAACTATCCCCCTCTAAAGGATGGCAGCCTCAGAATCAGGGTGAGTGACAGCAGAAACTCATAACTCTGGGACTTGACATCAAATGGCACCATAGCTTTATAGACCCCTCTGGCACCCCCTTGGTCACTGGCAGCCCTCCTAGACTGGTTTGTTTTATCTTAGAAGGATCCTGTAGAATAATGTGATCGAACATTCCAGAAGCATTCCTGTGCAGGGATGTTCATGCTTCCTCTGGATCATACCAAGTCCTTCCAAAGCTGTTCTCATTAGCTTCTTCAGGCTGTCAGCACAGAGCTGCCAAGTACCTGCACTGCCCTGGGCTGGCCTTCTCATCCACTCCTTGGCTTGCTTTGGCCAGACTCAGAGCAGGGGCTCTTGTTCAGACTTCACTCACCCTTTGCATAGGAAGTCACTGAATGTTTTGACACCTGCTGCAGAGCAGCTGACAAGAGTTGCTTATGCACCGGGGTTGAACAAAACTTGGCTGTGCTCTCATTGGGGTTAGGAAGCAGATGCCTTTTAATTTATGCACGTGACATGAAATGTAAGACATCACCAAATTGTTTTTTCTTTGGACCACAGTGTTTAAGTTATGTGCTTAAAATGTTAGAACTTATATGTTTCATGCTGGAAGCCAGCAGTACTTCTGTTTAATTTATCTTCCTTTCCCCTGTCAGAGGGTTATACTCTGCACCTAAAGGTCATGCTGCTCAAAGCAAGCATGGCTACAGAAGAAGCTGAACCAGCCCTTGGGAGTTGTGGCAATTATCTTGGTCAGTGAGTCAGATTATTCTAAAACTGCATTTATAAAAACAAGCAGAATGTGTGAATCTAGGTATGTGTGTATTCATAGACGTGTGTGAAGACATTACATATGGATGCAAAGGTATGCTACAAATCTCTGGTTTTTAAGTTAGTTACTCTTTAGAGAAGTAAACCAAATTCTGCTGTGCAATTACAGCTGACATTCCACTAAAACCAGCAGGATAAGAGAAGTACAGCGCAGATCATAATTTGATTCTGGACACCAATCCCTTTTTTTCTTGTCATTTTCCTTTCTCCAAATCTTGAAAATAAGCACAATTGTATAGCAAACTTGAAGATGGACAGTGGATTTTCCTTCTCTTAGACATTCCTTCTCAAACATATGAGGTTTTAGAGGCAATTGTCAAAAGCTGAAGGCATTAATATTTTTTTAAGGGAGAATACACATCAATATAGAAGTACTAGATTGTTATGCCCAGGTCTGCTTGTTGGGTTAGGGGAAGGTTGTTTGATTTACTCTGGGCAGTGTACAGGAGAAACAATAAAATTCTTAGGAGCTTTGATAAACTTTTGCTTGCACACATTAGAACATTAAGGTCGAATAAGATACTTGGCAAATTCGAAAACGTAGTCCTTTTGGTTAGGAATGCAACAGCATAAAAGCAGAAAAGTAACACCTGAGAAAAAGTATAAGGGAAAAGAAAGAAAAAGAAACAAAGGATAAGAGTAGAGAGGTATGCAGTGACCACCTGTGAATCCCCTGACTAGATTTGTTGCAATTTTGATGTCTATATGTCAAAGTGATAGTCACAGTCTTGATCCCTCAGGGATGAGGGAAGCCCACAAAACACTGAGTTCAGTGGGTGAATTTACTCTCAGGTTCAGGTGGGAATGCCCAGGTACCTCCTCTGGTTCCACTGTATGGAACTTCTCTTCAGCTCTCTATAAACTGCCTCCCTACAGATTTTCCTCCAGTCCCTGACTGGAGTTTGGAAGTTTTGGTCATGTAAATGCAAAGAGATTATCAACACAGACACATATACATAAACACACACACATACATAAACACCATGACTCATCTAGACAGTGACATTTCACAGAAACATATTAATTAAACTCATATCTATCACATCCACAGAAAGTTAAAATACCAGTTCCATATATGTAATACATATTTAATTACAGGATTCTAATTATCTTCCTTTTAACACACAATAGCCAGTAATTCTATAGTAATTCTTTAGATTAGTTGTAAGCCAGCTTCTTATCCATTTGTGCATTACTTCAATAAACTCTTCACATTTTCCTTCTCTACCCCACTCCCTCCCCTGCACTCTTTTGGTCTTAGACCAAAATCCTCCTCCTGAGACTATGACAACAAATGGCCTTGTCAAGACTCCCACAGTTACCAGTTTTGTCCTGCTTTGCCAGAATTACTGACTCTCTCTGTCTGCTGGAGATTTGCACTAACACAGTAATCAAGTGTGCACACAACTGTGAAAAAAGCTGAAAATGTCCCCAAAGGATTTGGAGCAACTCAGGCTGCAACAGTATTGGAACAGCTCTACAGCCACAGAGCTGTGCACACCACTGCTTTTCTCCTCCCTCTGCAAAAACCTTCAGTGTTTAAATTGCATGTGTAAGTGATGTGCTCCCTTGCACTGTATCAGCAATTTTGCTATGATTCAGTTTTGTTGTTAGCTAAAGAGCACTGCACAATTGGATAAAAGTACAAGAAGCACCCAAGAGATCCCTGGCTGTAAAGGTCAGTTTGCTGCAATTCCCTTTCCCCCCAGATGCAGGCTGGCTGCTTTTGTGAAAGGAAGAATTCAGACATAAAGCAAATGGAGACAGCAGGAGGAGCAAAAATGGGACTGGAACAGTGACCTGAATATTACAGCTGCACTGCTCCCAGCATACAGACAGAAACTTGCCCATACATTTGGCCATCATGCATGGGCCATCGTGGTGGGTGTATCCCACCATCCACTTCTGTACCTTCCACCTCCAGTAACACCATCTTCACATTTTAATAGTCCCTTTTCTCTGCTGATACATAATCTGGTCATCCCCTTCCTCCTCTTGTGAGTGTATATGCAAATGCTACCTCTGTATATGCCATGTAATAACAACTTCCTCAAGAGAAGGAAGAACATCTTCGGTGGGGCCGACAGTGAATGACTGGAAAAGCTTAAGAACAAGGAAAGTCTGTAGGAATACTTTCTCAAGGTACACCAACCACTTTGAGAAATTTGCAGACAAGGGATTTGCTTGCCTTTCCCTCTTTCCCTCACCCCATATCTGTTCATTTCTCTTACACCATGACCTCTTTACACCAGTTGCTGAAAGAGTCATTTGCTATGCAGGCCTTTCACAGCCTCCTCATTCCCTCCTTGAAATTGGGTCTTCAGGTCCCATCACCTTTCCATGGCAGGGTCTGATCTGATTTTCTCTCCCTTTTACTTTACTAGGCTCTTTCTGTGCCCACTCAGCTTTTTTTTCCCCTTATCATTCCTTGCCTATTCTGGATGAGCTGATACAATTTTGGGATTAAGTCTTTCAGTTTTCCCTTCAAGACACATTACAAGAGATGCTGTCCAAATTCAGCATGGAGACTGTCAGCAAGAATATGGATGTGTGCACTCAAGTGATACCTTCATCTACCTGAGGGTATCCTCATGTGGCACTTCAGAGAACATCTCAAACTGTGTCCTGTGCTAGAGCAAGTAAAGATGGTTTTCCTTGGGAGAGCTCCAAAAAAATATTGAGTTAGGAAGTTTGGGACCAAACAAAATGTAACCTGAAGTAAATCCCACAGGATATGTGTAATGGGGATGTGAAAACCTTCAGGGCTTTTTGCTTCAGTTCCTGATGATCTGGCCCTGAGATCACACCTGTGACAGGTTAGTATAGGAAGATACCCTGGTCCAACTCCCTGCTCCCTACCCCAGAGCATTCACTATGGCACAGATGGAACAGAGGCAAGGATAACAGAGAACCAAGCTCAACTGCAGCAGCAGAAGCAAAAAGCTTGCACACAGAGAGCCAAGAATAGGGTTGCTGAAAGCCAAAAGATCTGAGTCAAACTATGTGGGTTCCCTTCTGGTAATCTTCATGGCATTGCCTGAAAAGTCACCCATGTAGCAAAGAAAAATGTCAGGGATACACATCAGATGTGTCTCCCCATCCCACAGAGTGTCACAGGCCTGCTATGCCATGTGGCAGGAGCAGTATTTCTTTCCTTCCGGCCTCTTTGCAGAAAGAGGAATTCAACTTTTTTTCATCCAAATAAGCTTTGTTATTTGGGATAGTGTTGCAGGAATGAGAGCCAGAAGTTACCAGAGGGGTATAGAGCAAGGCCAGTGCAGGGGGCTGAGCTGCACAAAGCAGGGCAATGAGCTAAGGCACTGGCAGTCCCTGCAGAAACCTTATGGGTGGACCATAAGGATTCCATAAGGACCATATGGATTCTCATGGGACCATGAGAATACAAAACCAGAGAGCAGTCTGAACTTTCTTTTCCAAATATCCTTCAACTCCCTCTGTGAATGACACACAAAAACCCCCAAGACAATATCTTGGTTCAAAACAATTTTGTATATTTTATCCCCACTCGAGGCCAAGAATATCAGTTCAGGAGCATTTTTTCCTGCTCCACTCTTCCATTGGTTTGTATCTAGCAAGCTGTCTTGAAAAGACATTCATTTATTTAGGAACTTGACTTCAAGCCAGTGTGTGTGAGATGCACTCTGGTCTTTTCTCCACCTCTGTGAACAGAATCATCTATGAATAGATAATCTCACAGCCTACACTGCTGGTGGCACTCTCATCACACCCCACTTCCAGCAGACTGTATCTCAGCTGGAGATATCTGGAAAAGAGATAGGTGGAAGTGGAAAGGAGAACACACAAGAAATGCTCATGCTGTGTTTATATCCTCCCAGCTCTGCCTCTCTATAAATGGCAGTATGAGATACTTAAATCTTTGTGCAGCAAACAAATCACCTTAATTGAACACGGTTTTCATTTCAAAACAAGCTGTACAGCTTAAGGCTGAAGTTCCCTTGAGAAAATGCCCCTCTGATTTATATCAGTGCTGTAAGAACTCAAAGCTATTTACAAGGTTGCACATGGATAATGCATGGTGAGAGCAACACAGTTGGAAGTCATTGAAAGAAAGTAAATGAAGTCCCCTTAACAATGGTACATATACAGGAAAGAGTTTTAATTTGTTACCAGTACTAGTAATACTGCAAAACCACGTAAAATCAGCAAGTACTTCAATTCCTGGGACAGCTTTGATGCCACCAATTCCATAAAAAATCTGCCTCTCCCAAAAGGTGTTAAAACCTATGAATATGCAAAGAAACGTGGTAGCACATGGAATGGTGTTTAAACTCTGTACCATGCAGTGTGAAGCTTACTGAGCTCTATCTCAGACACAAAGTCTGATCCAGTTCAAAGGACACCAGCAGATATTGCCTTATGGGAACCTACTTAAAAGCCCAAACACCAACACAGCCAGGGAGAATTTCCTGTAGCACTACAAAAGGACTCCCTATTCAAGCACAATTTCAACATTACTATATTGGACTACATTTTTCAATGCTCAATAAATTTACCCTGAAAAACCTCAAGTGTCAGATATTTTGGCTGTAAGTATGAGCACTAAAGCAAAATTAATTATGTGGACTAGATAGACCTGTGAACTGTAATAAACTATGAAGACTTTCAACTTTGGATGCTGAAATTCAGATAGGGAAGATTCAAAAAAGCAAACCAAGCCCTGCAGACCTAGTTGGGTTGTACAGACAGGTAACCCAACACAGCTGAAGGATCCCATCCCCAATCTCTTCACTGTGATTCAGCTTGGAAACACTCATTTTTTCAAAACAAAAAAATCACAAGATAACATTCAAACCCGATTTCAGACCACTTACACAGCAGAGTTGCTTCAATTCAATGACATCTTTTTCTAACCTAATAAAACTAATACAAATCTGTATTTACTGAGTACAAATCTGTGACCATTTACTCTTTCCAGAGCAGTTACACTTGAAAGTCTGATGCAATTTTTTTTGTTTGTTCCTTGACTAAGTGGAAGAGCCCATTTCTTGTGTTCCTTTGGAAAAAAAACCCTCCAAAACAACAAAGACCCCAAAAGTTCACTATAAAGCCCAGCTTTTATTAGGAAGAATAAGAGCTCTGAAACATCATTGCTTTGTTCACATTTTACAGCTACATAGCTTACATTAAATTAGTGGTGCTGGGTCACTCTTCAGCCAAGGTGACTGAAAAGTCAACTCAGATCTAGGAAGTCTAATAAAAACATATTACCAGGCCTCCCAGTAATCCACTGGGAGGATTTTGCCTGTCCTGTCACTTGCAGAGCAATGTGAACACAAGTGTATTCACTTGATGCTAACAATCTAGCTGATTATCTATAACTTCCACTTCAAGTCATTTAGAAGGAGTTATTATGAAAAAATTTTTGGTTTTTTTGGTTTTGTTAATTGCGTGTGCATGTGTTGTGTTTTTTTGATCCACAAAGCTGAGGGGTAGTTTTGGGAAATACAGCCACAATAAAGTTATTTTAAATCAAAACACATTAGTACAGTTATGCTGGTACCTACAGCACAAGATCCAAAGGTGTCTTTCCTTTAGGGAAAGGATTAAATTTGAGTGAAATTACATTTGTACTCTTTATACATTTTATACATTTTGTCCAACCACCTTACATGAGCACTGAGCCAGTCATAACACTTGTACACATCTACCTTATGTGGGGTTTCCAAACTGCAAATCTTCTTGCTTATCAAGAGGTGCCAGGAGTGAGCACAAACCACCAAGCTTGCCCATTGCTCCAGCTATGCTGGAAACCATTCAGCAGGGCTGTTGACATGGTGAGCAAAACATTCCCTGTCTCTGAGTAGAAGGGAAGGTATTTCTTGCTGAGCTATAGGTTTGTCATAGATCAGAGAAGGTGACCACAGAAATCAAACATCTTTTTTCAGGCAAACAAGGTCACTTAAGTAGTCTTATGAACCAATATCATTTGATATCACAACGTTATATATATATAGATATAGCTCTGATGATTACAGAGGAGAGCAATGAAAACAACATCAATGCACAGATATTGCTTTAGCACAAAATTGTGTGCTTGGGGGAAGCACAAAACACTTTTGCTCTCCTTTGCTCCCAACAGGAACATGGCTGACAAGTAAATTGTGGACAATGAGATTATTCTCGCCATCATCAAAAGCAGTCACAGACATTTAAAGAGCTGATCACTGCTTTTGCCAGAACTGGAAATTCCATGCAGTCATTCCAGTGAAAGAAGAGAGGCCATTCTACTTTTCAGCACGGAATGAATATATGAGCAGGGTAGCTGGGATGAAATAGTGCTCATATTCCAACCCAGATTACCAGACATAGCAAACTGGGGCATTTTTCTACCAAATTCTATCAGCTGAAGATGTATTGGAAAGGGTCTGGGTTTTTTTTTTAATTCTTAGAGTCAACACACAGAAAGGAATGTCATACACCTCCCACACTGCCTTTCCATGCAGTTGTCTATTGAAATCTGCTTAGAGAAATAGAAGGTCATAGTTTGTGCAGTCAGCTCAGGACAGATGAGTGGAGTGTAGGGAAGAGGAGATCACAGCAAGAACAACAGCAGAGAATCCGAAAACAATTCTATTTTTTTTTCTCTTTCTGCAGGTATTGTTTTACTGTCTAATTGTGCCCCAGTGAGACAGCCCAGTCAATTCCATACCCCACTGATCATCTGCAGATTATATATTTTAACAGGAGGCAGTCCCTGCATCTGGAACTACTCAAGCAGTCTGAACATTTGCTTAAGCCTGTCATATAGCAGTCAGAGTTAAATCCAAATTTGTACGTTGTCCTCCTTGGGGAGACTGCAGGAGTGCAGGCAGCGTAGATATCAAAGGGAAGAGGAAAAATCACAGTTTCCAGAAGCATTAGTTACTGTCTGTTGGCAAGCAGAAGAGAATGGCAAATGTGAGTCCTCATCAGTGAAAAGCTTCCAGTCTGCACTGGAAATAACAAGCATTACAATACCTGTGCCAAGAAAGGTAAAGGGAAATGATAGCTAATTTTGATCCTGTGCCATTTGGATGAAGAGTGAATGAAGTCTGAGCTCAGATTGTCCCAAGCCCATTAACTCCTCAAACACTCTGGAATATCTAGATCTCAAGGACAGCACTGAGGCCACAGAGGAAGTTTGGGTCAAACTAGAGAGTTAGACTGCTTTCCCAGACTCCTCCCTCAGTGCTGGAGCCACTGGATGCAGTTTGCAGGGGCTGCTTGAAACAATCAACACAGAAACACTCCTGGTCATTAGTAGTGCAGAGCTGCTCTGCATCTGAGGCACAGCCACAAGTGTCAGTGTGTTTGGGATCCTTCTCTCATGGGTCCATTAGCTGCTCCTGCAGAAAGAGGTGCAGCAAACTCCCACACCAGGGTGGTGACACAGTGCCTTTCTTAATGCCCTGCCTCTTCTACACCGAGTGCAGGAGGATAGAGCCCATTCCTCACACCTCAGACCAGGAGAAGGACCCTTGAAGTAGATGCTGGGAAGTGAAACCCATGGACTCATCTGACGTGATGGAGACACTTAAACATGAAAATATCATATGGTGACAACCAGGAAGGAGAGATCTGGAAACCTATTTTGTGCCCATGATTTGGGCACAAAAATAGAACTTTCTTCCCTGTAACATTGTTCAGCAGCTGTTTTCACGCACCTTTTATTTGCTCTCTTCTGCAGGCTGACAGCTCAAAAAGCAGCACACATCTTACTGAAGTTAAGCACCATCTCCACTCCCATTTAATGGTCCACGTGCTAGGTGCAGCTGGTTTACAGGTCACTTAGCAGCAGAGAATCCTCCAAATACTATTGCTTCATCAACAGAAAACTGCTTTGAATAACACTAGTGGTGATGGACAGCTGTTCCATTAAAAAATCGTGCATCAAAGCTAATTATCACTTACACATTGTGTAGTCCTCTGGAAAAAAAATGCAAAAAGTTCCCGTTTGAATGACACATTTATGGTCATTTCCTGTGTGCCAGTTGAGCAATAAAGACTTCAAATCACTACTTTCACATCAATTGCTGTTCTATGTTGCCTTAAAACAAGAGACTTTGAAGTAGGCAGGCAATGTAATGGGACAGAATCAAAGTCAGTATATTATGGTATTGCAGCCAGGTAACAGTAACTGGTTGTTGAATATGTAATAGCTGCACTTTCAAAGACTTCATATCCAGAAATGTGATCTCCCAAACAGAATTTCTCGTACACTGAGTGGGATTTCTTTTGGCAAGATATTGCTGACTACAGGCTGACTTCTAAAACCATTATCCATAAGCACAGTTCAGTTAATAGTTTAGGAAGTGGAAAGGAGGGAAATTAAACCCTGATTAGCTGGAATGACACAGCCTCTCTAATGGTTATGCCGTCTGAGATTTTCTTTAGGTTTCCTTAAAGACCTACCTGAGTTTGCCTGCGGGTATGCTAATTAGCAAAGATGACAAATTCGGAAATGCAAATTCATTTTACTTCATACTCAGATCTCTTACATGCCAGGTTAGGTACAGCCTGCATGTGCCCAAGAATACTCAAATGCATGCGTTCCTAGGGGCTGGAGTCAGCTGTAGATTAAAGTAAAACCTTCTTTAATTGATCCCTTAGAGTAGCAATGACTGGAACAAGCATGGGATTTAACCCCAAGCACAAGTGTTCTCAGACTGTCTATATAGCTCATTTAGCAGTGCAGGTAGGCAGAGCTGAGAATACAGTCCTTAAAATTTTGGAGAATTCAGTGACAAAGTTGTAAGTATCAAGATGTGTTTCCTGAAGAGATAACAATAATGAGAAAAGCAATTTTTAATACACATTAGAAAACTAATATAGGAAGGTATCTAAATTCCTTCCCTAATTCCTCTCAGGAACAGTGTGAGATGATACTATCCAGCCTGCTGAGAAGAGCTTTCCCCAGTGACCAGGGCTCATTTTGACTCAGAGAAGCCTGGGTGGATTTTATTCAAGTTGTTTTTTTCAGAAGCAATCTGCCCAACAGTACAACCTGAGCTTCAGGACTCATTCAAACACAATATAGGGACAAAGCAGAAACCAGACCAAATCTACAACTTATTACTCTCAAAGTTAACTTTAACCCCAAGTTATTCAGCAAGACAGTATTTGATTTTAGAAAGCCATGGTATCAACCTAACATTATACAATTCAGTCAGCAATATTCTGAGAAACAACTCAATGACAAAAGAAATCCTTCAGGACTGTACTTGGATATAGTAATGAAAAATATGTATCATGTTGTCTCCAGGCAGTTCAGAAACAACATAAGTCAAGACTGTAAAACACAGTAGTGAAGTTAAGCTTTTAAATCTGTACACAATAGAGTAACTTCAAAAGTTTACTGCCAAAAATAAGGCACATCCAACCTGGCTTTGAACATTTCCAGGAATGGGCATCTGGACAAGCTGTTGCAGTGTCTCATCACCCACCCACACAATAAATAATTTCTTCCTAATATCTAAATTAAATCTCTGTTCTCACCCTTTGTCCTATCACTGCATACCCTACAAAGTCTCTATCCTGCTTTCTTGTAGGCCCCCTTTAGGTACCAGAACATTGCTGTAGGGTGTCCCCAGAGCCTTCTCATCTCCAGCCTCAACAGCCCCAAATCTCTCAGCCTGTCTTCATAGGAGAAGTGCTCCAACACTCTGATCATCTTCATGGTCCTACTCTGGAGTAATTCTAACAGGTTCACATCCTTCTTATTTTGGGGAATAGCAGAATTTTACACAAAAATCAATCCAGACTCCTTTAGGACTTGCAGACAGTTAAACTACTTATCCTTATTTGCTCAATGAATGAATAATAACAGTAGAGGTGAGCTCTTACCATGACCCAGCAATCAACAAGTACAGGCATATCCTAGGGAAAATAAAACCTTGAAGTCCAGAATTAAGGCTTTTTGCAAGCACCACTTTCCAAGTAAATCTACATAAATTTACATATGCTGAGAAAGTCACGGTTAAACACAGTGAATTTTTTCCTTTCCTAGTTAATGCCAGAATCATAGCTAAAAAAAACAAACCCTGAAAAACTCCATTCTCTTAACACTTGCAAAGGTAAATCCTAGTGCTGATTGGCATCTAGCTATTTCACACACCACAATCAGCAGCACTATTTATCTTACAGCAGTGCTCTGGAGACTGACTCTCCTCCTGCTGTACTGCAGCAATTAGCAGCTGCTGATGCATTTAAAGCTAACAGCCCTCAGGCTCAAAAGAGCAAGGCCTGACTGAGAGATACTTCAATGAGACTGTTCTCACTTTGGGATCTTGCTGCTCTCCTAAAGAAAATAGCCTTCAGACTTGACCTCAGAATAGATCTCAGAATAGTTAGTGTCTTATTTATTCTGGAGTTTGTCTGAAAAGGGTGAGGGGGTAAGACCCAGTGCTGGAATGCATGACTGTACAATTTCTAGTATGAGTATCCCTGCTTGTGAGGCTCTTTCAAGATGATAATTTTGCTGCCTCTACCATATAATGAAAGTATGCTTGCTACTCCAGTTGTCAGCTGGCTTATATTTTAACCTTTAAATGGTAATATGTGCTAAAGCATCTTTGCCAACCATTGTACATGACAGACTGTGGTTAAATCACTGACTGCAAGGAGTTCTCATCTCGTTGATAGGAGCATGACTCTTTAATGTCTGAGACAACCTATAGCACTTATATAAGTAATATGTTGCCATACATGTTCCAAAAGCAGCATTTTGTACCTGTCTCAGCTTTTTAAGTGGTTCATGCAAATGCCTACAATCACTATAATAAAATCTAAACATGCACATTGTTAAAATCCCTATAGAAATTACATTATCACTGGAAAAAAATCACTGAAATCAGAATGTAAAGCTTAATGAAATCTTCACCTGCACATCAACACAAGTGCAGCAGAGATGATCACTTCATTCAAAAGTGCAGCAGAGATGATCACTTCATTCACAAGTGGCCCTTGCCTACAGGGCGGGAGCACAGGGCATCCTTCCCTCTTTACTCCATGCAGCCATTGCACACCAGTGTCCCAAGTTGCTCTCCTCAATGTTTTCATCCAGGCTGTCATTTCCCAGCCTCCCACCCTTCCATACAACTCCTTCTTCCTCTCTCAAACACCATGCAGAAGCAACAGCTGTTACACGAGGTAAAACAATTTTACTTTATGATCTTCGTCACACAGTCCTTCCATTTATCTTTCTACCTTCCCATGAACTTCTGACAATCATTTTGCAGCTACTCCCAATAAAACTTATTCACCCTATTTGCCTAGGCAAATGCTCCATATGCAGGGGTTAAGTTTCTTACAGTGATTTTTTTCTTCTTTTTCTTCTCCCTTTTATTCTTTTTTTTTCTTTTAACCGTGAAAACTATAGCAATATTTGCTTTCAGCAGGCCCAAGGGAGCAGTCTTGTGCCTTAGATGAAGTTAAAATTACACTGCTGGGAAAAATTATACCTTAGTAATATAGATCCTACTAAATTGCCTTTAACATAGTTATTGAAGTTATTTGGGAGAAACTTCAGTATTGGTTTGTGATGATAAGAAGAGCTACAAGAAAAAGAAGATCCAAAACCCCTGTATGCAAGATCCACATGTCTCTTGATAAAGACATTTAAAGAAATCGATTCTAATTTCTTTCTGAAGCCCATACTTTAGCAAAGGAGCACAGATACAGTTTTATTCTTTGTATTACAGTATCATATATACTGTCCCTGATGCACTTGTTTATTTTTGTTTGAAGAGAGGATAAAGGATAAAATACATTCTGATAGCCCAAGAGACAATGTTCCCAGGGACATACACATGCACAGTTCCTACTGAAATTTTCTGAACTGCTGTTCATTTATTGAAGTCACCAATAGGCATCCAATACCAGCGTAGTTTGGCATCCAATCCATAAGCCTTGGTATGAAGACAACTGCACTGAGAACACATATGGACATAAATTCTCAATTCTTCATCTTTCATTACACAGCATTGTGCAAAAATAATATTTTATATGTCTGTAAGCGACTGCTGAATTTGGAAAAACAATGTCTAGTGACACATATGTAAATAGCAAAAATCTTACTCCCCCTACATTTAGATACATTCAATTTTTTACCTGTATTTTATTAGAATTTGGTCTTCAAGTTCCCTAGAGGGGAAAAAGAAAAAAGACAAGACTTGTCCAATTTCTTCTTTAGATTTGGTGTAGCTGTCTGTTGCAGACAGAACCTAAGTAGGCGGACAGAGTAGGATTTTGATCTTCAAACCATAGAAGTCCCTTGAATTCTGTTTATGGCAAGGCTTTCATGTTAGGATGGAATAAACTCCAGAGTAACAATTAGCACAAGTGGAGGATTGCACTACAGTCAGGTAAAGGAGGCAGTGACAAGAAAAGTTACAAGTGGGGATACTGCAAAAACCATTGGGAATGTCTGCTGTAGTCCTCTAGAACCCCTTCTACTCAGCAGAGATAAACTGGTACTTCCAGAGTTGGAGTCAGACCATTTATTTTATATAAATTTAGATAAATATTTAACACCCCAGCATGAGGTGCTTGTGCTTGCCCACTCAGTGGCCTGTGCAGTGGCTCCATTTGAGCATCTTATTTTCCCTTTGTAAGGAACTTTATGCCACAGGAACAACCCAAGAAGTTTTGCCTTGGATTCATATGAAGGAGCAGCTTCACATTCACCTGCATGCAAGACACAATATTGGGAAGAGGCTTTAATTCCAGAGCTTTTCAAAGGCTTTGTAGAAAGAGGCTGCCTCTGGCAGTTTTCTTGGTTGGATAACTGAAGCACAGAACAAAGATGAGCTACACAGGGACTCAGTAGGACAGTAGTATGGCCACAAATTTGTTTGGGCATGAAACTACACAGTTACTCTAGTCTTGGGCTCAAAACAAATCCCTGACCTCTCATACCAATACCCAGGAGAGTTTAAGAACACAGAACCAGATAGTATTCCCATGGCTACCAGAAATATCTGGTTACCAAGTAAACACTTCAAAACAACCATAAGGATATTTCCACACTCTTGGCAAGATCTGTGCTTACCTTCAGTGTCTTCCACCTGATTCCCCAGGAACTCTCTCCACCACACAAATTACACTGTACCTCAAGGTCTTTCATTCTAATTAAGTTGTGCAACTAACTACAACTGATTTAGCAGCCAAGAAAATACGTGCCTTCAGCTACCTACAGCCAGTGAACAGTCCTTGGAGCTTCAGCAGCAGATGTCATGAGTCATTTTGCTCCCCCACAGGTCAGCTAAGCCCAAGTACGTCACCCATTATTGCCTCTTGCTTTCCCTCACACCATGAAGAATCAAGTTGAAGATAAATTGACCTTTAGGGTGACAAAATTAGATTAAAAAAACTCCACAAAGTAAAACCAATCTTTCTTTGTCATTCTGTTCTTCAGAAATTCCCAGCCTTTTTAAAACCTATGAGATCATTATCTCCAAAAGGACTCTCAACTAGGTATAAGCTAGAAAAATATTAGACATGGTATTTCAATGCCTAACCTCTTTGAGATAATCTGCCCTTTGATAACATCATTCCTTCATTCAATGCAGTCCTTTCTACTCTTCGTATCCATCCTTAATTTGGCTTCCTAGGTTGGCTTAGAGAGACCATGATGTGTTATCAGGCCTTTCACAGGCAATCCATGATCTGTCATATCCATATTTTCTTAGATGCAACAATCATCTAAATATTCTTGTTGAACACTCTGAAATCTTTATTTAAACTATTTTTGTACAGCTACTATATATATTATATTAATTATAGTNTTAACATACTGCAGGACTGATAAATGCTTGTAGCATAGATTTTTCTGTTAATTTTCTGTGGGTACCTATGTATGGAGATGTTTCTACAGATACACACCCACATGCACACAGATATGCAACATTTCCTATCTTCCAGGTTATGTGCTGCATGTTACTCATGCATCTGAGTTTCACAGGGCAATCTACACAAAAATTGCCCCTGGAAATGCCCGTGCCACATCATTCCTTGCTCACAAGAGTTGCTGATTCCTGGTGGGTCTCTCATCCAGTCCACAATCCATGCACTTGTGCTGTCTTTGCATAGAAATCAGACTTAATAAAAATAGTTAATCAGATGACTTATAATGGACAGATATGCAGGGGGGTATGAAGTTTTAAAAAATCAGACACATGAACACGGAGCTCCTATCATAAAGGAGAATATCCCAGGTTTTGTCCACACTAAGGCATCAGGCATGGCGCATCAGGCATGGCCACAGGCTTGACATCTTGCCAATTGTACTCCATAGAAACCTCAGGTTCTGGAGAAAAAAAACAGTGAGCAACATTTAAAATTGCAATAAATTTTCCTGAAAACCAGCCAGGTAGATGATAGCTCCTACAAAATTTTCAATATTCATTCCTCTGCCTTCTGAAAAAACCCAAGGCCTTTTCTGTGTGCACATCTTCACCCTTTTACTGTGCTTTTACAGGGTGGACAAGAAATGAATTTGCTCTGAGTTAATTAAAACCATAAATTCTACATTATTGCATGGGAGAGAGCACCAGGTGGAAAGGAGACAGCTGACTGTCTCCTGATGCACACTGGCATCTCTAACCCATTCTGTAGTGGCTGTATAACCCTGAAGAGCAGCACAAGCACAGTAAAACAGCCTTCAAGTAAAGTCCAGACTGATCTGTGCCCAAGGTGCACCTCAGGACCTGAAGCTGTACCTTCCATGGAGAAAGACATGTCACTGTCCAAAAATCTGCCACTATGAAGGGAGCAAAGCTGTAGGAAGGTTAGCTGAATTCTGACCCATTCAGTGACAGAAATGTGCTGGGGTACATACATGGTACAGTACTCCTGAAGTTTCCATTTGAATTAAGACCAATGTTAAATGTGCTCCAGATTACTGAGGGATAAATAGTTTATTGGTTTTTGGTGTTTGAGAAGGGTTTTGTACAAGAAGAAGACTAAACCAGTTGATCCACTTTTTATTAAAAAACCCCAACACTTGGAGGAGAAAACCATTTATCAACTTTCTCTTCTTTTTCAATAGATATTATTGCAGAATTTACATGTGAAGTTCATTACATAAATTTTCCAAGTCGTGCCTTAATGAAAAATTGCAGGAAAACATGAGTGTTTTAGAATTATGGAGTTACCAGTATCTATATTTTCATGGTGCAGACAGTGATATTCAGGTACAAGATTACTCAATAATTCCTTTGTAATATTATTTTCTGTAAGGTAAAACAAAAAACAGCTAGATAAGGGACTTTTTTCATGCTGCAGCGTTCAAAAGTGTTTGACTGGCATGCAGTTTTGGGTCAGAAGTAGCTTCACCCTCCTCAACAACTCAGAAATTGCACATTTTTTATCAATACTTTAGTTGAACCTGGAAAAAGTGATTACAAGAAGATGTCTGTTATTAGAAATTAGCAATCAGCAATCATCATTAATGTTGATCTCTTTGCCCAAAGAATTTTCCTCCTTCAGAAGATTATTAACAGCACAATAAAGGTGAACTTAAATACCAAAACTGTGTACTCTGTAAGAAAGGATTGAAACAACCAGATGAATAGGGACAGAAGCATTCCCCATTTCTCAGTTTTCAACATAATGTCAAGAATTTCCTCCCAGACAGGTAAATCCACCAATCTGGAGTCACTGAACTTTAAGCACATGCCTGGCCTAGGCTTTTTTTTTTAATACAGTTTCCTTCTGGAGATAGAATTGGATTACTCTGTGAAAGGACTTAGGTGTCACATAGATTTATCTCCGTTTGCTGATATCTCATGAACAGAGACTCAAACTCCAGGTTGGCATCTCAAACTGCTCTGCTTAGAAAGATCCAGCCCCTTTCTCAGCTTCCAGATCTTATGCTAATGAACAAATGCCATCCAGTTTACCTGCTTCCAAGAAGGGCAAATTAGCAGCCAAATTCCAGATTCAGTTTCCTAAACCTGTCCTCACATGGACAAACCCATCTGCCAGGAATCAGCATACTTGTGTCTCCTTCAAGCATGCTTATTGAAAGGACAGATGGGAGGGAAGTCCTCTAACCGTCCTCAGCCTCATGCACATGAGGGAATTATCAGTTCCCCACCCCTCACCAAAATGGTGAAAGATACAGAGATGATTTTCATCTGCATTTTCACCATGGCAGCACCATGCATGTCATTGCCTGTTGCCCTTTGGTTTTGAATCCCATGCACAACGCTCTTTTCCTAGAGCTTTTTGCAGCTGGCTGTCATCAAGTACAAGGAAAGGAGCTGGCATGCTGCTGCACACTGGGTGCTCCTCTTAGCCCTGCTATATCCAACTCTTTCTGGGGTGAAACATCTCAGCCAGTTACTGAGAGTGGCACAGGATGAGTTAACAACAAGCAACACACATCGTTCAGAGCTGGTACAGATTACTGTTGTGGCTGTTCCCTTCAGTGGGGTGCATATCACAGCACACCAGACTGCATAAAACATGTAGCCAGACCCTGGACATGGAATAGTCATTACTTACATTAGAAATAGAAATATGTGGAAGTCCTTTATCCTTTGCCTGTGTCTTCACAGCTGGCTCCTTGCCTCAGCCACTTATTTTTCAGCAGCAAAGACAAGGTATGAAGCACAGGAAAGCCTCAGAAGTAAAACAGTTTTAGTCTGTAATCCTCATCTCTTTTATCCCTTCATTTCCCTCCTCCACAATTTCCCTCCCATTCTTTGGATTCACAGCAAAAATTACACTGCTTGCTTTAATGCCATATATATTTGATGCCTTGAAAATTTCCAGCCTAAATATATTTACAAAATATGAATTAATTCCTTCAACTGTCAAAAACCCCCAGTGTTTTAGCTGTCCATTATCCTGTTTCTAACATTAGCTTCTCTTGTCTAAATCCTTAGTGTGTTTTCAAAATAAATTTTCCCTCTTCCATTGTGCAGAAGTTTGTTACAGGGTATGTCTTCTGTCTGCTTTGTTGAGTTAAACCTAACTACTAATCCAGCCTGGATTACAAAAATTAGCTAGTTCTTATTCATTCTCTTTAGCTAAGTACAGTCTTTGAATCCTTCTGGATGCTTTTTTGGTGTCTTAGACTTCATAAGTGACTAAAAGGAAATAAAGCAGCCAGATACATTAATTGCACTGTTTCACCTCTATTCTTGGGACTGTTGGGAAAGCAGATATTTCAAAGTAATGTATTTTCTCCCATGGGATTTTATGATAGCCCTCAGTACTAGCACCAGACCCACGGCACACCTGAACCATGTTGGCTGAGGATGTGTAAAGCAGAGAACGGGGATTAGAAACACAGATGTTCGCATCTTTTTACATGAAGCAGTTCCCACTGACTGGTGGTATAAAATCAGTTCTAATTTACAACAATTATGTGTATAGTGCCATGATTGATGTTTGACCACAGTGGAGCATTTCCAGGGTATGCAAAATGTTCTCCTCAATTCTTCTCTGTTTTTACCCCACCAGGAGCACAGGCTCAGGAGTTTTCCCAAGAAGTTCTCCCATTTTTCCGAGACAGCAAGCCCACATTTTCTAAGGGCAAATCCTGCCTACCAATCTGGTGGCCTTCTATGATGGAGTGACAAGTGAAGAGCAACACATGTCACACATTTAGAATTCTGTAAGGCCTCCAACATGGTCTTGCTCTACATCCTTATCTGATTGGACAGACATGGAATTGAAGGGTGGGCTGTTCCGAGGAGAAGGGTGGGAGGATGTGCCCAATGGTCCAGTGTCCAGCTGGAGGCCAGTGATGAGTGGTGTCCCTCAGGGCTCTGTTGTGCAACCAGTGCTCTTTAATGTCTTCATCCATGACACAGAGAGATGCAGTGCCTCCTCAGCAAATTTGCTGATGACATGAGACTGAGCGGTGCTGTTGACACAACACAAGCATGGGATGCCATCCAGAGGGACCTGGACAAACTCGAGTAGTGAGCCCATGAAAACTGAATAAAGTTCAAAAAGGAAAAGTAAAAGACACTATATCCTTGCACAAAAAGAAGAGATTAAATAGTTCCCAAGCATCTCAATCCTTATTTCATGTCGCAGAAGCTTACAACTAGAGACATGGATACTGTATATTTTCTTATACAGGGAAGATTCTTACAAGAAAATAAATAGGACATAATAGAGAATGCATGAAGGAGGCAGAGAAGTGACAACTTGAACTAAATAGAGATGTAAAATATCACTGTTCAGAAGAAACAAATTGATAAAATAGATGTGCATGACCAATAGGCATAACAGCCCTCAGTACTTACTGTCTGTGATTTGTCAGAGATCTCTATCATGAGCTCTCATGTATAAATAATTCAGAACAGACTAAAGTGACATTCAGCAGTGGAATTACTTACTGATCAGATGACCTCATAACAGCATAAGCATCTTTGCCTGACTGTTAGTAATGCAGATTTCTACATTAGTAGGGTAAAAGACAGTCCTGAGGAAGTTCATATCTGATTGGGAAACGTCTCATAGATAGATCCTGTGGGGTCAAAGAACAAGGCCAGCACCAGATTAAAACCAACAAGCAAAAAAATCTCATGCTGAACCCCACCAATTCTTTCTTGCAAGGCAAGAAAGAATTTATGAAGAGGGCATCAGAGGTATCCCTGAAACCACAGGCCCCATGGAGTTTGGTGGGGATGAGCATCTCCATAGCTTGGTGGATGCTGTGAAGTTTCACATTCTAACCTGTGGTGCTGCAGCTCTGCTCATCCTCTACACAGGCAGAGGCAGATCTCCATATTTAAAACCCCATTTAACAGGAATGGAGACTAACTTGAAGCAGGAAGAACCTTGGTTTTCAAAACTCCTTAATTCACACTTTGAGGAAAAGTTGTCAGTGGTGCAAAATTATATATTGTGGTGATTCTATAAATATGTTTTAGAACAATCAATTACCTTGCATTAAAAGGGCTGAATACTGGGGCCAGTTTTGTTTTCTATTTTTATCAATAATCCAGACAAGGGGATTGAATGCACCCTCAGTGATTTTGCAAATGACACCAAGATGGGCTGGTATGTTGGTCAGCTGGAGGTTAGGAAGGTTCTGCAGAGGGAACTGGACATGCCAGATTGATGGGCTAAGATCAGATGTTGCAGGTATGACCAGCCTCAGTAAGATTGTAGAGCAGTAATTGGTTTAGTAGTTGTTTTCATGTCCAGCAGATTAGTTTCCATATTCACTAATCTCTCTAAAAGTTTACAGAGAGTCTCTGCCCCACCGTTTACAGTGGCCACATGACAGCCAATCTGAAATTCAGTGCAACTGTGGGAGCATAAACCTCAGTGGAAGATTAGAGAGATTAATACCTTGGCTTTTGGCAAGTCAGTTACAATGTGCACTCATGAAGCACAATTAGCAGGCCCAGATGGTAATATAGCATGTTAAAGGGAAGCAGACTGCAGATAAAGCACATGGAAATGGATAATTCAGCTCTCATGCCTCCCTGTCTTTGAAGCTGCAACTACTGTAGCCTTAAGTATCTTTAATGGGAAGTTTTGCATCTGGTAAAGATTTATGCACAAGGCAGTTTTCCTAGAGCTACTTAAATGGGTCTGTATTTCTTCCACAGAATGCTTACTGGAGATTTCAGTCATGCCTTTCAGTCTGAGCTGGATGCTTGGAAGCTGGGATATTTGATGGTAAAAAAAACAGAATTACTGTTTTTCATGAGGATGAATGAAACTACAGTGAAATAAAACAGATGAAAATTGGCAGAAAAGTAACGTCTGCAGATGATCCTGTTGTCCCTAAAAGTAGGATTTGTCAACTGTGTGCAGTCAACCAATCACACACAGAACTGATGCAACTCTTTAGATGTTCTATTTAAAGTCAAGGGGAAAGAAAAAAAAAAGGCATCAGCTTTGAGAAAAAAAGGTAGCAACTTAATCTGTTTTTACAGGACAGCCTCTCATGCAACAGAAGGTACAGAGGGTCTACTAACAATTCAGTTTGTTGTCTAAATGTTTATCTGAAAGCTGCAAAATGTGCACATCTTCACCACTGTTCTTGGATGTTGTAAAACTGACACCTTGACCCTGAAAACCATCTGTTGGCCAGGTCTTGGCTGCTTGGGAGCACCTGGCTACCTGCACAGAGGAGGAAATGTTTCATAGAAGTGCAAAAAAACTCACCTCTTCATCCCTACTGCTTTGCCACATCCTGCTGCTTGCTCAGCCCATAATCCAGCTGCAATATGAACCTGGCTAGCAGGATGAAGGTGAATGTCCATAAATTTAAAGGTCATTAGGAATGCCTGACTTCAAGCAAAGTAAGAGTTAATCCTACCCTAACTGTTACTGAGAAACAACATCCATCAAAAAAAAAAAGATTTCTCCCTATTGTCTTCACTTATTCACTGGGGCCTCAAATTAAAAATTTAGAGAGATTTAATAAAGGATAGATACTATCACACTCAATAATACCTACTTTCTATCTGTCTCAACGTGATAACATCTAGAGATTTTAGAATTTGCTTTATGCCAGTTTATATGAAAATATGTTCTACATAATCCACTGTCCCTTTCAAACTTATGGCGTTTAAAGCCAAAATATTTCTCTGAAAAATGCACAAATAAATACATAATTGTATCCCTTTATGAAAGAAAGCCTGATTTAAGTATGCAGGTCTGGCCAAGTGTCTGCACCTTAATCTCATTTTTCTCTGTTCCAAGAGCTCAGCTTTTTGTTATGCTGAATTCTCTCCAGTCATGAAAACCATATCAGAGCTTCTCCTGTCATTTCACTTCCTTCCAGTCCAAGCTGGGAACCAAAGAGCATTTGAGATTTCTAACCTCATTTTTGTACCAGCTCACAGCCACTTAATATTCATTCATATCTCCTTAAAATAAAGTGAAAGAAGAGACTTCGGCCTAAATTGTAATTTCAGCCTACAAACATCATTTCAGTAATGAAATAAAACAAATAAGCAAACCCCACCTTGAAACCATGGGGTAAATTGATACAAAGGTCAAGATATCACTGCTTTATGAATTGTCCAAATGGTTCTTAGATATTTTTTCCTTCACCATCCTTTTTTATTCCTCGTCATCATAGATTTACTATATTAACGATGTTGTTGAGCTACAAAGGCAGAAATTCAGTGTTTTGCTTCTTCCTTTCAGAAAGCACAGAGAGACCATTTGACTCCTCTGGGACTGGGGAGGGTTGCTGTGCTGAGAGAAACTCGGTGCACCTTGTTGGGAGGCAGGAGAGGTTGAAGTACATCCACAGAGCTTTGCATCTACACTGGGGTCCACAGCAGCCCAAAGGACCAGCCAGAATCCAAAAGGAAGAAAGCTTCACTGCAGCAGCTGGGGCACAGGGCTTGCTGCCTACAAATACTCCTGACTGCTACTGATGCTGTGGCAATTCCTTGGCAAAGGCTAAAGCAAGGCAAGAAGCACCAAGCAAATGCTTCAAAGCTTCCATCAATGTGGAGCTCCAATAAGGGGAAGGGAAGAAGAGTTCAGTCTTTCCCCTGCAGAGAGAAACATTATTATGTGAGCCTTAGGAGAGAAGTAGTTTCTGTGCTTATAATTGCTGAAGAAAACCTGACCTTATCAGATTTGCCCACCAAGAGGACCCTGCCTGTATCTTTGCTAGGGCTGGACACTGTTTCTCCCAGGTTTTCAGCAGATCATTAGAAGGAAGATGATTTCCAGAGCTCAATTTTTTTATTATTATTTTTCAGTTTTTTCCAAAGTACCTTCTGCTTCCCATTGCATTGGCAACCAAACATACTGCCCAAGGTGCTCAGCATACATCAAAATGGAGAAACATTAAAGCTGGGTTTTAACTCTGGCATTCAGGAAAAAGGACAAGGAGCAGCATGGTGGAGAAAACTCTCTTCGAAATCTCCATAAGGGCACACCTTTCCAGGGGAAAAAATGTCCTCAATTGTGGATATGAGTAGTGCTCTATCATTTGCTCTTTCCCCCTGTTGTGCACTCAACCTTCAGAATTCAGCTGCCAGTTGGTGCTTTTAATTTAAAGCATGTTCATAACTAAAGAAATCTCCCTCCAGGTTCATTAGAGTCACAGGGTATTTGGCAAGCCTTGCAGCAAGAATTAAATGACAAATATGCCTTTGCATCCGAACTCTCAAGCCACAAATAAATCAAACTAAATAGGCTTCCAGAATTCAAAAATCACCTCAAGTAAATACTGAGCTTTTAACAGTGATGAGAAAGTAAAAAGTGCTTTCTTTTCATGTACATGGCAGCTGCAGGTTACTTAGCTTGCTTTTAAATGGTCCTTTCATTTCCTAACAGCTGTATCAGCTGCCATTACCTCCTGATAGTGAGGGACAGAAGGAAGCTAAAATAACCCCCTATACACTTTGAGTAAATGGCTGCATTTTTGTACATCACCTTTACTGACATTAAAATATATCTGGGCACTTGTCTGGTTTTAAGCTAATAATAATAATCCTCAAAGCTTTAGAGGGAAAATGCATTTAACAAACTGTTTATAGCTGAGAGAGTATGACATCTTAAACTTCCAGTTGATCAATCAACATTTAAGACTTCTAGGTTTTTGTTCTCTCAGCTGGCAAAACTGCTCTCAGTCACTTGTGCATTTTGTAGGCTCTGCTGAATTTACTCAAAGCAGGGTCATTAAAAATAAACAATCAAATCCAATCCCAAAAACAGCACACCCCACACCCACTCAGATGTTTTCCTCACACCACTTCACTGAGATCAATTTCCTGAGTCTAGCTTTTCATACAGGTGCACAAACAGCTGTGCTGGTATAATCAAGAAAACACAGGATAAAGTGTTAAACAGTGAAGGGGCTGGGAAGGAGCAGAAGGAGATCTCCTGGCTTCAGTGCAGCACACAGTAATTCAGGAGTATGCAGGCAATTGTGTGTGTTTATTCTAATTTCCTTCACCAACTTGCAGATCAGCAAGTTCTGGAGCTTAGTACTCCGGAAATGTTATGAAACAAAACTACTTCACCCAGCCTGAGGCAGTCCCTTGACAGAATGGGACTAATTCAAGGACTTCTAAGTTGTGCATTTAGTAACTCCCCTAGGGCCTGGCATAAACCCATAGTCAGACATCTCTGAGTCATTTCATCACCTGCTTATTTGATTTCAAAAAGGATTGATATTGCCAACGAGCAATTTTATCCTTTCCATTCCCAGGCTGTCCCTTTGTAATTGTGACCCTCCAACAGGTGCATTTCCAATATGCATTTGATTTAGATCTGATATATACAACACAAGGGTGACATTAGCTAGCCAAACTAGCAATTCAAAGTTTATGTAAAGTTTACTCAAGCTGAAAGATAAGACAGAATCCAATTCAGGATAAGTAAAGTTGTGTGGAAAGGCAATATTGTATTTGACTTAATACAGCAACAGCAAATTAACCTTTTACCATTTTCAGAGCAGTAAGTTTATCAAAGGTCAGTGATGGGCATTTCTGTCAAAGTTCTGGGAGTATTAACTCAAATTCAGCATGACCCCAGTTTTACCCAGAATGGTGATTTTGTTAAGGGCTATTCCCCTGCCTCTGCCTCAATCTTTAGTATTGATAAGGAAATAAATAGAGAGAAAAACAATCACTGTATCAGCATAGCTCTTATGCCAAGCGCAGTGTGCCTAATGCAGGAGAAGAACTTTTCCAAAAGTTTCCAATTTTAATAAGCCCATTTAGGATGTAATTGAAAGAAAACACACCCTTGTATTTTAAGATTTTATTCTGTATTGCCAAGAAAACCAGATGTCTCAAAGCATGTGTTGCATTTCAGGAGAGAACCAAAAATCTATTTTTTTCTCATTATTATAGATTTTCACACATATAATACTTGAATATTTTCGTGGAAGATATATTTGATGAAGGTATGCTCTACAGCTGTCTGTCTCATTGGGCAATTAGTGGCTTCAGCAAGTGGAGCTGGAAACAATAACACTGCTTGCAGGGGCACCTAATCATATTCTGAACCATGTAGACATGGTTCATATGGGCACTACCATTTTTTTTATGCAAAGTTCCCTTGAAATCAAATTACTTATGTAAGTAAGTGGAAGTCTGCTGAAAACCTGGGGCTGCAAAGGGCTGTCTTGGTGTCTAATTTTAAGGAAGTGGTCTCCTTCCTATGATATTTTCTGATAGTAAGATGGAACCATGACAGACGTTAAACACACCATACTGAGGGAGTAGCAGTAAAGTGCCAAAAGGAGTTCATTTAAAAAATAAATTGCTTATTTGTAAGCAAACAAGGCAAAGTCACAGTTTAAGCAACTGTTTTGGAATGCAAACTAAGGCAAACTCATAAAGTTGTTGGCACCCAGTAAAATAGAGCTCCATAACACTGTTGGGCTGTGAGTATAAAGCATGTAGGAGCCTCAGCCCTGGAATGCATTACACATGCATATTAGTATCTGCCTCAAGGTAAAGCAGGAGTTTAATACAAGGCTGGGTAGACAGCTGTATATATATATATATTTTTTTTTTTTAGAAAAAACACATAAGGTCAAAATGTAGCATAACTGGAGTTAGGATGGGAGGAGAATGGGGAAGTCACAGAAGCAGAAGACAGCCTGAGAATGTGAGGAACATGGCAGCTGAATGTAGATGACTTGATGGTTTATGGAACCCAAATTATATATTTTTAAACCCTAAACAAGTGTAAATCTGCATCTGTTGGAAAGATACCCACTGGGCAGCAATGCTAGTAGCAGTCCAGGTGCACAAAGGATTTGAAACATGACAGCTGGCTTCTATTATGATCTCCTGCCTTCCTTGTCCTGGGACAGAAATAAGGAAACTGGTTTGCCTTGCATTATTGCCATCCTGCCATTTATTTGCTTAAGGGGAAGAAGGGAAAAGAAAAATTCAAGTTTTCATATCAAACGCTAGTTTCTAACTTGATGTAGAAATCTGCAAGATTGCCATTTCATGCTTTTGAACAGTTCCATCTCCTTTCAGAAAAAAAATAGAGAGGTCTAAAGGAGGACTCTGTTCCTTTAGGGTAGTATGAGGTTATCTGGCCTGCCATGACAAAGGGTACAATAAAGATTAAACACAAGAATTTAGGACCATAAATCTTTTATGCATGCAACACTTGTGTTCATAGTAGGAATAGCATCCCTTGCCTGGTTTTGTATGTGTGTGTTACTTTGTGAAGAGTACTTCAGTTCAAAAACAAATTCTACTTAGAGAACAATGTGATGTAATGCCAAGCTGTTTAATCTTGGACCCCAAAAAGACATTATCTGAAGCCATGTTGCACTTGAGAGCAGTGTTAGAGACAAGTCTGAACAGTGCAATAATCCCAATCAAAACTGGCTCCTGAGAGGGGAATTTCAGCTTTTCTACCTGCAGAATTAGTAAGGCAGGAGCAGAGACTGACAAGGCTTCCTGCAGCTTTAAGTCTTGGCTCCTAACAGCCAAGGTCTGTGAAGACCATATCTCACTTGTGCTATTATTCCCATTTATCTCATCCTTTGTGCTATCCCTAGGGGGTGCTTCCCCTCCCAACTCAAAATACAAATAAATGGAGACACCCCACATGATCATACAGTCACATTGTTTGAAATAGACTTCAGAAAGTCATCTAGTCAGTCTCCTGAAGAAAAATAGTTCAAATCAGAGCAGATAGATCAAAAATTGTCCAGATTTGGCATCTTTAAGGATCCCCTCAGAGATTCTTTTTCAGATGAAAAAGCCTTACTTTGAACTGAAACTTTCCAAAATGCCACCATTCTGAAACTCCACATGGTGGCAACAGAAGGACTATGATACATTTTCCAATGCCCAGAGCTTAACCACACATTTTCTTAAACAGGTCATCAGTGTTTGTAATTAGACTCTTAAATCTGTACTACTGAAATTAAAGCAGTTAAATTAAAGTTCCTTCAAAAGGAGAACTGCAGCCAATGCAGCAAAACCTGAAACTTTCCTGTCTTCAAGGCAAGCCACTGGATCTTCAGTTTGATGGGTGCTGAGAGTAACCACCCCATCCTCATCTGTAACTGCTCATCCAGATTCCTCTGAAGTAATGGAAAAATCTCCTGACTCTGTTCTTGCTCCTAACACATTTAAGAAAGTTTAATACAATTTGGTGACTTGTTCTTCATATTTTTCTTTGCCCTTTCTGCTTCCATGCTGAAGTATTATTATATTAGACACCCTGAGAGGTCTTCATCACAGGACAAGGTGAGAACAGGAAGATAAAACACTAGGCATTAAAGCAAATATCAGCTGTTTCTGAAAAGAACCTGGGTGATTTATTTTTTACTTTTCAATCAACTTTTAAAATTTTTTTACAAAAGCTCTACTACTCAGACTTTAGGGGTATTTTCCTCAGGTCTACTCTCTTAAAGTGTCTACTTTCTACACCAGGCAGGACTAAAGCCAAGGAAACACTAACCTAACTTCTGGAGAGTGAGAAGTTTGGCAAGATAAGGTTTATTGTGCTATCTTCTAATGAAGAAGTAGAAAAAGAAATGGCTACAACTTTTTCTTATTCGCCTTCTCTTTTGGCTATCACAGACCAGGGGCGTGGCTTGCTTCACTGCTGGCGTATGGATTGCAATGACCTCAAAAATAACACTCCTCTGCAAAATACCTGAACAAGATCATTCCTTGCAGATGGAAGACTTTCTAATTTGAGCCTTGTTGTTGTCTCCACTAATGGATTCCTCAAAAAACCCTGAATTCTATTGTCCAAAAAGTATCTTCATCCAGGATAGACAAATAGAAGCCCTACTGGTGCCTTTGGAAACAATAATTACCTTGAAATACCCTCTCCCATTACTCGCCAGCTTTTTAATAAGGAAAGCTATTTCCATCTCTTGCTGGCATTCAGATTCTTACCCAGGACCTCACAAGTACCAGGCTCCATTAAATGTCTTGCATTCCCCTAATTAAACAGAAATTTTTCAATGTAAATTACTCCAAAGAGTGCACTGGAGCCACAGCTGTGCAACATCCCATCAGCACCTGTGACTAGGTGCTGTCATATTTGTTGACAACAGCTCCAAGTTTTCTACCAGAACTCTTCCTCCAGAAGCTGCCAACCCCAAGAGCAAATAACCTGTATTGGATTTTTTTTTTTCAAGAACATAAGTTAAGATATTTTGCCTTTTCTAATATTTGCTTTGGAGGGCTAAGTGCTGGTGGTATTCTTTAGTTATTCAGGTATTCTGCTAGTCCTTAATAGCACACAACTTTGAGAGCTGCTCCAAGACCATGTATTTTCCATGAAGTATGGGACAAATTTGTAGTGGTATATCACAGACAATACAAAAACAAAAAAATCAGCCCCACACTGACCAAACTCTCTTACCACTCCTGACAGGGCTCCTAGCACACCAGGAGAAGGTTCATATACAGAGGTCACCAGTAACTGAATGGTAGTTTGTGGCATTTGGTTAGGAAAAACATGCAGAGGAAGGAAACAAATTCAGCGTGGCACATATCTCACTGCTCAAGCATGTGGAAAAAGCAGGTGTCAAGGAAAGACAGGTGGGGTGAAGGATGCTTTAAGTTTTGTGTAATCAAAAAGTGAATGCTCATGCAGGGTGTGATTCAGCATCCCATAAGCATCCTCAGTGGTGTTCTTACAGTTCTCTGCAGTTCAGCAGACCTGTCTTTCCATCCTGGGCTGCACAATTACTGTCACATAAAACACATCCTCAGGACACACGTAGGTATCCCTACTCGCAAAAGGGAGGATATAATAGTCTACATTCAGTCTGCATTTATCTCAAAAAACAGTGATGTCATTAGGGCTAACACTATTTTTCCCTGGAATTGGAGCTGAGTCAGAATAATCACACAGTTGGTTACCAAGGTCTAGTCACAGACAGCACTTTTAAAGTCACCATAACTCAATTATGTTCAGTTGAGAACTCATAGCTATACTTTCAGGAAAGAAGTTGTAAAGGAGATGAAAAAGAATATTTGTAAGGAATAAGCCAGCCTTACCAGCCAGAGATCAAAGCTAAGAGTGAATCAGCATTCATTTCATCAGGACCCTGAAGCAGATTTCTCTCTCCTCTCTTACAGCATGCCAGAATTCCTATAGCTTTCCATGAAAGCTGGAGCCATTTTGTCTTTCACCAACTTGATTAATAATCCAGAGAGGAATCAAAATGAACTGGATTTTATTTTGTTTGGAGAGAATTTCAAAGATTATTAGGATATAGGAAAAATTTAATTCAACCTCCTAATGATGGTTACTTGGGGTATTATAAAAACCATTGAAACAAGGAAGTTTTAATAGTGTACAGGTAACAATGACAACTAAAAGACGTAATACAGCTTCAGGTACAAATTTTCACAGCTGAAGTACAAGACCAGCAGCATTCTCATATGAATGCTGCAGCTATGGACACTCCCTTTTTCCATGATGTGAACAGTAAATTCATCTGTTGAAACAAAAAGGCTACTGGCTCCTATCAAAACCTGTCACTAAAACACACAGCTGGTGTTCGACAGGTTGGCTTCCAAAAGTTAATACAGTGTATTGAGTTCAGAATTAAATCTGAGCATAATTCACTCATATGCTCCTAAACAGACACTTCAGTTTAGAAATTAAGGTCATTAATTGAGCCTTCTCTTCAGCAGTTTATTGCTTCTTAGACTGTGATCACTGAAATGATAATTCCTTTGAGGAGAAAGGTACTCCTGGCACAAAAGCCAACTTCAGAGATTTATATATAATACACACACAGACCTCTTAGCTTTAATTGCCTTTCAAATGGCTTCTCATCACAGATGTGCAGTGGTTTAACAGGTAATATGAAGCCCATTGCAAAGCATGGGAAGATATTTTCTTGCCCTCTCCAAATGGGATTAAGAACTCTCTTTTTCTTTTTTTAAAAGATGAAGACTAGATGGTCACATGTAATTAGGTGAAAAGGCAATCAATAAGTACTCTTCGGCAAAGTTTAAGTGTTGTAATATTGATCACCACTCTCTCAACTTCTACAGAAATTAAGCATTACTGAGTATAATATAATTATATAATTATTATATTATATAATTAGCAAAAAAAGATTAAATCAATGAGCTTCTGTTCCAGGAAGAAAAAAAAAGAAAAAAAAAAGACACAAGTACACAGTCACAAGTTTTGTACAAGAGCTGCACTTTTAAGGTATCAGTTTGTTTCTATGCATATGCAAGCTGTAGTTCAGAGGTCTCATGTCTCCAGTCTTTGCCCCCTCTTCTCCCTAGGGAAAAATTCCAAAAAGGAAGCCCAACTTTGGGGGAGATACACGCACCTTGAGACAGGAGGCTGATCTCAGACCTCAGACTCCAGAGGAAGAAAGGTCACCTTAAACTTTGTTTTGTGGAATTACAGACACAGAAGAGCACAAGTAAAGCCAAAGCTGTCACAAATATGTCATTCTGCCTCTGGCAGAGGCACAGGAAATATCAAACAATGGTAGGAATACTGATTGTCTAAAGTGAAGGAAAAGGGAGGACAAAGGGAGGAGGCAAAAAGGAGGACAAAAGAACAACATGGAATAGGAGAGAGATGACAAACTATGAAGCAGATGCATGTGCATTAACCTTGGCAGATGCAGGGCTGAACTCAGGCAGTCCAGTTCTTCTTGCATTTACTTTCCTTCACCCCAACACAAGAGCACAAGAGTCAAGCACAGGACATCCTTTAGCCAAAATCCCAAAAAAAAACCAAATAAAACTGCTGTCAAATATCAGAGATCTGTAACCCTGTTGGCTGACACTTCACTGTTGTTTTCTTTTCCTCAATATTTTAATTATTTTCTAATTCCTCCTGGGAAACTTGTGTCCTAGTTTTCTCAGGAAATACAGGGCTTCATGATTACATAAACCCCTGACTACTTCACAGTTTTAAAGGAGCGGAACTCACAAAAAACCCTGTGAAGTTTAAAATGTTAAAGGTATAAGCTAATGGCATAAAGATTTAAAGGAGGCATTTACTATGCAGAGCATTAATAAAAATGAACACAAAATAGAATGTAAAATCCATTACATCAATTTAGGTTCACTATAAGTTCTGTTGATTTAGAAGGATGATTTACCATTCAGATTGAGAGACAGAGCACTTCACATACACTATTGTGCATTTTCATTTAAGTTATATCATGCTTTATATACTCTTCTCTATAAGTAGGGTTTTTATAAGGAAAACCAAAATGATGCAAAAGTGTGCAAACTGCTTTAAAATACAAACACCTGGTATTCATTGCAGTATTTGTTTCCCATTGGCCAGAACAAAGTCAAAGTAACATCATAATACATGGCAGCCTGTTCCCTTCCTGAAGAAACCCTCTAATCTGGCCTCTTTTTTCCTCTTAGCTTCAGCAAGAGCAAGTAGAGGGAGGACCACATGAGTTATGTCCCTGTTTTACTTCCATATTTATTTTATTTTGTGGCATTCTTCAGTCACCATTCACTTCAGGTTTATTCCATTTCCTTCTATTATCCAACACTTGTAGTTTTGGTATGGAAAAGAAAGGCCTTCAATTTTGATGGCACTTTTAAGTGGAAGACTGTGGTAAGAGTTCAGCTTTTTTAATAGACATTTATAAAAATTAGAAACCCAGATATTTACAAAAGTGGTTAAAAAATTAGTCTATTTCCTGAGCAAGATAGAATTGCTTCTTCAGAGATCAGGCACAGCTCTTCTGAAACATAAGAGATCTTTTCCTGAGGTGTCATTCACTTTCTAAGCAAGAACTACTCATTACTTTATTTTTTGAAAAATTTGTTTGTTTGAGTGTTTTGTTTGGGGTTTGGGTTTGGGCTTGGGCTTTCTTGGGACTGCAAAATAGACATTCACTTCTTGGCACTATAAAGTGGACACCTCAGAAGAGAAAGAAGATACTGTCCCAGCTGTACTTGCAGAGAAAAATCAGAGGAAGCCCTGTTAGATGTTGATCCAACTTAGTTAAATTAAACCATAAATCAGAACCATTATCTAATAAAAATCTTTCTGCAGTGAGTCTGCAGCTGAGCTCTCAGTGAAACCTTTCTCAATATTAGATAAGAGACACCCACTTTGATAACTATAATGGGGGTTTCCAGCTGAGCCAGGGTGATAACTCTGCCACCTCTTACAGCCACTTGGACACCACAGGGACAATCAGGTGCATCCATGTTCTGGTGTGGCCAGAAGCTCAGGGAGGGACACAGATCTCTTGCTCAGCTTCCTCTGATGCCACTTCACTCATTCTAACTCAGGCTTCTTACCCCTAAATAAGAAATACCAGCCTATGGTGGGAGGAAACATATAAGGATGGACAAGACTAAAGTCCAGAGACATTGAAGGCAGAGCTCTCTGAGTGTTGCAAAGATTAAACCTGTCACATCACTGAAAATGGCTTGTTCCTATGCCAGTTCATGACAACAAAATCTGTCTTTTCTCCATTAATGGATGAAAGCCTCTCCTCTGTCAAGTCTTGACCTTTGGGTTCCCATGACAGGCTGACATGTAATATGTCTATATTCTGCCTAGGTGTGTGTGTGGTAATGTGTGGAGAGATGAGAATGCAGGTTTGAGGGGGATTTTGTTTTATTTTTTGTTTGTGTACTAATTGGAATTTACTGTTCAATATACTGGTCATTAAGGAAAAAAAAAATTCTTTTTATCTGAAATGAAATTATTCCATCCAATCTCTACCCTTGATCCAGGAGAGTCCACAAAAAGCTGGTACAAGAAGAAGAAATTGTGACTAATGAAGAATATTTTCCATCTTGTGTAATGAAACACCGCACTTCAAGGTCCATCAAGAGAAAATAATCTTTAAACCCACAAAGTTATTATAAATCTAGGGACTTTTAGAGCAAAGAACGCTAATTTGGAGTTTGCAACTTGTACATTTATGCTCTGCCACAGTTATGTGTTAACAAAGAGGTGAGGAGCTTGAATTTTCAATCTTACAGGACAAGAACACAAAATTCAGAGTATATTACTGACCACTGACCCTAAGGCCAGGATTGCCAGACTGTATGAACAAAATCCCTTTCCTCTTCTCCCTCAACCCCTGAATTCCTCTGCCCTTCCATGGCATCTCTGAAGAGCAGGCATTTTTTAAGCCTGCATGTACACAACAACCTCTAGTGATCAAAGAGGTAACTACAGATAATGCAGGCAGCAGGAACTTTTCTTTGTTTCCAGAGTGCAAGATCTCTTTCTCAGAGTGAAAAATACCAGGATCACAACACTTGTGACAAAAATCCTGAGCATTTTTAGCATCTAGGAAGGATAAAAAGTGCTGACAACACCCACAATGAAAGTCTTGTAATTGGAGCAATTTAAAAAAAAAAAGTATTTATTCCATAAATGAGCCCTGTGGACCTAGCTATTCATGAAGAAATGAGAGCCTGAAAATTCTCTGTCCCCATCGAGGAGAAATTTTTTCCCAGCAGGGCAAGACAAGAGACAGAAAAGCTGTAGGTCAGCAAGCACTTTATTACTTCTTAGGAAACAGAATAAGATGAGAATATTTCTAAAGAAATCCTTGCTGGGTGCAGAGAATGAGCAGAAATCATTTCATTCAAGTGCTTTGGTGGGAAGTATACTTTCTAGAGAGCGTGCCCCCAAACATCCCATCAAAGATGATGCCAAAAATTTGTGACAGGACTGGTAATAAGAGCTTGATTGTCAATTTAATAGAAAGATTTTATTCACTATAATACAGCTTTTGTACAAATTGCTTCTAGACTCTCTGCATATGTAGACTGGTAAAAAAAAAATAGAGAACAGATTTTTAAAAGTGCTTTTGGCTTTATAGAGAAGAAAGGACCTTTTAAGTGAAAAGTATGCTCCTAAGCAGATTTTTCATCCCCTCTCCTACTTCACAAAAGTGCTCTCCAGTTAGTGGCATAAGCTTCCTGTCCCTGAACCTCTGCTTTTAGACTTCCTTCATTTACTAAAAAGCAGGTTTCTTGGCATAGTTAGAAGGAATTTCTCTCTGGACAGAACTTGTTCTAATTTGTCAGCTGCAGAGAGAGTCTAAGACAGCCAAGCTTCAGGTAGGGTTAATCTCAGCTAAGGGGGTAAGAGTCCCATCTCTGTCTCTGATTTAGCTTACACTCTGACCAGCCACTTTATACCCTTTGTAACAGGACTCCATGGGCTTACAAAGACCTGACCCCACTGTTATCAGTTTAACCAAAGCCTTTTACAGTCCTCTCAACCATAGTGCTATTCACACCATTTCACTAAAACTACATTTTCATTCATTTATACATAGGAAGCTAAGAGAGAGAAAAGTACTGATAAATCCCAATAACAAAGAAGCAGAAATCTTGGAAAATTTATGAATTGCTAAAAGTCACCAAATAAAAGCAGCATCTCAATCCTACTGCTTAATTTGCAACCCTTATATACTTGAAAAAGAGAAACTTATAAATTTCCCCAGAGCATACACATGATTTTAGAGCAAACCACTCACTTCACAGAAGCATTAACACAGACTCAGAATAAACCTTTCACATCCACAGGTAATTTTAAAACACAAAGGTGTGGGGGAATAGTTTGGATACATGTTCGAAAAAGCTTTTGGAAATTCCTACAGATGCCTCTGGGCCCAGCAGATATCTTTACCTTATGCCCTAATGCCAAAGGCAGCATTTTTGCCAAACTTTCTCTCCTTGGGAGGAAGGAACAGACCACAGCACCCCACTCACCAGGCCATAACCACCTGGTGAAAGGAATGCATAATCCTTCCTACCAAGGGGCAAGTAAAACCACAGTAACCTCCTGCAGCTCCTGACAAGACAGGGACAGATGATCCTCCAGAAGACAATGGGAGAACATTCCCAGCCTCATTCCTTGAGGCTGGCTTCCCTAAGAGCCCCAACCCCCACTGCATCTGTGCCATCTGCAGATGTGCAGTTTTGTCTTAAGCAGCTAAGCGCAAACTCCAGGGAAATAAATCTTCTGCCTGTTATTTTAGACACTGCTCATATCTAATGCAAACGTTGGGGAGTAAGATCTTTCCCTGCTCCCTCCCCATGGGTGCACAACAAACACTGGGCTCTTTAAGCAGCTTCCCTTCCCCCTTATGGATGTCTTGAGGAAATTTTCCAAGTTTTGATAACTGCTTTTGGCTGGACATTGAAGAACTGATCATTTGACTTCTTCCATTTCGGAAAATGGGTCTTTATTGGCCAAGCTTTGCTCCACTTGAGACAGCTTATGTGAAAGTATATTATTACAGCTATAATAATTTCCCATTTTGGGGTATAAATCAGATTAATTCCCATTGTAGAGATTGTTTTTTTCAGCCTCTTTTCATTCATGCTTGAATATCATTAGAAAGCAAGAAAAGCCTATGTGTAGCTTTTAGGCAGCAAGTAAATATTAATGTATTGTGCTTTAACATGTAAGCTTGTCAAGGTGCTGCAATGGTGAAGTGATTTATAAAATGAAAAATCAATATGAATAAACTCCAGTGAATACATACCATGGATTTATCTGTGGCAAGGGGCAATGAGGGACCACCCTTTCTCTGTCTCCTACAGCTACAGAATAGTTCTTCTAATAGGAAAACATGTTTTCTATTACAGCCCATCTAATGCCACTGAAATCTGGCATCCCATCACTCAGAGAATTAAACAAAGCCCTTATTTGCAAATTCACTTCTGCTGTGATTTCACTACCACCACTACTACTGAAGAATAAGCATCATGCTGACAAATTGTATCGGGTCATTTAACACTCAAATGTAAGTGTTAATTCTCTGAAGGACAGACTTCAATTAGATGGCATATTTATATGGTTTTTTTTCATTCAAAATCACCTTCAAGGTTAATGTATGCACTGAAAATGGAAGGCTCATCTACTAGAAGAATATTCAGATACTAAATATCCACAGTACAGAGGAAGTGGCTGGATCTATGATTTAGCTTTGGGTCTGCTTCTGGTTAGAAAGCCATTGCTCTGAAATAGTAGGAGAATAACTGGCCTCCAATAAAAGCAAGCAGTCTTGGATAATACATTTCAAAGAGTACAATGATAGAAATTAATGATGCAAAAATGATAATCCCTCCTAAATCAACCAAACTGACAAACAAGTCAACCAAAGTCAAACAAGAAGAAAAAAACCCCACTTTTTAAATGGATACAGAGAACAATCTTAGAAATACTCCATTTTTAAAAATTAATTTAGTATGTCTTTTCTGTGTCTGCACATTACCTTATTGTACTGGAAAAAAATCCCAGAAAATTTCTAGAATGGAAGATACTACTATGATGACTTCTCTTAATTTCAGCTTTTGTCAACATAAACTACAACCTGTGTTATAACTGAACTTATAAAAAGGCAGAAAAGTAGTCTCAGGATTGTTGCCATAAAAGCTCAGCTGAAGCACTTATCTCTTTAACAGGAACACACCTAATGAAACTCTGTCAGAGTCTGAACTGTGTATCCCTAGATTCACCTTGCTTCATAGTGGTTTAATCCTGTTTAATGACAAAACCCATTTCTTTCACCACACTAAGCATTGCAGGCTCATATTCTTTGTCTCAAGACATTCATTTTATTATATTTTTATTTTTATTTTTAATTTATTTTATTTTTTATTATTTTATTTATTTTACTATTTTATTTGTTTATTTATTTATTTGTTTTTATTCTTCAAATATGTCTGGAACAAGAGTAGTACTGTGGGCAGAGAGAAACAGTGTGGGAGAAGAAGAAAAAGAAGAAGAAGAAGAAGAAGAAGAAGATAATCTTTGCCATAATTTTTTATTAATTCATAATAAAATCATAGCACATTATTTCCTCGCCTTATTTGCAGAGTGCCTTTCACAACTCTCCAGACAAATTAAGCATATTGGAAATACAAACATGTTACAGCAATAAGAACAGTAAACCTTTCTAACCCACAACTCTTAAGCAGAGTAAGATAACCTCTCCTCATTCACCAGGAAAATGACTCCTGAAAATTAGAAGGGCTGACATACACTGAGAAAACTGTTTTCAGAGTTCTCCAAGGAAAACACTGCATTTTCTTTGGTGTTCCTGGTAGAATAGAAGTTATTGGTATGTTTCATAATTGGTCCAAGTAGCTGCAGGGGAATGTGGCTGTGGAAATAATAGTGTGGATTTGGTATAGCAGAGCCAGCTGATCACCAGCTTCAACAATACATCTCCTGTGCTCCATGTGTCACCAACAAGCTCTAATCCCAACTGAGACCTGTAGATTCTCTTCTAAGATTAATAAACAGCTTATATAAGCAGTATCAAAGCCAGCTGCAAATCCAAAACTGAATCCATAACCTAGGAAATTATTAATTTCTGTCCATTCTTCGCTCTGACAGCCAGGACTGTCCTTTCACTTGCTTGCATTCAGGTCTGATTCCCTTGACAGTGAAGTTCCCACCCAGGCAATTCAATCACACAGGACGAAGAGTAAGGGATCCCTAAAACTGGATGTTTAGTAAGCAGGAGGAGCCAAGGGAACCAAATATTTTCAGCACTGCCATGTCATGAGCTCTGGTTTCCACAACTGGCTGCACTGCACAGGAACAGCTGCTGGAGCTGGAGTGTTCATAAAGCTGAGATTTTTAGCAGAGTGTAGCCAACTACCCCAGGGAAGGATGCACCCTCTGCCCCACAAAAGGCAAAGAAGTGACAATATTCACAAAAATTGTTTTCTCATTCTCTATGTTTAGAAATATTTGGAAGTGATATATATGTTCCAACCTTACCCATTCTGTGATTCTGTTAATACTCTGGAAGGGCTGTTTTAAACTAATCTACCCTGATTAATTGGGGTCATTCTAAGAATAATTGTCACTGATATCTGTTGATTGGTTTCTAAGAATACTTGTTACTAAACCAAATACAGTTTAAAGCATAAGCCTTTTTTGAGCCCAGGTATGCTTCCACCCATCCTGAGAAGGGGGCATCCTTGTCTTTCCAGGGAGTAGATAGTCTGAGATGATTAGTTTTATAGTAGCTGCACTTCCCTGACAAAGTACTGTTCTGAACGAATTAATGGCGTAATGAACAAATGAGTCATTTTCTGACACACTAAATTAAAACAAGGACTGGATTTATGAGCTGTGCAGTGGCACTCAGGGTGACATGCTCCTTTAAAAACAATTTCTGTTTCTTTTTTATGGGAAATTACAAAACTGACATAAGCTACCAAGACCTGAGAATTTAATATCTATGTATTTGATATGCTATGACTTAAAAAGACCTAATGGAATTGCAGCTAACTTCCTTATGTTACTTTGAAAGCATTAAGAGGGAAACATTTTATTGAAATGAGCACAGGAGTTGAATGAAGGCAAATAAACATGTATTTATGACCTTTCTACTCTGATTTCAGTGCAGATTCCATTTACATACTGTGAGCTGAGGAAACCAAAAGTTACCAAAAAATATGATTTTGGACAAATTTTTTTTCCAATATTTTATCCATTCATTATCATCATAATATTCAAAGATGTTTGAATATCTTTGCAGTTTGATTGTAAACCAGTTTTTTGAAATTATTCAGGTGTTTAATCACTTCCAAATAGTCAGTTTGATTAATCACTTCTGGTATGGGGTTTCTTATGAAATTCCTTAATTATGTGGCTTATGTGAATAATGAGCATGATATAAATGAAAAATTCACAAACCTGACTTCAAAAAATACTTTTTGTGAGTGAACATTTAAGCATAGCAACATCAATTTTTTTATATATACCAATAATGTATTTAAGTCAGTAAAATTTCACACTTGCATATTTACAGAAGATGATCAACAAAAAACCTTTCATTATTGATATAATTAAGAATTTGTGGACAAATGCACCCCCTGTTAAATTACATCCTTGCATGCTTCTCATTTATAAGGACTGCAGAAATGACAGAAAATTGAATGTTGTCATAAATATGTTTTCTCTTGAAGATAAAGTAATGGAAAGACAAGCAGTGTACATCTGGAAGAAAAGAGAAGTAGGTGAGTCAATTTTTTTTTCAGTCTTATATACAAAGGTGCTTTGTTTTGTAACAGTTTGTATATAGAAATCTATGCAATTATGTCCCAGGTCAGCTTCCCAAGTTTATTCAAAGCACTCAATTCAGTTCAGAATAGGTCCCATATATAAATACACTTGCACAAGATGCCTTGGAGCATTTATGTGACGATCAGAGACATTCTATGGAAAAGAGATAAAATATGAAATCTTTTTATCTTAAGGTTAGAAGGAATGTTCTGGCTATTTTTACCTAAAATTGAAAGAGTCGGGGAGAATGGAACAATCTATTTGTCCATCATCAAAATGGTTGCAAAGTTGAAAAGCTAATAAATGCTGGAATTTAAGGCATTCTAAAGTGCTGGAATTCTGCTATCCTGTAGCTTCATTTTTTCTGAATATGCTTACTTTTAGACACACTTTTGTCTAATCCTTTTTATACAGGCTTTGGAAGTTCTATAAAAACTCTAATTTCCCTTTACAAAGATGAATGCCTGCAGAAAAGGACTTTTCAACCACTCCCTCTGAAGAAAAGAAAGTGTTTGTTAGAGATGAAGCATCCATATTTCTCAGGATAGCATGAGCAAATACAAAAATCTGTGGGGCCCAATGAGACCATTTCCATTCCCTTTTCTTTGGGTCTGTCTGTAACTTGAACCCCCCTATAATGTAAACTCTGAAAAATGTGCTACTATTAGTGAGTTATGTTACAATATAATGTTTTTCTTCTTACACAATCTGGTATCTTCAGATGATGTATAACCCAGAAGGTCAAGAAAACCCCACAGTTTAAGGAGAGGATGGAGCACATCCCTTTTCGTGCTGTCTCCTGGAAAATGAAAACTAAGCAAATATAAAACTGCTGGAACTTCATAAACCATGCAGGTGTGTCCTCAATGAACCTTTACAGTAGATAAGTGATTTGTTTTTCTACTTTTATAGCCACCAATGAGAATGAAGGCACATGTCCAACTGTCCTAGAAAATGTATTTTTCTCACTCATCCCCACTCTTAATATTGGGTGCTGTGGTCTTCTGAAGTATTATAATAATGTTTGGAAAAATGGCTTGATGCTTGGTCCTCATACAGAGTTGTAAAAAACAAAACTTCCTTTGAAGTCTCAATAGCTGGACAAAAGAAGTACTTGGAAAAATATAGTTTTGCTTCTGTTTGAAAACAAGAGAAGAAAATAAAAAATCCCAATGGAAACATTAAAATCCCATGAAAATATCACTTTGTTGAAAATAAGAAAATGTAATCTTCATCAAGAAATGGGCTTGTGTTTCTCAAATGGGCTAAAATGCCTTTTAAAAACACTGATAAAATTTCATTTGGAACTGAATCTCCCTTTCATAAAATTGAGTGACCTCCTCTAGAGCTCAGGGCAGGTCACCACCTGAATGAGAAACAAAGCATAAGTTCTCTGAGACCAGACTTACATGCTGGACTGTGCAACCCTCACCCCTTCCGGTGTTCATGTGACTGAAATCTACCCATATGATGTCAATGGTGCAATTTATTATAAAAATGTCTCTTCAGCTTCTTGTAGATCCCTAATAAAAATGCTGTGAACACTGGGATTCCATCTTATTTGCTGACTTGATCAATTCATGCATTCATTATGTTGCAGGTGACAAAATGATGGACAGATTTAAAATTGTCTAATTGTTTTGTGTCGATTTTGTGGCACTGAAGAGGTGAATGACAAAGATGAGCTTCCCATTACAATAAGAGTAGCTGAGCTTGGCAAAAAAGTGACTCCTCACCACATGTACCACCTGGTGAAAGGGCTCTGTGATCTAATAGTGTTTTTCCCCCTCTGGACAGCGGCACATAAAACTCTAAATACATCTGATGTGGCTCTGACATTTCATTTCATCACGCTGCTATGTTGTGCCATGTAATACTCTGCAGCAGAAGGATGTACTGGCATGACAAGCTGCCAGCTCTAATAAAAGTGTATAGAAATAGATGTGCTTTCAGCTGAGGAGGCAAACTCCTAGTTCATCCAGAGGTGTGCAAGCAGAAGACAGTGCTGCAAAATAAAAAGCAGACAAGCCTGCTTCATCCTTGCTTTTCTGAGCTGCTTTTCTTCCACTTCACCCCAATTCAGTAATTTTGCTCCTGGTTGCCACAACACCATGGGGTCAGATTGCCATTGTTTTCAATGTGTGCCTAGGTAAGGATAGCTCCTGTCTCTTGTTGGTTCTAACAAGCTAAAAACTTGTCCTCATTGAAAATGGGCCCTCTTTTATCTTAGGCTGTATTAGTTCAGCAAAGACACTCAGGAAAGACTAGCAGAAAAGGGATACAGCAGGGAGATAGGTACACTACATGAGGTAATAAAGAAGAATACAAGGCATAGGAAATAGTAAAGCAGTACAGATTTTGAAGTTTCAGAGAACAAAAAGTTCAGATGGCAGAGCAAATGGTAACTGGATTGGGATGGTCAAAACTTGAGTGTGTAAAGAAAATTTGCTGGTTCTTTACCTTTTCATGTAGCCCCAATATATATACATGTTAAGGAAAACAAGGAGAGTTAAAGGCTCCTTTCAAACAAGCAGCAAGCCTATAGCATCCATAGCTTCTCTGAGAGCTGACAATATATTTTGGAGGATTTAATAACAAATAACCTCACGTCCCCCACTGCCAAAGACATTAGTAATAAACTGAGTCATATCAAGTTAAAAGTTTTGAGCTATGGCTGCCCTTTTCAGAATCCCTTTTCAATGGATATCTTCTTTTAATGAAACTCTGCTGGGAGAATGATGCATAATATGGCATTTTTAATATTCTCCCCTTTGGTAAATGGCCTGTGGTTGTGCAGAATGTTGTTCTTGCTCAAAATTTAAAAATGTCAGTGGACTTTTCCCACGTGATGGCTCAGGAACTCGAGTACTGAGATCTCAACCTTCTTTGCCTGCATAGTCATCACCTGGATTCTTTCCAAATGCAACAGTCAGATTTAGAACTGAACACTTGGCATTCTGCAAATAGCCCCAGACATCTTCTTTCATTACAGAGTGGTGACAGCTCATGAAAAGTTCACAAAAGATTACTGAATATACCACCTAAGGAGCTGTCCAACTGCTATCCTTTTCCTTTGTTGAATGTCTGATCACAGAAATTTCTCCATGTGGGTCTGGAAAATGTTGCTGACCAGTCAACTAGGCAAATAAATTTTTGAGGGTGTCCTTCCAAAAATAAATTATGTCTGCATAAAGTAATTTCTGAGGCACAGCAGCATTGAAAATTTCAAACTTTTAAATTTAAGTCTCAGGCAACATCTGTTGAAATAATACTAACAATACCCTTTTATTCCAAGTATAACATTTGTACTCTGTTACCTTTTTATATATATGGAGGCTGAACTGCTTGGGACTTTCTAGCTTGAAGGGGCTGCTGAAAAATCCAGAAATTCTGGAACAAAAAAGATAGAAATTCCACTGGATTAGCTGCATTTTGGTGACTGCAGTTCACTGCAAACTGGACATAGAGAGCTGTCCCCTTTAGGCCTTTCCAGAAGGTATAAATGGTCTTCTACTATTTTTTTCCTTTGTATGATTTAGTTATGATGCCCCATACACAATATTTTGCAGGACCTAGCAGGAGGAAAGCCAAATAGGAACGTTTATTTTTAAGCTCGAGAAACAGGGTTTCTTCAAAAAACCTGATTTCTTTTTTTCTTTTAACATGGGATTTCAGTATCTAATTCCTCCAGGTGTTTTTCATTGTCCCACCCAAATATGACTGGTATTTATGATAAATGAAATTGCAAATTCCACTAATCTTTCAGTTACAAAAGGTGCTGTTCTTGGTACCAGAGCTTATATTGAAAGATTTGCCAGTGTTGCTATTCTTCTCTTTTTTTTCTCCTTTGATCTTTCTGACCCTTATTATACTTTACCTGGAGCTTTCCTTTCCTCCAGAGCATAAATGCAAAATCAAGTGATTATCAAAGTACCTAATAGCCACAACAAATAACAAGTTAAAGCCAAGTTGTTGAACTCATAGAAAAGTGAGCAAGATTATTTGAGCTAGGAAAAATATATTAAGCCATGAGAGAATTTTCTCTGACATGCTGAAGTGCAATATTAATTTCAATTTTCAAACCTCTTTGTTTTAATGATTATACAGTCCTTTGAGGATAGCTCACTTGAAAATCCTATACAAAATTAGAATGCTGTCCCTTGTTTAGCTTGTTAAAATGCTGATGTTTGAATTTTAAAGTATTCCTGATTTGTATATGGAGTACAGACTGCTTGTTGCTATAGAATTATTGATACTAAAAATAAACAAGAAATTACAGAGGAGAAAAGACATGTTCAGAGACTGAAATTATTAAATAACCAGAGTTGCCTTTCCAACCCATCTTAGAATATTTGGAATAAAAACTTGTGTCCTGACCTTCCTTTCTCCTACAGTTTGGAAGATAGTGAGGTAAGATTAACCAGAGTCTCTTACAGAAAGTTGGGGTTTATTGTACAAACTCAGTGCCAAATCAAAGACAGCAAACAGAGCTTCTGAAAATTTTTGTCAGAGATTTGTTCTTTGCAGCTGTATTCTACTGCTTCAGATACGGAGAGTATTCATGTGGCTTTATGTCAAGGAATTACCTCAGCTGGCTAAGGTAGCTGAGCAGTTGTCTTAGGCTGCCTCTCTGGTAAATGAAGAGAGAAATGTTACATGAAATGCAATTCCAATTGACCCAAAACAAAAAATTTCCTCAGTCCTGCCACTTCCTGAGATGATTCTGTCTCTGCAGGAACTGGAGAGGCTTTCTGAGGGAAAGCAGTCAGATGAACCTGGGCATTGTCATAATCCTCTAGTACATAATGGGGGTAAAATAAGTTCTGATGTTTTTGCCTTGTAACAGCCTGATATTGCAAGCCTAATGTAGTTTAAGAAATTTTTTGTGTGTTATTTGTTCAATCGTTTGATGCAATGCTAAATAAAAAGGGCTGTAACTGTGTAAGACTTTTTGCATTCTAAATAGACACTACAACCAGAGAGAGCACATATTAAATTAAGATTATAATAATCTTTAGCTTTCAGGAGGAAGTGAACTCCATTACAAAAGGCATGATGTGAGCATCAGTTTAACTTCAAATTTTTGCTGAATGCTTGCTAGAACTCTGTCAACATATCTTTCATGTTTCCTTGCCTATTTGTTCTGCTCATTCTTTTTATAATATCTCAGGAACTTGAAAATGAAATATGTTTTATTATTGAAATCGATTTCGCCTCAGCTTTTTTTAAGCACACATTTTCTTGCTGTTGCAGTATTGCTTCAGGAGTGCTGAGCATCTGGCCACAATTTGGCTAGGGATTTTCAGGGGGCAAGAGAAGTTATGTAAAACATGTTGGAAAAAATATAAGGAAATACAGCATAAGTATTTCAATGACTAGGTCAGCTTTAAGACATAAGAGGGTGCTACTCTGACAAGGTCATAGAGTGGAGCCCTAATCCTATGACAGGTTTTATTAAAGTTGAATTTAGTTCTGCAGCTAAGACAATTTTGAGGAAAAACTAACAAAGTAAATATCTGCACAAAAAAAAATTCCATCTTTCTTGTCAGCTCCCTGGAGGTACTGGAAAGCTGGTTGGGTCTCTTTTCCAGGCTGAATAATCCCAACTCTCTCAGCCTTCCCTCTTAGGAGAGATGCTCCATCCCTGGACATCCCTGGACCTCCTCTGGACCCAATCCATCAGGTCCATGTCCTTCCTGTGCTGGGACCCCAGAGCTGATGCAGCCCTGCAGTGGGGTCTGACCTGAGCAGAGCAGAGGGGCAGAATCCCCTCCCTCCCCTGCTGGCCACGCTGCTCTGGATGCAGCCCAGGTCACCACTGGCTTTCTGGGCTGTGAGCACACCCTGATGACTCCTGTCCAGCCTCTGATTTCTGGTCCTGAGTCTGGAATACTGAATCTGTGCCTTCTTGCTAAGAGAAAATGAGGGGATGCATCACCTGACAGAGTTCATGCAACATTATAATTTATGAAGACTTCACAGTTCACTGGAGGTGAAAGGACATTAAGGTAGTGATAGATGCCCTGGAACCTGATATTTAGCAATTACCAATCATTTGAATGTGCCTGTTCCTGGGTATTATAGCCAGATTTTTGGCTTTATGTTCCAGGCAGACAGAACATATCTCTGATGAGAGCTCCCGAGATATTTACTTTTTTTTTGTTTGGAAAAAGAACAGCACCTCACCTGAGCAGCTGCTGTGAGACAAGATATTCCATGTGACTCATACCAGTGAGCAGTGAGATGGGGGGCTCTGAGAGTTTATTCCAGTTGAAGACGCCTGCATATATTTTTGGGGAAAAAAAAAAACTCTTCTAAAATATTAGTTCCATACCAAAATCCTTTCCCATGAGAGAAAATATTTTGCAATGCCTTCCTCTGTGGTAATGCCCAGAGTAAGAGTGAGTTGAAGGAGCTGTTCTGTCAGGTCTACACCTGGACTGAGTTGTCTCGACTGTGACCTCTGAGCAATATCCAAATGATGAGTAGAAAGCCTGTCATTAGCATCAATGAGCTAGGGAGGGAAAGAGAATTGCTCCAACAACCACCGAGGGACTGCAGAGTTGCAAGATATATAGGAAATTCATCCAACAGCTCATACAACATAATAGAGCACAAATTAAGATCTCCTCACTCCCAGCCAATAGGTCTGGGCCTGTTGCATGGTGCTGTGCATCTTCCCACCATTAAAATGTTCCTCCTTGGTTTGCTTCTCTCCATCATGGCACATTGTGTAATTTCTTTACGACAAAGGATTTTCAGAGTAATGATCATTTATCAGTCTTGCTCAGGCAAAAAGATTGTTTTGAGATACAAGCTTCTAAGCACTCCATAAATACACATTCCTCAAAGCCATTTCCTTCCACAGACCTCTTTCCCAGGACAGCAAAGCAGGGGGTTGTGTGCTAACAGGGTTGGGAATATAGAAAACGTGTCCTGTGAGTTGTAACCATTGTGTGTGCTGCTGTGATGTAATTAAATATCCCACATCCCCGGGGCTTTGGTACTCAAGTGTGTGAATAAAACATAACTCTTAGCAAAGTAATGCCTTTGTGAAATGGAGAGAGTATAAAGATAAATTGTGGTCCCAGGCCAATTACTTCATTCATATTATTTCACTCAATTGTGAAGCCCATTGCGTTTTCCAAATTAATTGAATATTTGCATCCTTAATTAGAGTCACTATTAGGGAGATTAAATGGCTCTGTTTTTCACAAAGGACAATAGCAATGTAAACCTGCCTTTGAAACTACCTCTTATTCTTGACCTTGGGGAAAAAGACAAACACATATACCATTCACATTCTGCAGCTGACCCACAGCCCATGCAGGAGACAGGATGCTGTAGTAAATGTATGGGGGCCATGAAGGGAAGCTGGAAGCTCAGAAATGCAGAGACAAGCTCAGTGAACAGCGGAGGTTTTTCTGCTTAATTTTCTTTCTTGTTTGGTGGCCAAATTAACAAAAAAACCCAAAAAAAAGCAAAGGAGCAAATTGTGCTTTGCAGTTTAAATTCCTGTGTTTGTGGATAGTCTCTTGCAAATGAGAGAATCTCTTCCTTTCCTGATCTAGTGATGCATCTTAATAGGTTTAGGCAATTTGGATGTGTTTCAAACAAAAAGATTATTTCTCCCTGCCACACTACCTTAAAGTCCAGAACCTGGGTATCAGGTGATTTCTTGCAAATGCTATTTATTTTTATTTGGTTCTTAAATCAAGCATATTCTTAATTTTGTTGTGAAAAAAAATCTGTTAAAGCTTAGTCTAAATGCACCCTGAACTCAAAAAAACGGAAAGAAATTAGAAATACTTTTTTTTTTTTTTTAATGTGAGGACAAATAGGTAATTTGCAAACAACTTATTTTGTAGAGTGTGTGGATGCTGGAAAGTCAAGAGGTGGAGAATATAAGAGTGTTTTTTTGTTCTGGATGTTCATTAGAGGAGGCATAAATTGATGGGAATGATATGGAATTACCCTTTGGAATGTTTGCCCATACCACTGTTCAGATATTCTTTTTAACTGCCATTTCAAAACTGAAGCACTGCAATCCACTGTGAAGTGATGATTAGTAAAATCAGTCCAGCTCTGCCATAACTTCACTGTGAACACTGGGACCTAATAAAATCTCCTAGAAAAACTTACCCTGAAAAAAGGTTTTTCTGATGGAAAATATTTTCATCTTATTTTTCATGGAGCATGCTATTATATCCATCTTCAATAGATGACATTAGCTCAGCAAGAGTGGACAAGGGAAAATACACCAACACACTGATACTCACAAGCACATGATATTTTATGGGAAAGCTTTACTTTCTTTGTGGCTTAGCTGCAAACCAAACAAAAGTCGCCCCCTCAGAGTTCTTGCTTCTGCAGTTTGCTGCCATGGGTCAAGTTAAGCTGGAAAACAGGAATTTCAATTTACTCCCTACCTGGCTGTATTCTTTGAGGAATAAAGCATACTTTCAGGTATTATGTAATCCACTGACAAGTATAGATTTCGGGTCAGAACCAAATGTCTGGAAATTTGAAGGAGAGAAGGAGGGAAGATGATGACTGGGAATATTCAGATGCAAAGAGTACATTTTGAAGCACCACAACTGATAAAGAGATGAGGTGCCACAAATCTTGTCACCCTGCAGAAATTCAGTGGCTAAATCGTTTGGTTTTGAAAAATTATCGACATCAAAAGTATTGTTTCGTTCAACTGTGCCTGTCAAGCCAGAAAAGGTAACTCTGAAATGCCAATGAGTTTGAGACAATCGTCAGAAGCACCTTCCCCCATATCAGCAGAGTTTACACTCTTCTGATGCCTGAGGCTGTCAGCATGGACACATGAAGCCAGCAGAGCTGAATATCCTCACTCTCCGCTGTGCTCATTGTCTCTTTTTTTTTCCCAACTGAATTTGGACATCAGTCATGCAGATGTCAGCAATAAAAATTTGGCATGGGCCACTTTTGTTCTCCTGACATCAAAAGCACAGGGCAGATTTATGTGAGCATAGAGGTTGGCTTGCAGAAGTTGTTGGCAACTCAAGTTAATGTCTTGGGAAAAGGATGTGCTTCAGCTTCTCAAAAAATTATTTTTGAGGAGCAAGATTTCTTTTCTTTCAGCATGGATCTTAAGAAGGAGTATGATGAAAAAGTTCTTTTCACTGGGAAAAAAAGCAACACCTCTCTGGCAATTGTTAACAGGCAAATAAATTTTAAAAAATAGTTCCTTGGTTTAAATAAAAACTTGAAAAGTGAAGCCAGTCCCTCCTTTTAATCCAATTTGGGCATTAAAAAGCTCAGAAATTATGTTTTTCTTCCCCTGTACAATATGATTTTTATTTTCCCCACTCTTAAGGCCACACCAGAAGTACTGTGGCCAGTTCTGGGATGCCCAGTAGGACAGACAGGGATATTCTGGAGACAGTCCAGTGAAGCTGTGCAAAGATGTGAAGGGATTGAAGCACCTCTCATATGAGGAAAGGCTGAAAGACCTGGGACAACTCAGCTTGGAGAAAAGAATGCTTTGGAGGGGATTTTTAAAGACTGTGAAGTTGGGTTTTTTCAGTGATGGCCAGAAGCAATGGGACAAAATGAAACACAGGAGGTTTCTCCTGAGCATTAGGAAACACCTCTTCACTGTGAGGGTGACCAAGAACTGACACAGGTTGACCAGAGAGGCTGTGAAATCTCCATCCTCCATATTCAAAAGCTGTCTGGACACAGTCCTGGCCAACTGGCCCTACTTGAGCAGAGGTGTTGGACCAGATGTTCATTCCATCCTGGATCATTCTGTGAAAATATGGTTACAATTTTTGCCACCCTGTACATTTCACCATTTGTCAATTCCTTGTCTTAAAGCAGTAACAATCCAACACTATCAGATGAGGACTGAGACAGCAAAATCAGTGAGTTTCTGGCTGCTAATTATCACAGATGTCACAAGGCCAGTGACACATGTTATATCTTAGGGATGTCAGCCTATTTAAATTTAACCTGTACTGTGATTCACACTTGTGAGAAGATCTAATGTAATTATAGCCAGTTCTGGATTTTGGAAGGCTGGGATAAGTCAGGGCTGGGACACAGGTTATATCTACCTGCCACAAAATATATTCTTCAAATATAGCAGGAGCAACAAAATGCTTAAAACTGCTTTCTTTCCCTTTAAAATTGTAACAGAGCATGAAAAAAAAAATCCTACCTGTGTGAAATCTGAAGACGGAATCAGATCATCAGAGTGACACATTTCAACAAATATATTTAAATTTAGCTCAAAAATAACTTTAAGCACTCCTTTCAAAAGCAATTAGGCTTCCTTGTTTTTCAAAGTACTAAGTGTAGAAAGGAAGCATAGCCATCTATTGCAATGGAAACACCTCCTGCCTCCCCCCACACACCCCTTCTCCACCTGCTTTAGCTGCAATTAAATGTCAGGGATGGGGACATGTAGTGATTTGCTGGCATAAAGAGAAAAAGGAGATGTACCCTTCTGGATAAAGAGATCTTCCCTTAAAGTGCCCCTCTTAGACACTAGGTGATGATTTGTATCAAAAGCTTCAAAGGTCAGAGTCTAAAATTATCCATAACTAAAGCAGAAATCTTTTGGAGGGAGTTTTGATGTACAGATTCATAAGCATCTGGTTGCTAGGGCAAAACTTGGATAGCAGTTGTATAACGATAACAACATCTTGAAAATTAGGGAAGAGCTAACTTGCTTTTCCTCCTCTCTAGTTCCTGAAAAAAAGAAATCATCTTTCTCCAGATCATACACGTAAAAGACATGGAGTAGATGTGTTTAGCTAGAAAAAATGCTGATAAAGTTTTGTTTTTCAGTTTTAAGTTTGGGATTTTTTTTCTGTTATCATAAAGGGGGTATCTTTCTTCCATTTATAAATGATGAAGAACAGAAGAAGAAAAAAAAAGAAAATTTTATTTTACAGGTTTACTCTTCCAAAGTTTAGTGTAAAGAAAGATAATATTTAAGCCTTAATAAAGCTTAAAATTATTGTCTTCTATACATGGTACATTTAATGGATCATGAATGAGCTGAATGATTTAAAAAAAAAAAAAGCTTTGGTTTTGTACAAGTTGTAAGCTGAAGTAAGACACAATATTGCATTTACAGTTTTAGTTTTAAATATTGAATAACTGTATGTGTACAAGGATTATTAATAGAAAGGATGATTAAGAAATATATTGCAAGCTTAAAGAGAAGCTGCTACAATGTTTGTAATTTGCTGAGGCCCATTGATTTTCTATAAAAGAAATGTAAACAAGGAAAATTAATATAAGTTGCAGATAAGAAACAAAAATATTTTTTAAATCTCTAAGACATCCAGAGATTTCTTTGGAAAATGCTTGATGTCCAGCTATTCCCACTGTAGTGGGTAGGTATGGAAATCGCTTTAATTTTTTTTTAAATATCTGTGGATAAACTTATACCCAGGAAAGCAAGTGAAGACAACCACCTTTTCACTTGTGCAGAGTACCATTCCTCAGTATTTCTGATTCTTTTGCCTCTGGTCCAGGATTTGCCATAGCCCAGTGCACTCCATCTCTTTGTGTGTCAACCACATGAGTCACCCCAGGGGAGGGCTGTGCCTCTGAGCTTGGAACCTCTCTTGAATAAGGTGTGGTTTCCACACTCTTTGCACATGTCCCATGGTCACCTGACTCAGTTCCATCTTTAAGACAAGAAATTCAGCCCTTTGCAATCTCACCTCATGTTTAATGAGTTGCTGTGGAAAGAAAGTGGCCATATTTTTCCATAACTCCTCTACTGACAGATCACTAGCTCAATCCAAAGCTCTCTTACTTCCCTTTCTCCTTTTCTTTAACCCCAAAAGGTTCAGCACTCTTATCTGTTAGGAAGAAATTGTTTGAGTTTTCTCATATCCATGCAATGCACCCAGAAAATGTGCACAAAACCACTCGATGTGCCTCTGTTTGGCTGAACCCTATCTTACACCTTTGTCTGTCCACACAAGTTGCTGTCTGGAAATTAGAATTCATCTAGCAGGAGGAAATGGAACGTTCTCACTAAAGGAAGAGGCCCTTAAAGGTGGAAAAGCTGATCTGATAGGGGAGTGATAGCATGACAGTAAACAGCAGGATTGGAACAGCTGGGTATCTCTGGCTTGGCCAGAACTGCCTTTCCATGTTATAGACAGAAATTGAGGTTACAGCACTAATCCCAATCTTAATCCTATTTAACAAAACAGTCACTGGATTTTTTGGGACCAGAATTTTATTCTGATTCTTTTCACAGTGGAAAATTGGACCAAAGGGGCTCTTCGTGCAAGCTGTCTGACTTTTTCATGGCTAAACACATTTGTTGATATCTTTGTTTTAGAGAGGAACATTTCATGCTAAATAATAGACTGTGGTTATGAATTATGTACTCTATTGTCTAAGCTTATGCTACTCACTTCCATGATAACACAGACTCTCATTATTTTCCCTTTCCCTGAATTCCAGAAGGTAAAGTACATCAAAAGAATCTCAGATAAATTCCTACTTCTCTGCCCCAAAAAAGCAAACTGTCCAGACTGATGAGAATAATTAAAAATAAAGTCCTTGGTGAATACGAATGAGAATTGCATTATTCATTATATTTGAATGGCATTATTTAATAATTATACAAGAAATTAGAAATTTGTTCAATGTAAATTTGCCCAGAGCAATGTTTCACAAATTTCTGGCAAATATGGTTACTGTTAAATTTCTGTTACTATGGCAACGTAAAACAGCTTTCTGCTCCTATGGTTTTTGCTAGTTTTCTGGTGTTTTCAACTTGATTAAAAAATAAAAGGTGTATTCCATTGTAGTGGAAACACAGTGAAGGACCAGTGACATGGCTACAGAGAGCATGACACAGACCAACATCTTGAATACAGGTAGTTGTTGCTTGCATTTTGTTGTCCAGACTATGAGCCTTTCTTTCTCCTTTCGTTGCTTTTTTTTTAAATTCTTCTTTCTCATTTTTAAGCTTCATATTGTTATTTGAAACATGAACAAATTTTCATGCCAGTTCCGAACAGAATAACAATTTTGCAGGCAGTGATTTCTAAATTCTCAGCTTCAGATGCTGTAAAGGAGGGTGCTTTTCTCAATACTTGTTTACTACAGCAATAATATCAATAATATACCTGAGTATATAAAAATTTGTAAGAATTTTTCCTATTTCATTGACAGCTGAAGGATCTGTGATTTTATTGCTCTGTGACAGCCACTCTGAAACCATCTGTTGGACAAAGACTGGCAATTCACAGAAGCAATCAAAGTGCTTAAAACTTTCTAGTTCCTAAAACTGACATGCTTATAGAAGATAGACAACTAATTGTGAGACACAAAATGAACTGTTTTGTGTGTCACACAATTAAATTAAATTAATTTAATACAATTAATTAAATTAATTATTAAATAACCATCAGGTTTTTGCTTTTGAATGATGAAGCACTTGGTGAAATCTCCTGGTGCTGCAACATGTTTTTTTGTCTATCCATTAAAACCATGTGGTGTCCATGTCTTCAGCTGTTTCCCAATTTTGAAATGCCTTTTCTTCAGTAGCTGAACAACAGTTTTTCATGTAAATATTCTGTTAATTGAAAAGTCTATCAAGTTATGTACTTAGTGTTGAAAAGTCAATATATTTAATTTTATTTTTTAGATGTTCCTTTATATTATTTTATAAATATGAACTCAAGAAACTACTGAAATTAGTTATTTCAAAATAGAAGATTAGAAAGTTTTGTTCCACAAAGATCAAAATAAAATGCTGTTACCTATCCAAACAGTTTTTTCAATTTTTATTTCAGGAAACAATTTAAGAAAACACTTTACTTTTGATCATTTGGAGTTTTTTTAATAAAGTATATTGCAGGAAGAAAAATCTGACTGGATATATGTATCAGTCAGAAGAAATACAATTTTCACTGTTGTCAACATAAGGACTGACACAAATGCTTAAAGGCTAGAAGAATTAATACTAAGCTCAAAGAAGAGAAAAGTGTGAAAGCATTATATATCTCAGAAATCACATGTTTGGAGAGAGGTGCAGGCATGAGAGAGGAGAGAGAGGCCGTTCTACAATGGCCATCTGTAGGAGCGCTACAAATTTTAACTTTTGTTTGAGGAAAACAAAACCCAACACAGACTCACAAAACAGTAATAACAAATCCTCCCATATGCTTTTCTCTTTATAGCAATAATTTTGATAACACAGTCCAAATAGAAGCTGACTAATGGTTGCCGAAACTCACATTTAGCAGCTCAGAAATGAGACAGACTTTGCAGCCTGGTGCATTTGCAGACTGCCCAGAGCTGAGCACTTCTCACAGTTTGAGCTGAAGGCTCAAAACATCCAATGGAACAGTACAGGAGCTCCTCAATCCATTCTAGTTGAAAACAACTGCTCAAGACTATTATTTTAAGGTGTAAACACTGCTTCATGCCAAAACACTTTCAGGAGCAGCAGCAACACCAGGTCTTAATAATTTTCATAGACTGTGTACCTGCAAAGACAGCGCTGATCTTTTTCATTCACTGTCACTGGGTAAGGATGTGTGAATAAGGATGTGGGGAGAACCGTGGTTCCCTCACTATTCCTCTCACACACAAGGCACCAAAAGTGTTGATTCATTAGCTGAGCAGCTCAGTAACCCAAGCCTAGGGATCTGTGCAATATGAGCATAGAGAGCCAGCAGCCAGCCTCTCTCCTGGGTTTCTGGTGTCTGGGGAAGTAAGAATGTTGTGAGGTAATTTTGCACCATTCTCTAATTTCATTAACTTCACTAGATTCTGCCAAATTTTTCTTCTAGGTCATTAATAAGACTTCAGTAAGTTTGGTGTATAACAGTTTTTGTCTGTTTGCCAATCCAATAATTATTTTTTATTTTCTTTATAGACACTATTAGGGAGCATGTATTTCTTTTTGTAAAGTGCTCATGATATAGGAAGACTTTGCTTATTAGTCTATAAAACTTTATCATGCTCATTTGTTTACTGATGCATTCTTTGTCTGGTTTTCCAGGGAATGTTTTTGGATTAGAAAATCCCATTCTGCCCTTTCCTACAACATCACAGAACTTCTACTGATGCATGTCTTAGATTTCCAGACTGTACACCAGGCCTGGACTTAGGTAGGACAGCACTGAGATATTCAGGATCTCTGATCCTGATATCTGCAGTGCTACAGGAGGCAGCACATCCCAGCACCAGCCTGGTGGCCTGCCTTTGTCACCTCCACAGGGAAATGGGATGAGCTCCTGGCTGCTCTTGTTCTCAGGGGCTTGGCAGATACTGCCCTTGGCTGGAGACAGGCAGTGAGAACATGCTAAAATCCAGCCTTGTTCATGTTTCCAATGTGGCTAGTGCTGAGGTCCAGTTGCCAAAAGACGTCTGGCTGCTTTCTGCTCCTCTCTCCTGCCTCTCTGTGTGGCTGGCTTGGAATAAGCAATTTCAAGCTGTTTGCAGTGGCTGGTATAAAACTGGTGAGTACTGTGTGCTGCCTGTATGCTAGTTGCCAATTTTTTGCCTAAGGAATCTGTGGAAATATTTGGGCTGGTACAAGAACCTGAAACAATGTGCTGTTTAGGGGGAAAAAATTCAAAAAAAGACCCCCACAATACCAAAACCCCAAACCTGAAGACTCATTAGATCTAATCTACTGACCACCTAAAGTATAGTAAAATTGAGCCTTCTTGTACTGGCATGATTAATGGGATGAAATTTAGCAACTCCAGGTGCTAGGTTCTGCATCCAGGACAAAGCAAGGCCAGGCAGAAGTGTAAATGGGGAGAGGAGTGGCTGGAGAGCAGTACTGCAGAAAGGGAATATAGGGAATTTTGGCTGGCAGGAGCTCAGAGTGAGCCACCAGTGTGTGCACCAGCAGCCAAAAAGGGAAACCCCACCCTGGGGTGCATCAAACACAGCACAAGCAGCCCATGAAGAGTGGATTATCCCACTACACTCAGTGTTGAGACAACCTCACCCTGAGTGCATTTCTGGGCCTCACACTTTAAGAAGGGTGTGAAGGTCCCTGAATGCATCCAGAGGACAGCAAATCTGGTGAGAGGGCTAGAAAGCAGAGCAATAAAGAGAAAAATATCAAGTGGTTCACCAGATCTTCTCTTCTGCCTTTATACACACTTATGTATGTACAGACACATATTTTTAATGAATTGTAGCTGAATAATATTTTAAAATGGTGTGTGGATAATTTATAATAGTAAAATCTAAGATACAAAAAGCTGTTTGGAAGCAATTCTCTGAAGAAGAATGTCTTCCTGGGTTTCATTTCCTGTCTGCAAGCCAACACATTTTGGGTTAAGTGTCTTGCTCAAGTAGAGCATCTGACTTCTGCCTTTGGCCCAGTATAAAACAGCAAACATATTTCTGACAAAGTACTCCAAGATGCTGCTTTACCCTTGTCATATGCAGATCAGAACACACAAGTGTGACACACACATGCTATTGGAGTGATCCTTAGATAGGCAGCTTCATTAGTACTTTTAGATTCATTCCTTAAATTGGTATTCATTAGGTCTCTCCCCTTAAAGTATAAATCTTTAATTTGGTTGTGGATGTCTTCATGTTGTTACAGGTCTTGGTTATGAAAGGAAAGCATATTCATCTAAACAAATTTTCTTTATAAAGAAGCAGGACTGAGAAAGGAATACACTGACAGAAATGGGGAAGAGAAACACAGATGAATGTCAACCATTTTTTTCTGTTGACAGGAATTATTTATTGACAGCTTTAAATGAATGTGTTCAATCCGCATCTTCTGAGGATGTGTATAATCCCAGAGAAAATTATCATAATTGTATCCAGACACTGTTGCTTGAATCAGCACAGGGAATACAATTCCTTGTGGAAATCTAGCAAATTATGAAAATTCATGCAAAAGTTTCCATCGTTTTTCAGACAACCAAAGGCAGGCAAAGCCAACAGCTTGTTGTCCACCAGCACCCCCAGATCCTTCACAGAGTTGCCTTCCAGCAGGTCAGCCCCAGCCTGTGCTGCTGCCTGGGGTTATTCTTGACCAGGAGCAGGACCCTGCACTGACCTTTGCTGAGTTTCAGACAGTTCCTCTCTGCCCATCTCTCCATCCTGTCGAGATCCTGCTGAAGGGCTGCACATCCCTCTGGGGTCACTCAGCCACTCCCCCCCGCCTTGTGTCATCTGTGAACTTGCTGAGGTGGAATCTTCCCCTTCATCCAAGTATTTGATTAATAAGTTGAACAACAACACTGTGCCCAGTATTGAGCTGTAGGGGATGCCACTACTGACAGGCTTCCAACTAGGTATTTTTTAAGTAAAACTCTAATTGAAAGTTGGTCTTAAAAAACAATTTGGTAAGGAAAGCTGTCGGTGTGACAGAAAATGCACTACAGACACACCTGCCGTGGAAGTTTCAGCCCATCTACTGCAATCTCCAATTTAAGATAAAAAGAAGCAAAGAAACATGAGAACACAAAATAAGCTGGAAATGGATGACTTTTTGGCAAACCCCTAAGGGCAGCTCTAATTCAGAGCTCTAATCCTCTTTAAGCTACATCTCCAAATCTGAGGTCCAGGGTAATGTGTTGGAACATCTACCCCGCCTTCTCCAAACTTAGCCCGTATTCTCTCTACAAATTCAATGACTATGGAAGGTCACAAAAAAGGAGTAGAATAAATTAAAGGCAAAAAAATGTCTGCTCAGATCACTCAGTGTCCAGATGTTCCTTGGGAGTATCATATCCAAAACTGTGAGAAGCAAAACAACTCAGTTGCACTTGTAAGCCTGACACAGATGAAAGCTCCTGACTCCATCTAGAGGTACACAGCTTGTATTTAAGGAATATACACTGCAATCAACATCCATTTCTGATAAGTACAGACAGTAATCTGAAAATCTAATTATATATTGAGGAATGAATGAGTTGGGGAATGACACTGAGTGTCAGGGCATTGAAATTAAACAAGAAGAAACAATCCTGATATAACTGTTTAAAGGCAGAGCTCACTGAGCTCAGTGCTACCACTTAGGAAGGAGTCATAAGGTAAAAACAGTTAACTGCATGAAAATATAAGTTCAGTGCTCAGCAGTAGTCAGTAAGCAAAAAAGAAGTTATGAAAGGAGTAAAGAGCAGATTATGGCATTAAATGTGTGCAGCATCTGAATCTGCAGCACTGTGCAGGTTTCTAATCTTCTCTGAAAAGACACGAGCAACACAACGAGGGGTCAAGATGGTGACAAGATGAGCAGAGGCTTTAGCAGCAGGAACAGCTTAAGAATGAGATGCATCAGCCTGGAAAAGGAGTGCAGCAACCCACACATGCAATTTCTTTAGAGGCCTTTCAGTTCTTCTGTGCCATCAATGAGAACACACATAAGAAAGAAGAAAGGATACAGTTGTTTCAGACTTAGTAATTTTGAGAATAACAATAGCTTGGATCTTAGAGGTAGGATGTGGAAATTTTGGATTCTAAGGCTCTTTGAAGATATAGCAGTCTTTGAGGCTTAAATTCTATATTCAGGATCAGATCACAAGTAGTGTGAATGCAATCATTTTTTTAAATTGAAAAATTGAAGACTTATAGTGTGTAAATGAATTTCAAAGTTTTCTTCTTAAAAATCGAACTTTTTGTGTGCTTAAGTGTCATGCCTGCTTACTCTGCTATATCAATATCTAAAAAATAATGTTTACAGTTAGCCAGTTACATTTCTTTTTACTACGCATGCAATGCTTTCAGACCCTCAAGTTTCAAATTCTTGTAAATGTTTTGATAGGATACTTGGAGCTTTTTAAAGTATGCTTCTCCCATTTTTTTTACTCTCAAAGAACATCTGTAGCAAAATCCAAACAGCTCTCTGGGAAGTACAGATATTCTCTCAGAATAGGCAGGAAGATTGGACATTCATGTGGCTGCCAAGCCCATGAAATCCTTTCCTTCCCAGGGGCTGAGGGCGTGGCACACTCAGGAATATTGCTCTGATTAGGCTTGGAGTTTCTCAGAGCCTATTTTGCTGTGCTTACATGAAAAACCATCAGGCTTGGGGGAAGAGAAGGGGGAGAGGAAATTCTGCTACTAAAATCAGCAGCACTAAAAGCTTTGTTAAGAAGACCAAAATCTTCAGGTTACAGACAAAGTCTTTGTCCAGATTACATACCGATACCAAACACAAGGCTTGTCTCAGTTATTTCTCTTTTCTCCATAGGAACTATTTTTAAAATACCGATTACAGTTGCTTTTTTTTAAAAAAAATATTTAAATATATGTATAAATATATATAAATTGCAAAATTACAACTATATTGTAGTAAGTAAAGCAAAAAATCTGTCAGCTCCACTTTTTACAAGGCACAAAATATATGAAAGATGTTTACCAATTACTGTGAATTGAATCTATGCATTACATAATCATTCTCATTTCTTTAAGACAATGTAACAATGGTTACATTTAAAGACTAAGTCACAATATTAAGTGATCATTTAGCACAAGCTTTTTGAAACTTTGTGTTCTATTTCTTCATGCTTTATGATAAAATTCAAAATACAGGCATTAGTGCAAATACACAAATAATATTTAGTTGTCTGAAGCCTTTCTCTCCTCCCAGGACAGGGCACTTTTTATTCAAAGCTCTCAGTGTCTAGAATTCAATGTCTATACAGGAAACATGTCTTGTTTTCTTCTTTTCTCCCATCTTCAATTCCTGACATCACAGAAGGTGTCACCACCAATAAATATTCAGAATCATAAGCATCATTACTTAGCTAGAGAAGACACTGAATCTTAAAACATTCTGAATTTTCAAATAAATGACATGAAGTGTGGTGTTTCCAGGCTTAAAGAGCAGACTGGGGTATGCCATCAGATACTGTCTTGATGTAATTTATTTGCCAACATCAGGGTCTTTTAAGAGTCTGTTTACCACAAGGGCAATACATGGTTGGAAGTTCATAAATAGGGAGCTGTAAAGCTGATTTGTAGGAGAGACCTTTCCTGCCTCCTGTTTAAATCACCATGAATCTTCACACTGCCTTGTTCAGGGTTAGGTGGTAGAAGTCTTTTTGACAAAAGGTCCCATGTAAAAGGGCTGCTCAGCCCCAGACAGCAGTGCAGCTTTTGCTTCATAATTCTAAAATGTATTGACCAAGATTTTGGATGGTGACTGGATTTAATTGCAGTCTTGGTGGTAATGCCTCAGCTGACATTAACCTTGACACAAATGAATTTCAAGAAATGCATTGTAACTGTGAAGCAGCATGCACAGTAACTTCAGAGCACATACCTGCAGCCCCAGCCTGTCCTTCATGTATCTTTTTAGGTTTTTTTAATGAAGAATAATCATAAAAAGAACATATCCTAATTTCAGAGCAGATATTCAAAGACTAGAAGCCATTGGAAAGTGTATTTAAAGATAATAAAGATTTTAAAAGAAAAAAAAAGAAAGAACCAAAAAAAGGAGAAAAAGGAACAAAATTCATTAAAAATTCAGATTTTAATATACAACCTTAAACCAAACTCTTTATTAGACTCTGCTTATCACCAAATAGCTCCTGCTGTACACAGAAAAGATCTAAAATTTCCTTTTGCACTTGCAGTGCAAATGATCATGCAATCTACTTCCTTGCTGGCTCTGAGGAGCTTATGAACAATGCAGGATATACACTGAATAAATCCCAAAGCCCATGGGCAAATTTTAAAGTAACCTCTAAAAGTAGTCAGGCAAATTACAATCTTGGTATCACATTTGCATCTATGCCTCTTTTTGAAATCCTGCTGAGATCAAGACCCACATTTGAAAGGTGTTTGCAAGCCATATTCACAGCCTCTCATGTGAATGAAACAAAATTAGGCAAAGGATACTGCTGGGACTTGAGGCATGAAAGATTTCAGAGAGTCTGTGTAAAACAGAAGCTAATCTGTACATTAATGTATAAAAAGAAGGCTCACATTTGGGGAGCAGAGGAAGGAGAGGAAGGAACCAGAGTATCTGTACTGAATCAGTACTGAAATATTTGAGTTAAATAATGAAATCCTGATGTTTTTCGTGGATAAGGAGCTTTAAGTATTAGTCAAAGAGCTGTCTTTGTCTGATAACAAGACAAGACACAATTAAGCCAGCTCTTCATGATTCACATACTTAATGATATTCTTTAGCTATTTATAAATATGCAGCAGTTATAATTAGTAATGCTATTAGAGATACCTCATCATAGCATTAGCCATAGTGCTTTTACTCCACAGAAATTACAGCATTAACTTTGGCAATAAATCTGTTTTTCTTGTCATCCTGTAAACTTAATAGAGAATGCTTCTCGCTGAGAAAAACAGATTGATTAAAAAGGTGTCCTGCACTGACACAGAGCTGGTAGTCAGGTTCAGGGGAATGTTGAGTTAAATATTCAGCTTCCCCGAAGGGCAGGAGCAGCAGATCACCTTGACAGGTTTGAGCATTACAGAACCCAGCAGGCACAAGGCACAGAGGGGTTGTGCATGCTGGGACTGTGAGGGTGGAACAAATGCTGTGCCCCTACACCATCACTAGCAGTGCCTAAGGAATTCTCTGTAGCTCCAGATCTCTTTAAGACCTCAACCAACCAAAACACTTTAGTGAAGCTTTCTTTTCCTTGGCTTATTTTCATAACATTTCCCCTAACTTGTTAACAGAGTAGTCTGGTCTCAACTAAGCACAGAATAATCCATTGACAAGACATCTCCTTTAATTTCAGAGTTTATGTAAGGAATTCATGCTAAGATGCAAAAAGAAGAAAGGAGAGGCTTGGTCACCTTTACATATGCATCACTCTACAGCCTTTAGCACACTGTTGATAGATCAGAGAAAAATGCAGACCAGGAAATATTTAGCTACTTTAAATGGCAGTACATAAATTCACACGTATGTGCTCATGCATTCATACACATGTATATAAGATATATTATCATACATCCACTGTCCTAGCAGATGTTTTCATCTAAAATCCATTGCTTTGCTGAGGGAGGCAATGTTTCCAAAGAATAAAAAATGGAGAGGGATAGATACAGAAAATCCTCTTCATAAGGCTTTTACAAGGCTTGTGACAGAAAAAGGAAGGCATCTCACTTCATGTTGTGGCAACATGCCATGCAATGTTATCATGCTAACTAAGAGAGTAATGGGGGAGGGACCTGGTCTGACCTTCTGCAACTAAAAACTTCACATTCTGTGTCTCACTGAAGTGAACTGAGAAGGCTGGAGGCTATGGCAGAGCCATGGTTTTATTTTTAGTCTCAGGTATCTTCACTTCCATCAGAGCAAACCCAACAAATGCAATGAGACTCTCAACATTGCCAGTCAGCATATTGTGTCAGTCTAGGCTAGGCTTGGCATTTGACTCTATCACTGCTCCCAAAGAAGACTCAAAGATAGCAAAGTAATGCTGCAATCTGTGATTTACCATGATTACTTTGTCTTAGTTGCACAGAAATGTGATAAAATGCAATGAGGAAGAACAAGGTATGTTTCTTTCCCCACAGCAGCTAATATTTTCAAATTTATCCTTCTAGACAGAAAACAAAAAGCTGATGCAACTGATGCCCAACTTTTATTCCCCACAAATTCAGATGGCAGCTCAAACAACTACTTTTGTGACCACCTGTCCATTTCCTTTCTGGAGGAACAAAACCAAATGTAACAAATTTTCAAACCACCAAACATTTTGCAGCAACATCATCCATTTTGACTCCTGCAGTATTCATTTTTCAGCCAGTGGTTTATACAGTGTTTCCAACAACAAAAGAGATTCTGGGATGAGAGCACAGCCCCCTTATTTTCTTAGTCCACAAAGAACAGAAAAGAATATTGGGGATATTTTTTCATGTGATGCTTTTAGCTGTCATTGTAGTAATTACTAGGTTAAAAACTTCTTGTCAGTTGAATGAAGGACATGTATTTGAAAAACCAACATTTCAAAATTCTAGAATCTACACCTTCAAAATTAAACCCCAAACTTTTCAGCTGTCAGACTTCCAAAGTTGCACTTGGTAATCTAAAATCACTGAGATCACTGATAAAATAACCTTTCAGATGTTTAAAACCAGGATAAGATATCCTGCTAACATATTTTATTCATTTATCTCAATATGAGATATTGTTGATTCTAGGATGCCATGAATAAAAAAGGAAGAAAAGAACTATCTATAGATTTAGTTGAGCCTGTGTATATGAATATATATGAATATATATGAATCTCATAAATATATCCAACATTTTCTTCCTATCTCTCCTAACTGTAATTCTATCAGTGATCCCCAAACCTTCTCCACTCTGACCCAAAGGTAGGTTATTACAAAATCTCAAAATGATTAAGGTTGGAACAGACCTCTGGAGGTCCTCTTGTCCAATCCTCCTGCTAAAGCAGGACCACATAGAGCCACTTGCTCAGGACAATGCCCAGATGGCTTTGGACTCTATCCAAGGACGCAGACTCCACAGCCATTTCCTGTGACAAGTCTAGCTCTTTTTGCACACCTAGGCAGGTTTTCTTCCTCATAGCTCCCTAACAGAAAGAGTTAAGTTCTGATATCAAGTGATGGCACTCAGATGCTTTCACAAACCAAAGTACTGCGGAGTTTTACTTGAAGAAAGCAGCAGTTGCTTCTCTGCAGGATATGCACAAGCTGAAATCATTGCACAAGCATTGATAGAAAGGTGGGGTGAAGGGGGGAGGACTGGAGGAAAGATTTTTAAAAAATTAATTCCTGTAACATCTCTAATGCCCCAGCTGCTTCACAGCATTGGCTGAGCAAAACAGAAAGCTGCAATGAAAAACTGAAGCAAATAAAAAAAAGTCCCAGCTGTAGAAATTATTACACAAATACTCCTCCATATTATGTAGGTCCTGAGCAAATCTGTACACCAAGTTTATCCCCATCTTGGAAAATAACTTCATTCCTCAAGGCAACAGACACAATGAGCATCCAAAGCCATTCTACAGAGAAGTATAATGAGGTGTTTTCAGCAAAGAGTTAAAATGTGAAATTTCTTGTGCAAATGAAGTGTACAGTTGCTATTCTCACTGATGAAAGGAATGAGTCAACAGACCCTTTCAGAGAAAGTTGTTTTGCTCACAGATATATGCATACTCCCACAGCAATAAGCACTGGCTTGTTAAATGGGCTTTGAACCCTGTTTTCTTTCTCTTTTTAATGAATAAGACACAGTGGGCAGCACACAGCACAAACCACTACCTGAGCTGAACAGAACTGAGTATCAAGTTTACTTAGCTTTATTTGTTAACTGACTTTTTACTAATGAAGAAGCCTGTAAACCTTTTTGTTGCAACCCATCAACAAGGACTATTATCAGGGTCTCATAATGTCAGCTAGATTTATTGTTGTCTACTAGACATTCAACCAAATTAATAGCTCTGTGCACAATTTCTCTGTAGCTATAATTTTGTATATAAGTCATATGCTGCATAAACATTTCTCAAAGAAAAAGGTCAGGTTGTGCTCTGAAGGACAGTCTCTGTAACAACTTGCAAAACTCATGAGAAAGCCATAACATTTTTCACCATGCCAAGGGCCAGATTCTGATTTCAGCTGTTTTAATATCACATGCCTTGACTCAAACCAACATAAATGAGATAAATACAGGTTGGTTTTCAAGGTTATTTTGGGAAGGTGGAGTTGAGACAGTCCTAAAGCAAATGTCTTTATTTCTTGCACAAATTATTACATGTCATCTATAAGAAAAAAAATGTACCCTGGTCTGCAAGAGATTGGGGGGACATGGCAACCCAGGCTCTGGAGAAGATCCAATGTCCATACTGCTTTCAGTGTTTAATGTGACACATTTGCTATGTGACAGTCAAACAGAAACTCAGACATGAATAATGAATTAAAATCTCATTGCAACTGCACCCAAAGCATGAACTCCAACCCTGACACCTGACATAATTGATAACTAATGCCACAATTTCTAATAAAAACTAATTTTAATCCTCTAAGCAGCTTCTATAAGGGAAACAACGTAGGCAGTAATTATGTGAGGCTCAGGCAAGCAAATACATCATCCTTTATTGATTCTATGCATTTAACAATTGAGCAAAGGACTTCAGTTTCCATTCCTTCCATGTATTGTGTGAATATTTTTACCTTTGTAAAAGAAGGAGGCTTTAGATCTTCCTCTTGGAGAAAAGAAAAACAAACTACAAAGCAAGGCACCTAAATATTGAACAATGAATTTCTGAACAATTCAGACACAGACTGAATGTTGAAGAGTTCAGTCTTGAAGCATTATTTGCTAATTTTGAAGTAAATGTTTAACTACCAGAGTAGGATTTGCAAGTTTCTGATAAGGTTGATGATTCTGTGATAAATTGTATTATTTTTCTGTGATCTTTTCCAATGGCCTTCCTTCTTCTTCAGAAGTGCAATGTATTTGAGAATTCAAAAAACTACTTCAAAGGATTGTTCATTCTTTGTGGAGACACATCTCTTTGAAGTAGGAAGGGAGAGAGAGCAAAAGCCATCTCTAAATTTTAGTTGAATCTCACATGCAAACTCTAGGACAAACTAAGGCATGAGGTCATGATGGCTACGATGTACATTTAGAAATGCATGGTACTATTTATCTGCACTGTAACTGTGTCAGTACACACAGCCTGGGTTGCCAGCATGCCTCCAAAACCTGCAGTGAAGGAAGTCCTGAATCAAGGAAGTGGAAGTAAGTGAATACCATAGCACTCGTGCTATGATATGTGATTGTGAAAGAGGAAGAGCTAGCAAATAACTGCAAACAGGCCCAGATAATAAAAGTCACATAAAATTTGGATTTCTCTTCACTCTCACTGTAGACACAAAAAGTATGGTCTAAGCCCATTGACACACAATGCTTGTCTTTTAGCTATTTGGTTGGAAAACCTTTTTCCTGATATCCAACCTAAACCTCCCCAGACTCAGGTTCATGCCATTTACACAGTACTTCCTTTTTGTGGTAGTTGACATTCTCACATTTGGGATGTGCTAGGCACTGCAGGGCAGCTGGTTGCAAGAAAGAGGTGAATTTAATCATCCCTCACTGAGTTTTATTTTACGTGTTGGATTTGATTAGGCATGAATATAGGAAATGCCTCTCATAGATGGTATCTACAGGGAGTTAATAAAATCATACATGGCGGTTGTTTTCCAGGTTTAAGAAGCAGACAATTGAAAGTGAAATGGCCTGAGATTCTTTCTGCTCTTGAACCTTTGCTGAGTCCATTTCACAGTAAAGGGAGGGTGTGAGAGGGAATTGGTATTGCATTACATTTTACTAACAGAGTGCTATTATACTGTGCATAAGTATCTGCAAATACAATTTCATGCTCTCTAACAAGACATGACAAAGATCATAATTTCCAGATTCAGAGAATAGAATGGCATTAGATCAGAGGACTTTTAGCTGACACGAAACCATAATGGTATGCATAGCTTTATCCCTGTAATACAAACCACTGTGCAAGTGTAAACCTTTCCAATACTGTTGGGACAGTCCTTTTAGCTTTCCTGCTCTGAAAATTATCCCAGATGAAAGTAGACAAACCTGAGGGCAAAGAAAAGGATTAAATTCAATGCCAGAAGGTCAGTGGGTTTGCATTTCCATGGTCAATATGAGTAGTCAGAACCTTGTTTCTTCTTCTGTGCCTTTTGCAGTTATTTTTACATGTCAGCAATGGTATCTCTTTTAAAACAACCTCTTTTCAAAAGCTTGCATCATCCCAGTGACACTTACTGTACTGGGGATCCTTGCTGCATTTGTCAGTACTTTTGAGTTCTCTCAGTGTCTCTGAGATTCAAATTCCAAGTCTCAAACCAGTATCCAGTGAATTGAACAACCTGAAACCACATGAATTTCTAGTTTTTTATGTCTGCACACTTCCTAAAACATTTAAACAGGCAGATTTATGTTGAGTCCTTTGATAGTAGAAGCTCTATCATTCTTTTCTCAATTACTTAATCCTCTAAGATCAACTTTGTTTTTAAAATCCCCCAGATTTTAAGGCCAGACATCAATTATCCTGTCTGCACAGTGGTCATGGTTGCATTGTATCATCAGGAAGATCAGCATGGCCATATCCTCACTCATTGACCCTATAAGTGGGGTCTTGATTCACTCAATATCATGTTGTAACAAGCAGGTTTATAGCACAGTTGCTCCTGTGAGTTCTTTAGTAAATCTAGTTTAAAATAAATCCCCTCCCTAAAGCTATTAGTTCACTTAATCAGGACAGAACTATGAATGGATTCTAGAGGAAGAAGAGAAGAGATAAGGTTGCTTGGTGTTTCACTCCCTGAAAAAATAAAACAAGAAAACAAACAAACAAACACAAAAAGAGGGAAAAAATGAAAAACTGAGGTTTGAAAGCTAGCTTCTGCCATCTCTGGTCTTTTTCCACCTGACAACCCTGTCAAATCAAGTCTCCTACAAGGCAAGTGGGTAACCATGCTAATCCCTGAGCTTCTGGCACTCCAGGGAGAGATCTTTCACAGTGTTTTGGCAGTTGCTGGTTCCCTCCTGCAGACACTCACTTCAGTGGGAAAGCCATTTCCTATCTCACTTCACTCCAGGTTTAATCAAATCCTCTTCCTCACATTAGTTGTAATAAACCTCTTAAGTTTCAGTGTAACATTTACTTTAGAACCTTAAATAATATGCTGTAAAATCACTGCTCACAATAAATTTGCATAGACTAATAAGAAGTTTGCACTATATTGTAGGCTATTTTTTCCAATAACACAGCATAAATGTCTTGATTGCCTCAATATACCTTTCCACCATTTGTAGTAATGTGACATTTAATTGAAAATTTTGATAGCATTTGTTTCAAGAAACCATGATACTTCTGTAGAGGGGTAACAAGTTTCATTTCCATTTTATCACTATGGCAAAACAGGTCTTATATCACCACTGTCTGTAAAGAGTCAGCTCTTGAAAGAATTGGGGGACAATTCTGCAGGGTGCCTAGAATAGACATTTACTGCAATTAAGCCATACATTGTTTAAAAGCTTCAAAGGAGTCGGTTTAACATTCTCTGCCACACAGTACCTGGCCATTCCCAGGAAAACAAAGGAGTATCTTTAAATACATGTAACATTTGCTGCCAGCCTCAATGAACACCACAGTATCTGTAGGTTTATAAGTCCCTAATCACCTTCAAGCAAAATATATCAGCTGTCTCTGGCTCCAGTCCCACAAGTACACCTCACACCAGATTTTCTTATTACCTGGCACCCAAATTTGTTACTATCCCAAGGCTAACCCCCAAATCTGCCCATCCTTGCCAGGAAGCAATAATCAGTACATGTTGCCCCTTCACTGCATTAAGGATTCAGGCTAGCAATTCATAAACTCGTCTCAGAGACAGTGGGAAAACTTTTCATTGAAAACTAGCCACAGAATTGTCTGTGGTTTGAAGCTCACTGCTGCTCTGGGGAGGCAAAGAAATTTGGAAAGCAATATTTATAGGACTTTCAGTATAGGCACCCCTCTCAAGCATTGATTGCTTTAGGCATGTCTGAGAATCACTACAAGCTACTTCCTATGGGAAAATCTGCCATCCAAGGGTTCTGAGTTTCTTAGCCTCATCCAAGCAGACCATGGGCACAGAACAACTCCCTGCCATGACAGCTTGTTTGTAGGATATAACACTCTTAAGTTATATATCAGGAAAATAATTAACCATTCTCAGGAAAATGTCCTCACAGCTGAGGTTTTATAATGAGATCATGTCAAAAAGTTTGCTTAAAGGACTTGTTCAAGTTGCCTTTGAACATGGCATTACCATAGAACACAACCAAACCTCAGAAAATTGAATATTAGGTCTCCTTTGGTTCATGCCTAGAACTTGAAAATAACTTTCTGGTGCTTCTCAGGGTGTTGTTTTCTGCTAGCTTTCAATTATACAGCAAAATTTTAACAGAGGTGATCACATCCTGTGATACTTGGTGTGTCTCTCAGTCAAACAAGGACTTCATGCAACAGCTCAAATGCCAGCTCATAAATACAGCCAAAGCTGTCCTCTGAAGGCAGTGACTGGAAGTATGTTAGGATATTTTCAGAGAGACTTTAATTAAGTAAGTTTTAGGATACGATTGCCACCAACCAATAAGACAAATAATTTATCCATTCTCGATTGCAGAGGCTAGTGATGAACCTGGAAAATTACTCAAATAGCCATCCAAATCAGCAGTGAATTTTTAGCTTTCATAAGAAAAAAAGACACCTAGAAACTGTTTTTTTTTCTGGATTTCATTCTAAAGGAGACCTCCAAGGGCTTGGGCAAGAAAGCATTGGGAAAGTACTCTCTACAATTTAAGTAGTTCATACTCTCAAGCTTAAAAGTAGGTGTTAAGTTACTAATTTTTGCCACCCACCCCAAGCACCCTTTCTTATCACTTACATTAATAATGACTAACAGCATTTAAAACCTTTCTCTATTATCTACTTCAGTTAGTCCATTTTCCCTGAGCAGTCAGACATTTTGTAATTCTGTTTCTCCCAAAAATGAGCTATTTCCTTGCATGCCAAGTAGCTTCAGGCAGCAATTCTGTTTTTGTTAGACCATTGTGTCTGTTTTCACCTTCAGTTGTTTTGTTAAACACAATAAAAAAATGACACTAGCACAGATGAATTCCAAATAACATGGCTAATTAAATACAGCTGGACATGCCATTCCTACCAACATCTCTCAACATTTCACAGGACACATTAGCTAGCACTACCTGGTTTAAGCTATTTAAAAGAATACTGCCTTATTCCTGCACATTTCCATCTACTGTTGAGAGATCAGTTGTTCAGCTTAAATAAGTCTGTTTTAAATAGAATGAGTTGCACAGAGTTATAACACCGTGTGATTTAATATATCATTTGCTTTACTTTAATTGATTACCACAACTAGCTGGATTTGCTGGAGCCTCAGGCTGCAAGCTGGGAACATTCACCTAGATATCTTTTCAGCCAGAATGAGGTTGGTTTTCTTAGTATTTTTCCTAGTAGCTGGTACAGTGCAGTGTTTTGTCTTTGCTGTGAGAAGAATACTGAAAATACACTGATGCTTGGATTGTTGTTAAGTAATGTTTGTTCTGAGTCTAGGGCTTTTTTAGTTTGCCATGTTCTGCTGTCAAGCAGGTGCACCAGAAGCTCAGACCAGGAGAAGAAAACAACTATCAGCAGAAGCTGCAGCTTGACAAGGTTAAGACAGTGAATGGCCTGCCTGCATGGACACAGAGAAAGTTTTCACACAGTAGAGGAAGACTGGGAGAGGAGATGATGCATAATAATGAAGCCAGTAAATCCGGTGCAAGTGACAGGAGTTGGCTGAAAGATAAGCTCAACTTAAATCATGGCATATCAAATATGTGTCTGCCAGATCAGAGGATCAGTGCATCAAAAATCAACATATGACAGTGCTGTTATCTGGGACAGTTGCAAAAGCTGCAGAAGTACTTATTCTCATAGTCCAATTGCCTGAAAATTCATTATGGTGGAAGCACAGGCTACAGTTCTGTAAACTATCAAGCATATATTTAATTTCATTAACTTCTTGCACTCCCAATGATATCTGAGATCAATTGCACTTACAGGTGATCCTCTCCATGAGCAAGGACTTCTTTTATTACCATTTGAGAGACACTGAAAATATAGAGAGAGTTTATCTTATCACTGAGGTTGATCTATGTTGTTTATACAGTAACAAAAATCTTCAACAGATAACCAAATCATTTACACATAAGCAATAAAAATTCTCACATTTTTATTTCATCTCATATTTAATGTGCAATAAATGACTTTTATTGCATGCAGTAATTAATTTCTGTTAACAGATATTTATGTTTGAAATTAAATATTTCATATATTCATTAATTTTATCATTCTAGAAGCAAGTCACTCTGAGGTGCACTAATCAGATTTTCCATTTTGTGTGAAACGTAATATTTTAATGGGCAGTAATAATTTTCTCTGCCTAATTATTCACAAAAGGTGTTCTGAATCCTGATCTCTTTACACATAAAGCCGTCTTCATCAACTTCAGCAATATTGTCTTGCATATTCACTGAAATGGATTAGTCCCCTTCAACATCCTTCCCGTACTTCAATCATTATCTAGATTAATCAGACCCTAAAATGTTTTTGTCCTAATAAGTTTCTTGCTTTCATTATGCATTCATCACAAAGTGCACTTGTTCATCTCCACGGCAGAGAGAGGTTTCTGAGCAGTAGCTGGAGGAACCTTTCTGTCAGGACAAGATCAGTGTTGTAGCCTGAAGTGTGAGACGTCCAGTGAGGGAGTTATGAGGGTAAAGGTGATTACACCTTTATTCTTATTCACCTACAAACTTGTGTTGGTAGCACAGGAATTCTGTCTGTTTTACTCTTCCAGCTGTAAAACACTGAATAGAATAACATGCCTTTTCTTTCAAACTTTATTGGTCAAACTTTCTGAAATAGAATGATTAAAAATTAGGGTTTTTTCCTGTCCTGTAGCACAAAGTAGACTGCTATACTACAGAAATATATAGAAAAAATATTTTCGTGACATTCCAGTATTTAGCAATCCTGAAATTTGTAAAAAAAAAACAAAACAAAAAAATAACCCCCAAAAACATTAGACTTAGCACACGAATAGAGAGATTCACAGGTCCAAAAAAATGGAAGAGTTGCATTTGTGTAAAGCTAAAAAGTATCTGGTGGTCCTGACTGTACCATGGCTAATTACATTGCCTCCTCAATCACATCGCATCATATTTTTCAAACAGCAGAAGTGTCAGAAAGGAGAGATCACTCACTCAAACAAATTAAAAGTGGCTGTCATAGGGGGACATGTATTCCAAATAACCACAGCCTGCTTGCCAGAATGATAAACAAATAAATAATAAAAAAGAGACACTGCTATGTCCTTCACTATCAACAGTAAATTAAGGGCAAGATGAGGCACCTGAAGAAAGCCAGAAGATTTTTCATGAAACTGTGAAGGTATTTTATAGCTGCTTGCCCTTTCACTACAAGAAAGCATAGACTGAGGGATGTTTCAGTACATGAGCCCTTAGAAGACCACAGTCATAGGTATATAGACAGCTTGGGACATCTCTCCTCCCAGAAAGCAGTGGCAGGAGAGGAAAGTGGCTTAATCCAGCCCCAGCACTCTGATCTTCTGGCCTTCCAAATTTCAGGTTTTAAGTGTTGATGCTTTGAAATCAAGCCCCAGCTCCTGGGAAGCTGAAGGAGCAGAGCAATATTGCTGTAGTGTCAGAGGTGGTGTGTGAGAGAGCAGCTCTGCTGGGAGATAGCTCCCCCTGCTTCATCAAAGTCTGGACACTTCATTAATCATGTACCTTTCCATCTTCCCATTGTAGGGAAGTTGTGGCTGAAGTTTCTTTGCTGACTCATCAATAAAAAATACACCAAATCCCACTTTGATGGAATTTCCTATTCTACAATAAACCAATGTGAAGCCCTTTAAAACCTCCAGCCTTTAATGTGGCTGAGGTTGGCTCCCCAGTTTGAATGTGGGTGTTTCTCATAACCTGGAAAGCATATAAAAACCTGATCCAATTTTCAATGTTATACCCTTCTCAAAGACTTCATCTACTTATTGGTGTTCCTTGTGTGAAAATGGGCAAATAAAACTATTGCTCAATAATTGTTAAAACATTACTGCTTGAGAGAGAAAAGAGTACTTATTACAAACATATACGTCTATATTTTTAGTTTTAAAAACTGCTTGGAAGTTCTGCCTGGGAGGAAGGTCTCCAAATTAACTGTCACATCTTTTGGTGGCCTAGATAATAGAAATGCCATCTTCTGGGAAAAGAACTAATATTACCTCCAGGATTCAAAGATGTCTGTTGCCATTCTGCACTCTGACTGCCTTACATCTCATTAGCAACCAGGAAAAATAACCCAAATGACAGATGCCAATTACAATTCTTCATTTCTCAATTCCTTTAAAAGCCCTGTTCAGATCTGGGTCCAAGGTCCACTCTTCTGATCACATCTTTGCAGTAAATATATCAAGTAGCCCAGCAGTGTATGCTTAGCTTGTGCACTACGCTGGCAATCACATAAAATGCAGCGATCTCAGAGAACTTTTACAGCTCTGGAAACCTCATGGTGAAGTGAAGAGTTCATTGTGCTTCTTGGACTGCTCTCACTACTCATTCAAGAGCAGTATCCAGCATGGGCAGGTCACTCCACCTGGAACCAGCTGTTATGTATGTGAATTTCCATTTCAGCAAGCCTCTCTAACCACAAGTTAACTCAATGGAGGTTACCAGATACATGAAAAAAAAAAAAGTGTATGTATATGTATACATGCACATATGTATGGGACAGACCACAGATCTTTTTCTGGGCTCTTGGAAACTGCACACCTTGAAGTGTCATGGTTAGACCAAATTCTGACTGATTATGAGTCCTTAGGCAAGGTTTATTAGCAGGTGGCAACTCCCTGGAATGGAAAACAGAAAACACTGCAAATATAATTTGCTTTTAAACCTGAACAAACTAATGTAGACATCAAAAAGGAAGACACAAGCAACCATAAAAATTACAAACTGTCTCTTCACCCAGGGAAGCAATGTAGGCTGAAAAAAATCTGTTGCCTTACACTACCTATAAAACTGTAAGGAACAGATGAACCTTTTCTGGCAAACCAAACAAACAAACCAATCTGGACATAAATATGATTCCCAAATGAGGCTTCTTTGTCTAGAGGAAATTGATCAGCAGGATAATTGCTCATGAGAGCAAGTTTGCTTCCATTGTCTATGTCCAAAGACTTTTTTTTACCATGTACTCTCCAAATGGATTGCTCAGGCAGTTTGCAATTTGCTTGCAGTTACAATGTGCAATCAACTTAGGTGCTTGAAGTTTCTTCCAGAAATGCAGGTAACCAACAGGAGACTTAAACAGGAAAAACATTCTCATTACAAAGTTTGACTTGTTTTCTTCTGAATTGAGCTGATTTTTTATTTCATATCATACATATCATAAGGAAAATATGGCTCAGATCTTCTATTCTAAAAGTGAAATATGTGTCAGAATGAGGCAAAATACAGAAGAAAGGAAAGTTCTTTCTTTCTCAACCTGACATGCCTTTCCCACCTCCATTCAGTTTCCTTCATCATCCTCTGCAAACTTTTTCCCTTTTTTTTGGCTTTCCTAATGTTCAGGTTTTTCACCTTTTTCATTCAGACTCAAAGGCAATGAGGGACTTTATCCTATTATTTTTTCAAATAAAAATTCAGTCAAAATAGGTGTCTTACCAACAAGAAATTGCTTTTCATAAAGTATCTCAATTTTCTACAGAAAACTCTAGTTTTCATGGAGAAGTATTTTTAAGCTTTTTTGGCTATGAATGATGACTTGTTTATCAAATAAAGTGAATGTTTCTAACCAAAACTTAAGTGACAGCTTACTTATCTCCAAATATAAACATATTGCTATGAAAACTGAATTATCTCAATCTGGTTCTTTTGGCTCTGCATCTCTTTGCTGAATTTTCTGGTAAGCTTTTCCTGTATTTAAAATATTCATTACAACTCTGCCTGACTTAAATCCGATGGCATCTATAAAAAATGAGTGCACTCTGCAATGTCTCTCTCACAGCACTAATAGCATATTTCCCCTTTTCCAGTCAATGGGACCTTCATCAGACTGACATGTCTTCCCAAATATGATGGATAGTGGCTTAGCCACTTCCTTGTCCAAGGAAGTCTCAGGACTCACAGATATATCTTAGGAGATCCCATGGACTTTTGCACCTTCAGGTTCCCTCAATGGTCTTCAGCCATGAGGGACTGAGTCCTGTGTGAGGGACCTCCCTGAAGCAGAGGAACAGCATGGAGAGAAAGGAACAGCAGAGACAAAGTGTTGTGAGAAGAACACAACAGCCTTTCCTCATCCTGCTGCTGACTCAGGAGTGAAGTTGAACATGGCGAGAAGAGGGGGTGGTGGAAATGCATGTTTAGTTCTGGTTTTATTTCTTGCTATTCTACCGCTTTGTTATTGATTGGCAGTAAATTAAATTTTTTTCCCCAAATAGTTCTTTGTGCTGCTTGTTTTCCTCCACTGCACTAAGAAACCCAGTATAAGATCTTCCATCTTCCCTGCAGTTTTTTTTCAGTACCATGTGTCAGGAAGTTCCTCCTGAACATCTCTCAAGATCAACACATCTGGGAATGCAGAGTTCAAACACACCTTATAATCTCAATTTCCTAAATGAGAGACTTTGAGCTAACATCTCTCTTTAGTTATTTGGAAAGGCAAATCTACAAGAGATTGATGAAGAGGTCAGACCCCTTCCTTGTTCTCAAGTCCCAGGAGATAAGGTGAGAATACCTGAAGCATGTGAGGTGACAGAGAGAACAACTCTCTAGACAGCTACTTTTATGTCTCCTGGTTCCTATTACTACCCTAAAAAACCCAAACCAAATCCATGGACACATGCTCTCGAAAGAAAATGAGAAACATCTTCACAGCACACAGACTCAGCACACCTATGCTTTGCTTCACTTGCTCTCTTGGAATCTGGGAAACAGCATGGAAACCACTAGAAACCTCAATGAGCTATGAAGTGGGGAGGCACCTTCAGACACACCAGAACAACAGGAAAATTTTGAGGTTTTTTCAGCTCACCCATGATATTTTTTTCAATTGTAGCCACTAAATACCAAATTTATCTTTTTTCTCCAGCTGCTAAGTGGCTAAGAAAAGGCTAACGCAGTAAACAGGTATAGGATTCATGGCAGCACTTCCCAATGCTTGTACTGTGTACATATATGCCTCAGTAGCAAATTCATAGCACATTTGGGCCAAGAGTCAAAAAGTTTATGTGCAAAACTCAATAACCCAAGTCTGTTTCTGCATCACTACTTTAAATGACACTTCACACTGGCAAGTATATGAGCCAGAAGAAGATATAATAATTGTTCAGACACGCCTAGAGCAGAGCAACAGCCAAAATTATCTAAATTAGCTATGTCAGAGCATTTACAGCCATTGGCATGTCCAAATTAATTGACCTGCATCCTGTTTGAACTGTATCACCCATATAAACCAAGAGTCTAAATTGCTATTGTCGAAATTAAGCATTAATTTAATTAGTTGCTGAGTTTACTGGAGTCTGACTGCTAATAAACAGGTTGTCCAGACAATATTTGTAAATTAAATGTGCTTAACTGTGTTGGTGATAAGTTTGAGAACTGCTTTATTCAAAACTTGAGAAGAAAAACAGAGTAGCAAGTCAGAAATCACAAAAGAGAGAGCCTAGTGCACTTTCTCCTTGATATTATGGATGAAGCAATAAAGCTATAGCTACATTTGGCCCACACACTTCTAATAGTGGTTTGCTGCTGGAAGTGCTTCAACTGCTGACATAAATATCTTCCCTTGGGATATCCCACATTAGTTTTTCAAGGATTTCAAGCTATGGCTTATACCTGCTGTTGCCTGATGATAATCTGTGCTGTTACGATGTGTTGCAGACAAAAGCAGCTGCAGCAGAGGTGTGACAGGATGGAAAGCACAAAGATCTGATATCCTGTCAGTCCACACACACCCAGTGTGCTACCTGGTGTATGCCAGCCAGTCAAAGGACAGGTTTAAATTTGTATTTCTACAGCTCTGAAGATTTTTTCTCTCAAAAACAGCACTGCTTCTTTTCACTGATGGTTAAAAAATAGCATTTTTAAGTGTTGCAGAGACCTAGGAATAGGACACTGGGAAAACTGCTGCACAGGCCTGTTCTCTCATGCACTTGCCCACTGGGAACTGGAGATTGGTATCATTTGCATGTCCATGTTTCAGCAGGGCCAAACTTCATTCCACTTGGAGATAAACCAGCATGAGGTTTAGGAAAGAGCCATTCAGGGATTTGCTCCCCAGTGGGCAAGCGTATACATTGCATATACATTGCAGTGCTTACCATCCTCAGAATCCCTTGCTTTTCAGGAAAGGGATGATTATTCTGAACATAAAGGGATGTTCTTGATTCCCTGGAAAGACCCTGAGACATAAGTGGACTGTGTTACTCCATTCCCTTTGTTTGAAATTACTTCTGAGTAAGAAACTTCTGCCAAAACAGCTTTGCCAATTAGTTGTTCTTGGCTAACAGGAGGAAATACAAGCATGCTGCACGGTCATGTATAACATCTTAACACCTCTCTCCTGTCATCCACATGAAAGTGCATCCCATTACAACAAAAACAGACTCCAGGAAAGGAAAACAGTGTTCAGCCTGTGTATCAGCAGGGCGGATGAACAGCTTAGCCTGACAGCAAAAACAATTTTGGCTGTTCTGCTAAACACCAATAAATTAAAGCTCATTCTTCCTCCTTTGCTGTATACTTGTGTTTTGAGTATAGAGCTGTGAGACACAATCAGGATGGTATTTAGATTATTTACCCTTAGAATTATTCAGTGCTTAAGATGGAAGTATCTCTTACATCCAAATGCATAATAGCAAAAGAATTCAACATGATTAATGTTTTTGCAATCAATACCAAATGAAGTGCAGGTAATTTGCCACTTGTTTTAAAGCATTTAGCTTATCCCTCAGTGATATTTTGATAGCATATATATACACCACTACTTTCTGCAACATCAACATAAATGGAGTGATAAAATCCAAGGGGTAAGAATGGACAGAAAAGACAGACATGCCAAATAGAACCACTGCAGTCTCCCTTCTTCTTTTCAAGAAATACATTCATAAAAGTTGATTTTTCCAGTAATCTTCTTAATATCTAGTATTAATAAGTCCAAATGAACACTGGCTAGCAAACCATGACCACTTGCTTGACTGGCACCCTTTACTCAACCTTTATGCCCAAACATTCCTTGATCTGAGCTGGACAAGGATTTATAAGCAAACTTGCTTATGGTACCCGTGACTTGCTCACAGGATATGCTATTACACAGTAATTCCACAGCCCTTCCCACCCAGCAGACAAACACTTTTACTGCCTACAGCCTGGAGCTGGCCCCAAAAGTGAATTATGATGACATGAGGCCCAATATTTAGCAACCTGTATTTAAAGCAAATTTTCACTGCTAAATGAAAGGAAGCTAAAATCCTAAGTCTAAATCCTAACTCAATAGTAATCTGACCATAACCATCACTCAAACCCAGACCCAGACCCTAATCCAGATTCTGACCCTAACACTGATCCTGACCCTGAAACTAACCCTAACCTCAAACCTAATCCCTAGTCTTGACTCTCATCCCTAAAACCAACTCAACCTTAACTCTAAACCTAATCCCTAATCCTAATATTTATCCTAACACTAACTAACCCTGGCTCTAACCCCTACCACGAACCTCTAGTCCTAATCCCAGGAAGGGAAATGCAGGATACAAACATATCCAGATTCCATGGGATATCACTGTCAGACATTCATGACCTCTAAATTGCTGTTCCATCCAAGGCAGGTTCTGCCTCAGTGCTACTATAAATGTCTTGAAAAGTGGCTGAATTTAATTTTTTTTTTAGTCCATGAGGAAGGTACACAGGGAGAAACATGTCAGAATCAGAAGTGTGAGAAATACAACTTTTGAGTGAAAGCACTAAACTGAGGTTCAATGGACAAAATATCTCTCTTAATTCAGGAGTCTTTTGGGAGAGAGGAACACATACAGGCAGAGTCTTCAAAGCTAAACCCAAGACAGACAAGTAGCTAAAGCACAAAGAAGAAGAAAGCTAAAAGAGATAGGACATCACCAGCTTATCAGACTTGGTTCTGATTTTTAGAAATGAGAGGTGGCAATGAGAGAAGCAGCAAGAATCCAGCAGGACTTTATCCATCACTCTAAATTTTGAGACATCTGTCTGTGTAGGATTCTAAAGATTACAGAAATGTTTTGCTCTTTACATTCTTGTGGGATGAACCACTATTCTGATAGTTTGTTGCAAGGAAGACAAGTTCAAATATTACAGATTCCAAGGACAGTATTAAGAATTATAGTAGAGGAAAACATCCTTTCTGGAACAGATAAGATAAAAATCTTTGTTATGTTATTCAAGGAATTTGTTAAGATGACTAGTTAAAGAAAAGGAGAAAATTAAATGAGTGAAATAATATAGGAATAATTGGAGAAAAATATCAACCTAATCAAGAGTCAAAACAAGTAAGAGATGTTGCAGCTGTACAAACCACCAAACTTCAGAAACTCATCAGTGTTTTTGTATCTTCACTACAAGATTAAAACATTTTTTTAAGGGGAGTTGATTGCTGCCAGCACATACACTGTTATCTTGTCCAGCTGTATGGCCTGGCTCACATTATAACACAGACTTGCAGTTTTTTATACCTGCCTTTCTGCACAGCAGGGACCACATTCCAGGAAGGGCACAACTCCCGTGGGGGAAGCCAAAAGGAAGCAGCCAAACAGCATCACCAGATGCTTCCATTAGTCTTAAGAAGATGGATTCTGACACCTTCCAATGCTTTACCAGGCAGAGTTTGAGCTTAGGTAAGTTTCTTTCAGCCTTTGCCCCTAAAGCATCTTGCCAGTGGCAATCCCAGCCATGGTTACAGGCTGCAAGGAGCAATTCAATCACACTGCCAAACCTGAGGAGACCAAACAGACAACTGAGTAACCAAATTGCAATGAACACATATTTTAGACTTTCAAGTAGAGAAAGTGATAGTCTTGATATATTTCCACGGTATTAATAGGAGATTTTAATCATCTGAATGTACTTCAATGCCACAGATTCCATTATATACACCAAAAGCAACATCATTGCTCATCATTTGGCTCACCATTGCTGTCAAAAAGACAATTTAAATGAGCAACTAGGTATGAAGAATACTATTTAGAGATGAGTAATATATTGAAAATATATTTATTATCTTTTTCATGATTACTATAAAAAAGTGCAGGCATGTGCAGGTGGATAATCACCTTGTGGCTTTACAGTATGATTTTTCCAAGTCCTGAACAGCATAAGTCTCAGAGGCCATCAATTAACTACCTGACATCGCACAATTCCTGTGTGAGGTTTTTGGGAACTGTGCTGTGAATCCACTCTACCAAGCACTGCCAGGCAGGTTTGGCACTTTCTGTGCTCACAGTAGTCACACAGATACATGAAATGGATTCTTCAGGGATGGTGGAGCAATTCCATGCGTCCCTGCAGTCACAATGAATAGCTATTTCAGTAATTTTATCCATAATGATTTGTTAACCCTTCAGCACAGATGTATTTTGCATTTTACACAATTGCCAATAAAATCTTAATGATTTCAGAACCTATAAGCCCTAAATTTCAAGCAGTTATATTCAATATTAAGTCTTTCTGTAAACAAAAATATTTTTTAAAATCCTTGCACTGGCATAGCATTAAAAAAGGAAACCAAGTGGTCTTTTAATCTACTTATTAAAATTAGCTTTGATATTAATAAATAATTGATATCTTATTCAGACCTTTATCTACAGAATTAAGTAGGATATAAAGTAAAGGTTATTTAAAGGAAAGTAACAGATATGAAAAACTGCTGTCATTCAAGAATAGCAGCAAAGTTGCAAGTATATTGAACTTTATATAGCCCTGCTCTTGGAGGGGAGCCAGATTTTCTGCTGTTTCATGTTCCCTTTGTTTAAGACTTGACTAGGAAAAGAAAATTCTAGCTCCCACACACTGAAAAACATTTACATGATTTATCTACAGGAAATTATTTACTTGTTTAAATTGTTTCAAGAGTCACATGCCATAGAGCTTCTACTCTTTTTCCTTACATCAGAGAAGACTCACAGACAGTATCAAGGAGGGAGGATCCTCACAGTCCACAGGGCACAGGGTGGACCAGACTCTCAAGTCATTGAGAACCCATCTGAATGGAATCGTTGAAAAATAACCCTCTTGGGAAAAGAGCCAAATTCAACCTCAATGTTTCCTGAGTTTCTTACTTTCCATCTCTCACACTTGGAGGATGCCTCATAACCTCCTATCTGACATTCTGTGCTCTTGATGCTTGTGCTAAGCTTTGGGATCATGTTCCTGATCTCTCTATTTCTGTGTTGATGGTGAAGTACAATCCTTCTGGCTCAGTGTCCAGGTTTCCTGGAGAACCACCGTCATGAAACAAGCCAGGCCATAAGCCAAAAATTCACACCAAAAATGTGGGAGTCTGGATCAATCATTCAAGATCAATTACTAAATTGCATGTTTGAACAGATATAGATTTGGTCTCGTGCATGTCATGGTCGGTTCTCCATTTAGAAAATGACCCTCAGGATTATCCTCTGTACTTGTACAATTATTTATTCCAGTGACAACTGCTTGAATGACAAGAACCTGTGGCTTAGATATAGGCTTATGAAAATATTTCATAGTCCCAAAGAAATATATGTGACTGAAACTAACATGTTTGTCTGTTTGCCTCAGATTTGCCCCAGTGGACTTGGTGGAGTTTGCACTGCTCAGGAAGTTGCTGTCCTGGCCTTGGACTGTGTTTCTGAAGGAACTTTAAACTGGTTTGTTTATCTCGCACTGCATGTCTGAATTTTCCCTGTTTCTTATCCAATAAGACAATTTTAGGAATTTAAAGTCCTTTCCATGCATTCTCTTTCTGGAATAGGTGCATGTAATCCAGCCAGTTCTGGGTCCCAGGACAGATGGCATCTGTTTTCCATATCCTGGGCCATGTCCCCCTTTGTTTTAACTTCTTAAATTTCCAGTTTCCTAAATCTGACTTAGCCATTCTCCTCCTCTGCAAGGAAGACTGAAGACCTGTTTTCTTCCATGTCTAAGCAGCCCCCCTGGTATCTCATCTGTTAGTAGGAGTGAAATCAGTACCATGGACATCTGTCTGTCCTCTCTCAACTCAGGGCCTTGTTATCAAGTTGTAGTTCTTCCTTTGTACAGACTCATTGAATAAAGGACAGGAATTTTATGCTACCAGCAACTTGACAAGGTGCAGCAAGACACAGTGTGTGGATTCTGGTTGAACAGAGGGCATGTCAAGAGAAAGAGGGGGAACAGGATTTGCTGGACAGTATGGTAGGTACCGAAAAAGGGGCCATGAGAGAATGATACAAGATTTGGCAGGAAGACACAAGAATTGCCATAATTAATCCCACTACCTGTGCAGATGCAGGACTCATTGGCCAGGTGTGTCACTGCCCAAGAGGCAATTTTCCAGTGTGACATCCTTGCCTAGCCAGGCTGCAGAGCTCATGTCCTTTGTAAATGACAGCAAACGGTGGCAGTGGCACTGAAAGGACAGAATACAACTTTCACCTGGACCTCTGTGGCTGCTGGCTATGTCATTTACCCCCCCTTCCTTCAGCAAAATAAGGAACTGTCTATGTTTCCCTACTTTCCTTTCATTGCCCCTTCACCTCATGTCTTTGTTCTCCTCAGGCTACAGATGTGGCTCAGAATCCTAATGAGGGATGGGAAGACTCTTCCCTGGGTAGAGAGATTCAAGTAATTAGATTGGCTGCTCCACAACTCCCTTTTATTTGCTGGGCACTGAGTATATCATGATTTCTATAGGTATGTGCTTGTTTCTGAGATGTAATAACTATTAAATTAATAATCTAATGTAAAGTTTTTATTGTCTTATTTTGAAACTAAATTATCAGTCTAAATAGGTGAGGTGAAGGAAGTTAGAATTAATAGTGTCTATTTTTTAGAGAAATTGTTAGTGTTTCTCACAACTGAGAAAGTCTAGGGCATAGCAATAATTTTATTTACTGGTTACTGTAATTTTAATTATACTGATCTATTATAAGTCCTTTAAAGGTTAATCCTGAAACACCACTTGCATTACTTCTTGCTCTCTTTTGAAAGATTAATTTTTCCTCTAAGCAGATCCAAGGTCTCTTGCTGTCAATTGACCACAAAACCAATTGTCATGATCACAGAGCTGGCTTGAATTATGAGAAAACATGTACTTTGCTTCCAAAGTACATAACCACTTCTTACATCTTCTGCTTATTCAAAGATATTACAACTAGGAGAAAAAAAAAAAAAAAAAAAAAAAAAAAAAAAAAAGGGACAATTTCCAACTATAGCTAACATGGCAGAATACACTGACAATTGCACTGATTTTTCAAGCTATGTGGTGAACATGTTCCTCCCAGGTGACAAAATCCAGTACAACAATGATCCCCAGGGGAGGCTGAGATCAGATATTAGGAAAAATATCTTCACTGAAAGCATGGCGAGACCTCAGAACAGGCTGCCCATGGAAGCAGTGGAATCACCAACCCTGGAAATGTTCAAAAACCTAGTGTCACTTGGGATAGGATTCAGTGGTGAGCAAGGTGGAGCTAACTTAATTAATTGACTTAATTAATTAAATGACCTTAGAGGTCTTTTCCAATCTTAATGATCTTAGGATTCTATGAAAGCTAAGGAAAATTATACTCCTAGGTCCTCTAGGCAACTTCAGACAACAAATTGAGTCTTTTAGGCAAGAGGCAGGAAAGGAGGTAAGTTAAACAGAAATGCTTTGTGTCAGCTTCTACAGCAATCAGGGGCAAAAGGCCTGCCAGCAATTTACAGAAAATAAAAAAATAAAAAAGTAAATAAAATAATAGAAAAAAAAATCAGGATCTGTCTTTTCTTAACCCATGCTGACTGCCCCTGTTTCCCTGGTTATTCCTTCTACATGATGACACTCAAGATGATCTGCTCCATAACCTTCCCTGGCACCAAGGTCAGGCTGACAGACCTCAATTCCCAGGATCCTTCTTCCAATCCTTCTTGTAGGTGGGCATTACATTTCCTGACTTCCAGCCAACTGGGACATCTCCAGTTAACCAGGACTTCTAGTAGACAAGAAGTAAGGGTGTAAATGTCATGGATCAAAACCTAACTTTGAAATGTCCAGCCTATTAATTCACACAATGCCTCATCTTCCAAATTTTGCCAAGTTGTCCAGATTCATAGAAGTTACTGACCCCAACTAAAATCAGGATATAAACTCTTGGAAAAAATACCAAGTAACAACAAAAGAAAATTAATTTCATAGTTTTTTTTAAGCAGCCCAGAGGGTCTTCACTGTTCTGTGTTGGTGGACTGATTAGGTTATGCCCAGAAATTTCAAGACCAGTTGATAAATCTGCCCAACCATCCCACAGCTCTGCTAGGTTAGGCTTGCTTTTCTGTCTAGCCATAGGAAGCCAAAGGAAATGCCAATAGATATTTTCCAACAGTCTGTGCTTAGATACTGAAATAACTGATCCAATTTGCAAAAAAAATTAATCCTCCAGCAGCTCTTGGGACAAGCCTTGTCTTTTTTTCTTTTTTCTTTTTTCTTTTTTCTTTTTTTTTTCCTTTTTTGGTCTTCTATGGAACTTTTTCATTTAGCTTGTAAATATCTTCACTTTTTCTAGAGGAAAAATATTTTCTCTCCACTGGAGGACAAGAGATACAAGATTCTCCCAGGAAGTCTTTGAAAAGGTTTTTGTGAACCCATTTGCTGTGACGTAGTCAAAGTATAGCTGAATGGGAGTTCTGCTTTGTTTGAGTTGAAAGTTACTCATTCTTTTCTCTAGTACACAATTCAGGGGGCATCAGAAAATACTGGAGCTATTCAAGGCCAGAAATAGCAAGGAATAATAAGAAAGAATATTGCTATTCATTAATTAAGTCCTGTCTCCTTTGTGATCTTAGCATTACAGCTCAGTCAAGCTGGGAGAAGTTTTCCTTTCAGTTTCAGCAACAATCTTCCTTTCCTTTCCTTCCAACTGAAAAATAACTAGCATTGCCAGAACCATCCCATTCTTTTCAGCTCCCTCAACACCCTCACCAAATGAAATGAAAAATATAGATACTATTCAGTTCTGAAACTAGTTTGAGCACACCCTTGAAGAGGTCTATTTAACATTTAATCCAATGGTGCAACACATCCACATATATTAATCCCCATCATCTATGGCTGGCAAATATTTGCACAGGAAGAAAATACTACATAGCTAAGGAAAGCATGAGCTAACCACCTCTGAATATATTTTAAATGCAAATAGTTTTGCCCTATGTCCAGTCCTGCTGGCAGGGCATTTGCAAATAAGGTTTTAGTGATAGGGGTTTTTTTCTAGATTATAGAAAGCCACTGACCCTGGGTAATGAATATTCTCTATATAATCATGAATACATCTTTATATAAATATATATTGTGCTGTGTAACTGTACCTGAGCTGACTCTGAAATGCTGTTGTGGTACTTCCTGCCTGCTATAGTTCAACCACCTAATGGTCCCTAAACTGTATTTCCCATAAAGTCCTACTTCCCAGGTCTTTGCTGGATATATAGTGGGTGTCTAAGGTATGGATAAAGAGATTAAAGATATCTTAGCAGCAGGAGGAAGCAATATCATATTTTGTATCACAGGTCCAGTTATATTAATACTGGAGACTTTATGTGTAAAGGGATCTAAGGTATTATGCATTTTCCTCCAAAGAGGAAGCTACTTCTGACTTAGATAAAAGGTCTAAATTAATGAGAAGAGACTCTAAGAGGCTAAAGACATTCTAGCACAGCACTAAATCTTGGTCTTCCCCCAGATTCCTCTAGGAATCAGGGGAACATTTCTGGTTTAAGCAAACCTCAACCACTGAATTATGGAATGGTTTGGGTTGGAAGGGACCTTAAAGACCATCTAGGCCAACACCCTGGACATGGGCAGGGACACCTTCTACTAGACCAGGTTGCTCTGCCCTGTCCAACATGACCTAAAAACACATCGGGCACAGTATCATAACTTCTCTGGGCAACCTGTATAAGTGCCACACCACCCTGATGTGAAAAATATCTAAATTAACCCTACATCCTTCAAGTTTTAAGCCATTACCCTGTGTTGCATCACTGCATGCCCTTGTACAGATTCCAGCTTCCTTGTAGGTCCCCTTAGGTACTCAGAGTCTGATGGAAAGTCTACCCAGAGGTTTCCCTTCTCCAGGAAAAACAACCCCAACTCTCTCAGCCTTTCCTCATGGCAGATGCTCCATCCCTCTTATCATCTTTTTAGCCTTCCTTTGAACCCATTCCACCAAGTCCATGAACTCCTTCTGAACTCCAGATGGAGTCTTATGAGAGCAGAGTAGAGGGGTTTAAACACCTCCCTCACCTCCCTGTTGGGAGACCTCATCTGTCTTTTGATGCAGCCCAGGTGCCCTGGTTTCAGCCAGGGTAGAGTTAATTTCTTCTCAGGAGCTGTTGCAGTGCTGTGTTTTGGATTCAGAATGAGAATGATGTTGATAACACACTGATGGTTTGGTTTTTTGCTATGCCTAAACTAAGTTAAGGGTGGTACCCCCTCCCCACCCCCCCCCATCTTTTGCTTTGCCAGTGAGAAGGTTTGCAAAAGAAACTGAAGAACTGGGAGGGAGCACAGCTGGGACTGCTGGTCCCAGCTGACCAAAGGGATATTCCACACCATGGAATTACACTCCAGTACATAAACTGGGGACAGCTACCCAGAAGGAGGGGCTGGTGTGGGTTCAGGAAGGGGGCTCTGGCATTGGTCAGTGGGAGGTGAGCAATTGCATCGTGCATCACTTGTTTTACCCTTTTTGTTATCATTGTTGTTATAATTATTTGCCATTATTTCTGTATTTTACCTTATTTTCAACTATTACATTGTCCTTATCTAAACCTACAAGTTTTACTTTCATTCTCCTCCCCTTTCCACTGGGGTGGAGGGGGCAAGTGTCTACGTGCAGCTTAATTTCCATCTGGGCTTAAACCCCAACCCCAGGACACGATTGGATCTCTGGACTGTAAGAACATAGTCCTGGCTCATGTTGAGCTTCTCAACTCCCTGAGGAGTACTGCTGCAAAAAGAGACTCACTTCAAAATGCATAAATCTAGACAACACTTGCAGTTCACCTGAAGTAGAGAGAAAGTTAAGGTACTCCAGTCAACTTTTGGGATTAAAAGTATGCATTAAAAATGTTGACTTTTTCATGGTTTGTTTGCTTGTTTGATGTTTTTCCAGTTTATTTGCAAGTATTTTGCAAGCTTTCCAAACAAGCCAAGGAGGGAAAATTCTTTGCTGTTTCATTAGTGGACAGGGAACACACCCTATTTCTTTTGAGTTTCTCACCAGGTGTATTTCTCAGCTGTGTGGATTTCAGACTGGCCTTAATTCAAGGTTGAGGGATAGAACCATATCTGAATTCTACCCATCTCTAATCAGTACTGAAAAAAATTATTCTGAGGCCTTTCAACTTTCTTTTCACTTTGAGCACTGTTTTATTGTAAGAAAATCAGAAATATCTCCTAGTCAACACTGAGGGAACAAATAGTAAGGAATCAATACAGGTAATAAATACAGTCATCAACTTGCTGCAATACAAATCCAAATATGGCACTCATGTTGAAGAGGTTTCATTTACCTTCCTCCTTGATGAACTAACTAGTTTCTGATTTTTAATAGGGTGTTTAATATATTTCCAATTCGAGATAGTAGGAATGATTTAATGAAAACCTCAGCCTCAGTGGGGGATATTTGTGTAGTAAGTTCTTGCTGTTCTGTTATCCTCAGAATCCTAAATTATTTAAGGCAACAATTTATTCTTTTCTCTGTATCTAGTGAAGTGAGGCCTTGTTCTTTCTAGTCACAATTATTTCTAATAATTATTATAACTGATAGCAAGAAAATATCACAAAAAGGACCAAAAGTATATGACAGCTAAGTAAGTGATCATCAGAGGTCCTTTCGTGTTACCTAATTTTCAAGATGGTGTATGATTGTTAATCACAACATCACAGTTGCAAAAAATTCCTGGCATACATTATAAAAAGCACACATTTGAAATAATTTTGACAGTTTTCCTGCACTTTCTGTGTGCAAGAATGCCCAAATGCCCAACACACTGATGTACTTCTGTTTGAAGTTTGGCTTAGTTTCTGAAGTTTCATTTCTGAGAAAGAACTCTTACTGGTAGCAAAGACTCTGAGCAGCCAGGCTGTGTTCAAACCAAAATGCCTGCTGACTGAGGGACACAGTTAAGAACTGGAAACTGCAGAAGTGGGAACACACAGGAAATTAAAAAAGTTAAGCAGATGAGATATTTCCTCACAGAAGAGAAAAACAAGTCAGTAAACCCTAAGAATTCATGATCACAAACAAATCATGCAATTCACCTTTTTTTTTTTTTAAAGTAATGGTTTCTAGAGAACTTTGGAGAGCTTGGAGAACAACTCTGCTTACAGTTATTTGCATGTTTCATATTCTGAAAATCTTACACTGTGAGATTTGTGATATGACAATGTCAGTATTTGCATGCAAGCAGTATATTTTTGAGTTGCAATTTTGTCTGCCCCTGCTGTTCATTCCTCACCTGGAGCCATAATGTACTCTCCTTAACATCATAATCACACAGCAACCCATGTTGGTGTCACAAAAAAAGGGCTATGACTTCAGCTGAGCGATTGGTAGGAACAGAAGGGTTTATATAAAGAGAGATGCTGTCTGCATGCAAATGTGTCCATTTAAGAGGGGAAAAAAAGAGCAAGTGAGAGCCATTAATTACAAAGCAGTATGTTGGCTGAATTGCATTCTCATGAAATATTTTTCAGACTCTATGAAGCATTCAGCACATCTTAAAAGAAATAAAAAAGTACAAGCTGGCTCCAAATCTCTGTTGTTATCATTTGGCACAGATGACTGGATTCTGGCCCACCTGCAATCTGCAGTGAGTTGTGGTTTGCCTTTTCCTCATTCTGTGAGGATGCTATTGATTCACTGTATCTGTTTTCATCAGCCAGGCCCAGTTTCAGTTCTTTTCTTTAAAAAAAACTCTCTGTGCTCAAAGGCTGAGTATACCAGAGAGGTGCCCCAGAGCTTGGCATCAGCTGTTATCAAATAAGATAGTTGAACAGCAGATGGACATTAGAGACCTGGCACAGCAGGTGCCAGCTGAACCTTAATACCACTAAGCCAGCAAAAAATGTGCAGTGAAGTTGGTAGTCAGGCTGTTATCTTTACTGTTTTCTCCCAAAGGCAGGGAGCATGAAAGCCTATACACACCAAGGCATGTAACCCTGCTTCCTCAGCCAGGACAGGTTTTCTCCATGCTCTCAGGCTATGCTTTAAGGCTGCTTGAACAGTCTTAAAACAAATATGTGGAAGCCAAATTTAATGACAACACTGAGATCAGGAGTGGACTGCTTCCAACCCTTCTCAACACTGTCCAGCCTAGCAAATGGATTGGACTCTGCCTGGAAGCTGTTGACAGGGGCATGTTCACCTAACCTGAAACAGGAAGGGCTTTCATTCACTTGCCAGCTTGTTTAGTGAATCCCTGCCCCAGCACAAACCACAGGCAGGATAACAGAAGCAAGTAAAAGTAATAGGAACTGGGTACTCACGTGAAGGGTCTGTTGAAAAATCTAGTCCAAGACCAAGGAGGTGTCCAAGGACTAGACATATCTGATATTGGCTTAGGCAGCTTATAAAAAATATCTGTCCTCAGCTCCCTACAGAGCTGAGAGTCTGGCATGTACAGAGGGAAAATGAAAATGAATTTGTGAATGGTCTGCATGTGTCCATATCTTTGCACTGATGGAATCAGCCTCAAATGACTGGTCCTCTGCTTTCAATATCTCAACTTGGTGCATAAACTAGTGGATGAATTCAAGCCTAACACTAGCTGCAGTTTTGGGCAGTTAAAGTGGAACTTTTTACATGAATAATTATGCAGAAATCTGGTAACTCATTGTCCTTTAAAGAGAACTGAAACATAAAACTGTTTTGTGTAGACATTCCAAAATAATTGTTTTAGATAGTGATATCAGTTTTTTATACAAACTTTTCTGTTCTCGTCTTCAAAATTTCATTTCATATAGGTAGTTTTTACCCTGATTTTCTCTTCTGAAACATAACTGAAACATACGTTTCTTCAAAACTGAAAAATTTCAGTATTAAAGAATACTTTAAGTCCTACTTAAGGAATGAGAACTATTAACTACATAATTACTTGATCTTGTTATGAATATTTTACTGAAAATGACAAAGTGTAGAAAACTTCAATGGAAATGTACTAAGATCTGAGGTTGAATAAATATATTTTTCTTAGTATTAGATATGCACTGATTAATTGCCAAATTATCTTCCCTGCTGCATAACTTTTGACAGTCTAATTAGAGTCTACATTACAGTTTCAGATCTTTTGATCTCGATCTCAGAGATTATTTGAAAAAGGTTGCCAGCTGATGAGCTGCTGAGAATCTGGTAAACCCAAAAGTAAGACTGCTTAGACTGACAAGATTTTTATGTCTTTCCATTTAGTAGAGACTCTCAACCCCATTAATAATGGTGCTAAAAATGTTAGCACTGATAGGCAATGGAGCTGATCCGAAAAAACTTCCCAATGGAAAGATGAGAATACTACAAAAACTCAGTCTTATTGAGAAATTAAAGTAAATAATTAAAGGTATTAATATTGTTCCTTGTTCCATCACAAAAAGCAATAAAAATATGAGTTTAGATGGATTCTATTGCTGCCACTACAGGCTCTGGAAAAGCTTTGGGAGCTGCAATGGCACCAGAAATTTTCTTCTTCTGCTAACAAATATATAACAGGATATATCTTCCAGTTTTAAACTTATACACAACAGACCAGGCCAACATACAGTCCTCTAATGAGAGTAATAGTTGACACAAGATATTTTTCTCCTTAATTCACCTAAATCCTTACACCTTCTAACTTGCATGGAACAGCGGAGCTGTGCTTGATGTCATCTTCTCAGGATTCTCCTACTACATTAACCCTGTACTTTCTTTTCTAAACCTCCAGACAAAATGAGGGATGAAATACTTCCTTGAAGTTCCCTTTTTTTTTTCTTTTTTTCTTTTACAAATAGCTAAATTGGCAGTTCTTAACCCATTCTGTTCTTTCCTACAAGGAAATATGCGTAGACAACTTTCAGTGATGAATTCACTCTGCCAGATACATTAATCTAGTCTGTTTTTATGTATCCCAGTCCTCACATAAGTGTTCTGTCTGCAGTTTGGTAGGGTAGTGGGATTCTTTTTCATCTGTAATATGCTTTTTTTAGTGTCCACACCAGCAACTGGGAGAAAAGTTGTTTCTCTGTAGAAAATGTTTTGGCTTTGAATTTTCACAATTGCAACCAAGACATAGCAATATCCCGAGATACCTTGTGTCAAAGAACAGACTTTGTTTTAACCCATTCAGGAATTCAGGAGAGATTTAGCAGCAGAGGAAGATGTTCTACCCCAGGGTAAGAGAATGTGATAGAGCAGAAAAACAGCACAGTTGTGTGGAAAGAGGGAGTTCCCATTTCTGGAAAAATCTACTTATTCTAGGCATGTTGCTTCAAACCAGACAGAGCATTCATATCTCAAAGTTTCCACACAGACAGTTATTTCATGGAATTCCATGCCCGTGATGGCTGGGTGGCCAGCTGCATCTCTGGTTTGTGTCATTCTGCATTTAAAATGATGTAAATATGAACAAATCATTACTTTCCTTAGGTAAGTATTAACACTCATATCCCTGTCTCAGCCAACCAGATTAGTAGATTACAAATACAAAGACAGCAGCAAATGGTGAGAAGGAATATCAGCCCAAACATAGCCAGGTTTTTGTGCTACAATTCACTTTTTTCAGCTTCTTTACATTAGAATTGTAAGCTCTTTTGCTCTCAAGTCCTGGAAACTATTACAACAGACCTGATATTTCACCACTTCATCACAGGTTGCATTCAGTTGTGTTTTCACATGTCCTTTCAGCAAATTCTTGCAAAAACTGACTTAATTTGGAAAAAAATGTACTGAAAAAAAAGCAGGACATTACAACTGGAAGAAAGATTTTTCTAAAAAAAAAAAAAAGATGCATACGTGAGCAAAGGCCAAACAGCAGTATTTAATAGTAAGAGAATAGTGGAGAGAAAAAAGGAGATGCACTATAAAGCTGTAGTCTAAATGAAACACATTAAGAGGGGTAGTAAACACTGATCTATGTAATGGACACCACAGATTCACTGCCCATAAAAGTAAGTAATAAGGAAATGCTGTGTGAATGGAAGAAAGTTTAAACACGAGGGATACTGTTAAAAATTTTATGTATCTCAGGGCAGATATACAGCGTGCAAGGGATATGCCTACAAGGGCATAAAGGGTTTCCCCTGTGGTACATTATCTAGAAACCATTTGTAAAGTAGAAACACATTATTCAAACCGCCACAAGAGAATAGTTTTTAAGGGTATGTATTTTCATACTTTCTAGAAGCAATAAAGGAGCTGTCGCTGTGGGTGATTTTCAGTCCATTTAGAAGACATTGCTTAGAGAGGAAGCAGGGCTGGCCATGGCATGCACTAAGGCAAGAATCCTGGAGAACTGAGACACTGGTATCGTTCCTCAGAAGAGAGAGAGGCAATGGAAAACTTCTGAAGGACTTCGGTGCTAGCTGTCTCCACTCAGAATGGTTACACAGGGCATTTAGTCTGTACTCAGCTCTCTGAAAATGTTGCATTTGAACTAAACAAAAGGAAACAGAATTTTCCAACTATAAAACACTTCCAAAATGTGAATTGGTTTAAAATGTCTAGTGGCTGCCTTGACAATTTTTACTAATAAGCAAAGCAATGTGGTAGCAGTTCAACTTTTCTGCTATTTTTGATTTCATGTTCATCCTTCTACAAAATTCCTCAGAAAATGTAGGCACTAAAGGCTAAAATGCTCTGTTCAAGAAGGCAGTTCATATCCACAGTGATTTCATTAATTAAGAGGCGTGTAAGATGATGGCTTTGGAGACAAATTATATTTCCTCTCAACAACTGGGAAAAAAATGCAGAAGGCAAAATTCTTTTCTGGAAAAATGATATTAAATGAGGAAAGAAACGTAGTTTGACATGATGAAGAAGAGGAAACTAAAGTAAAATAGAAACCAAATAACTCTGAGAACAATAAAACTGAATGTGTGGTAGATAACACCTAGATACATAAACTGAAGCACAGAGGCAACACAGAGTCAGGCCAAGGGATCTGAGCCAAGCAGCACACAAGCATTGGTCACTGAGCACCTCTGCTTCCTCAATGGAGCGTGATGACACTGGGGACCACAACAACCAGTAATCATAGAATGGATTATGGAACGAGTTTTAGAATTAATTGAGTTGGAAGGGACCTTAGAGATCACCTAATTCCAGCCCCCCTTCCCTAGGCAGGGACACCTTCCACTAGACCAGGTTGCCCCAAGCTTCATCCAGCCTGGCCTTCAACGCTCCCAGGGATGGGTCAGCCACAACTTCTCAGGGCAGCATGTTCCACCACCTCATCATGCTCACAACAAAAAATTTCTCCCTAATATCTAGTCTGAACTTATTCTCTTTCAGTCTGAAGCCATTTCCCCTTGTCCTGACACTACATCCTCTGGTAAATAGTATTAATCTTCTGAACACCAGTGATCTCCAGCACAAGGTAGGGAAAGACATTAGCTTTGGCTGACACGGCATTTCTTCATGTTGTGCTTGTGTCACTAAATTAACTGTCCTGATGGATGCATTACAGTAAATTTCACCAAATAGGAAACATCCCAGAAAGTTAATTAATCACTTTTCAGTGGGTAAATATTTAAGTGCTTACAGAAGCACTTTTCTTTCTCCAGAAAGATCTAGCAACTCTTTCCCCAAGGTATTCAGCAGAACTCAGGAATAATGCAAATGAAATGTTTTGAGAGGCCTGTGCCTGAATTTTTCAATGTCTAATTTTACCACAAGATTCTGGCTGCAGGAAGAGTAAAGTCCAGTTTCTGGTGAAGTCTTGTGTCTCCAGTGGGCCCCCTCTATGGAGTATTCTCTAAGTGTCTTAAAACAGAAAAAAAAAAAAGGTACTGCTGTGTTTCCATCCTGCAGGTTTTAGGAGGCTTTTTCTTGAGTAGTCAAGCCCATAATTTCATGGAAGCTGTCAAATAAAACATTTTTACATCATCTATTCTGTCAATTTTGATTTAACCATTATGGTTTGAAAGTGGGTTTGGGACATCATAGGGATGTAAATAGACACAGCTACACTCTATGACTGCAGTTATCATGATTTTTAAGTCAGACAAAAATCTGTTCAGTGGGTACTGAGACACAGATTTTCAGAGGTACATAGGCAGTACTCTTAGCGCTTTCAAGTGATTTAATTGTCTGCATCTGAATTTTAAAGTAAAGTAAAGTAAACATTTTGTTGAATAATTTCTGCTGTTTTAAAGAAGATTTTCTGGTTCAGTCATAGAGAGAATCTCTGTAGAAGAGAAGCCCAGAAAGTACTGAAACAAAGAAGAACTCAGGCTTAATTCTCACTTATTTAATACTCACAAGCCCCAGAGTTGAGAGCCATAGTCCCACAGACTTTCAGCAAGGCTTGGTTTCCAGATTTTGGAGTTTCTGGCTCAAGATTAAACTAAAATTCGCCTTTAAATTTCTTTCTGAGTCAGCTCACATATGGAAGCAGTATTTCTCTTGCATCATTTTAGGAGTGGGAATTAGACATTCCCTTTTTGTGTCACCTGTCTATACTAAAAAGCAATTTCAATAGTAACAATGGGAGGTTTTTCTTCATGACTTGCACACAGGAGATTTTCCAGAGGCTTTTAGGAGAGAGGTGGGAAGAAAAACTCCTGACTAGTTCTTCATCTGACATAAACTGATGGAAATGTGGTGAAAACAGGGAATCTTGTGGATTTGCATGAGCCTCCAGACTTTACATTAATGAAGAAGTGCCATTAAGCAGTTACGTGTGCTCTCACCTGTATGAGCATTATTGCAGATGAAGGCAGGAAAGCTCATCTATAAAAGCCAGAGTGGATGGCAAATCAAGTTAAGTGAAGGCTAGGATCATCAGACATGCAGGAGAGTGACAGCACAAACATGACTGATTTAATGGGAGGGGAAACATTTAATTCAAAGTGACAGTGAGACAGGAAACCAAGCCAGGGGGCTGAATACAGAGACATATGGACAAAAAGACCAAGGGAACAAAATGACGCTAGCCAGATCAGATTACCTGGAAGATGAATAAGTTTAGACACTTACAGCTTTCCAAAGACAAGTTGTCAGTGTCTTGAGACCTCAAATGCAATCAACTCATTACTTTGGGTAGAAATACACTGGAGCATTATGGAGCAGCTCAGGATGCAGAGGTGACCAGGTAGCACTAGGAATGATTTCAGCAGTGAACCAGCTGATATACACACAACAGTTCCTTCTGTGTGATTTTCCAACGCCTTCTTTTTAATCCATGAATAATTTAATGGTTTTCTGTTCCTGTAATTCATCAGAAAGAAAGGGATTCCTGCAGGTTAGCTGTAACAGGAAAGTCAAGTCTAGCCCTGGCCTGAAATGCATTCCATTTGTCTAAAAAAGTCAGACAGCATGAGGTGCCTCAGAGGCATAGAGAGGTGAAATGACTTGCCTAAGTCTCTTCCAGCATTTTAGAAAAGAGTCTAGTGCATTAAATATGTCTAAACAGTCTAATTTCAGATTCATCCCCACAGGCAGCCAAGAATATTCTTCCAGCATATGTGGCATAGTAAGATGCATGTCTTTACTACCACCACTCCTCCCATGTGGCTACACTTATCCCAGGAAGAGGAAGCAGGCAGGATGGAATTGCCTCAATACAGATTCAGAATTCAGGCTCTTTGAAAGCTACAGTGCCTTTGGATTCATCCAGTTCTCAGGGGAGGAAAGAATTCCTGTTTACTGGGAATTGGAGGTCTCACACTCATGTACTGTTTTATCTTTCTAACAGCAAGCTAACTGAAAGCAAAGAGAACAAAGAGAGCAATAATGCTCTGAAACAAAGTTCAGAAGACAAATGTGACACCCATCAAATCCACTTGCTCCTAGGTTTAGTAGTTCAGCAAGATTAATCCAGTAAGGGGTAAGACCATGTTTTTGAATGAACAAGGACCATGCTTGATTCTTATGCCCTTGAACACCCTTAGGCACAAAATAACTATTTTTTGTGATTCCTCATGACCCTTGAGACATCTGAGTGGAAGATAGACAGAAACAGAGCAAATGGGTAGCAAAAACCAGCATTGTGCCCAAGGGCATTCAGCATGGGATCTCAAGGCACTTCACTGCCCAGGACCATCTTTCTCCTTCACTGATTTCTATGCATGCTGTGAAACTGGTTCCAGTCCTTCCCCAGTAGACTAAGGACTCTCCACCTCCCAAATCTTTGAGGCAAAAAGGGCATCACATATAGAAAACCATCACAGTGGGGAAAATAAATGTTTTCTCATATGTTAACACTTGCCTAAAAATCCCAAAGAGATGTAAAAGTAGAGGAGCATAAGTCTGCTAGGTAAAAGTATGCTATGGAAGCCTACTGTGGAAGTATGGAAGCATACTAGGTGTTATTACTTACCTCATTGAAAGTGTGGAATTGACACTCCAGACTTTCATCAAGAAATGGTAATTGAGTCAAAACCAGAATGTGAGACCAGTGAAGGTAAAATTTCCATTTATTTCTTACAGTTGACATTTCATCTACAACTTGATTTTGTTGGGTAATCTGAGCAATCTTGTTAACAAGCAGAAAGCCCCATGTAACAGAATGCTTTATAGTTTATCAGAAAACACTTAGTATGGGAGGAGATAATTTTCCTGAAGTTTTTCCCATAACTATCTCAGTGTAGCTTTTTTTTTAAATTTACTTTTCACACACACATGCACTTTCCATTCATTATCTCCACTTTTTATGACAAGGAGGGCAGACCTCATGTGCTTTTGATATCCTGAGAAAAGCAGAAAAAACTACAGCACTCTCATCTCCCTCCCCACATATCTTCCAAAATCCTTGAACAGAATTAATCTGTAATAGGTAGATAGCAGAGCTCTCTGGTTTACAGCATCAAAGTTCTAGGATAAACCAAGTATCTTTTTTCCAGACAATGCTGAACTCTTGTTTTAAATGAGTATTTCAGCTTTAACTGCTGGCAGGAACTTTCTTCTTGACTTGGTTATAAACTCACAAAAGAGTTACTGTTTGTTTAGAGATGTGGGGGAAAGGAGGTTCTTCTAATGGGCTGAACCACATCTCAGGGGCAATAGGGAAAGATCTTTTTAAAGTATCTGCAGAATCAGAGTCACCACAAATCAGCTGGAGTTGGAAGGGATCTCTGGACATCTTGCACAGCCCCACTGCTAGGTTGCACAGGATCACATCCAGGCAGGTTTTGGGTATCTTGAGAGGAGACTCCACAACCTCTACTGTGGAGTAATTTAATTGGTAAATATACCATTTAAAGCTGGATATTTCCCTCTGTGGGTGACCTGCTCCAATGCTCAGTTACCCTTGACATTTGATTTTTATTCTTTGTGTGCAAAGGTTGAGGCAGAGCTTGTGGTCTGGGAAGTCTAAGACCTATTTTCCACTAAGGAATATCAGAAAGCTGCTCTCTTCAGGATCTCCCAGCTGTGCAACCAGTTGCTCAAAACAGCAAAAGGCTCTACCCAAACCCCAGGCACTGGAGAGGGAATTGTAGAAATACATCTGGGAGAAGGAGCAACAACGAGACAAAGCATGAACACTTTTCAAGAGGGTGCCTAATAAGAAACTTTAGGTTGTGGACAAGGGAATTATCTTTCAGGACTTGACTTCTTCCATCCACAAGGAAACAGAAGCACAATACTGCACTTGAAATACAACTTGCTTTCTGCTGCTAACAAATAAAGATGTAAAGAACCAAACTTTGTCTCGTGATCTGGGTGAAATACAAGTTTGCTGTATTATAGCACCTGCAATTCTTTAGTTGATAAGTTGTCTGATGGCTATGCTCTTGCAGACCTGGCTTCAGGTGTTTTAAGTTCTGGACTCACATTGTCCACAAAATAGGAATCTTAGAGATCTCTTATGCTGGACATCCAGCATCACCCTTCCAAGGGATTTCAGTTGAGATTTTCAGTGCTGCAGACTTGAGGAAATTGAACCCAAGCAGCTTTGATTTCTTGACCACTATGTCATAGACGTATTGTTTCCCAGAAAAAAAAAAAAAGTGTAGGAAGTGCATGTACATGTCTAACCTCTCAGAGGAGACAATAAAGTGTGGGTTGAGAGCAGACAAGCCCTTTGCAGACAGAAAATTCAGCTTATTTACACTGGAGGTCATGTTAATTCCTAGGCCAGATTTTAAATGCAGCTTAAAGAAAGTTTTTTTTTAATATTATGAAGTAATAATTAAAAAATCTTTACACAAGCACCAGTAATTACCATTGCCGTGTACTCTTTTGTAAGATCAGATGACACATAAGTGTAGATAGTTCAAACTTTTAGCTGTGAAAAGGCCACAGTGAATCTCAGTTTCATAAACCTGGCAGTATATTTTAAAAGATAATCTTCACATTTCTTACATATTGCAGAGGTTGTGGATGACTGTCTCAGAATTATTTTTTCCTAGTGAGTGGTAGATTGCTTGATATACGTTCCATATTAAAATATGGGAAATAAAATCACTGAGGTAAAATAAACTGCTGTTTATCCTTTCCAGATCAGTAGGACTGCAAGCATTTGACCAGAGTAATGGACACAAATACGACAGCAATAAAACGGTGGGATTCTTATCCACCTGAATTCCCTACACCTATCCACCAACATAAATACTTTAAAAAGGGCTTTCTAACACAAGAAGTGACCTATTTTGGCAGGTTTGACACATTTTATTTAGAGTTCAGAACAGGATAAGACTGATGTTATTTTTCAGATAAGATGGGGTGCTGATATTTTGATAGAACTACTCCTGCAAAGCAACTATGGTATGACTATGGGGATACAGTTTAAAGGAGGGGAGACACTTGTTAAATCCTGCCCTGAAGATGTGGAATAAGAAAAATATTATTTTTTTTTTCCTTTAACAGAGGGCTAAAGAATTGGTCTGGGTGAGATGATAAGCAGATAGGGGATCTATAATTCCAGTTAGTTAGGACTGCCTTGGGCAAGCAGGGCTTTACACATGCACTTTAAATGATCTCACAAAGGGCTCATTGTGTTTGTTGGAGTTAAGGTACAGTAGCTCAAAGTCTGCTCATATTTCTGATTTAGTTATGGTTCCAATCAGAATGTTTTTGAACACTTCCAACTCTTTAAGCCCTTAATGTGCTCACATTTTGGTCTAATGCAGAGCAGAAAAACACCGTACATCATGCTGGAAAAAGCACACATATTGCATGTGTATTTGTATTCATTTTTCAAGTGATTTATATTTCCTTTCATCCTGTGAAGGCCTAATGGTTTCACGATGAATACTTGTCCATTCATATGTAGATGTAGGATGCAGATAAAATATGACAGAAATTTTCACAAAGAAGAGATTATATTTTATGCTGTGACATTTCTATTCTTTTCTTCCCCAAATGTTAGATGCTTTTTAAGCATAGAATAGCTACATTTAATATGGAAGCTTTTGTTTCAGAGGGGAAAGGTGGCTGGTTTTCTAAAGTGATGGGAAAATATTACAATAACAAAGAAAACAAATAAGAATACTTTGCATTTATAAACTGGCTTTCCTCCAAGTGTCTCGAAAGCATATTACAAACAAAAGTTAGAATTGGATCTCTACCCTAAAAAAAACAAAAAGGGTACCTTTTTTTCGTCTAAAAACCAAATTCTGGAAGTAAACATGAAAGAGGTGGAAGGGCACAGCAATGACCCAAGTTGTATCCTTGTAAAATGTCTTTCGGTTTTCTGTGTATATCCTTAAAAATGTCTGACAGATAACACTTGTCTGGAAATTAAAGTTGGTATATTTCCCAGCTTGCTTGTGGTTATATGCCCTTATTATGAATAGATATGGAATTGTAATGTGCCTAATTACAGCTTCATTACTGAGACAAAATGTATTTTATCCTATTGTCTTTTTGAACATTTAGTATTTTATGGGTTAGCTACCAGATTATTCCCACTTGGCAAAGGGTTCAATTAGCAGGTCAATGACAATAGAGCTAATGAATGGCAGTGCAAACCTACCTATTATAACACTGACGAGGGAGTTCCATGCTAGAGAGCAGAACTTCAATTGATCTGGTTTATTAGAGCAACAGTTCTCTGCAGGTTTGATCAGATTAAGTTCCATTAGAAGAAGCTTTACTTAATTTTAAAGAGCCATGTAATGAGCTTCCAATCCATCACACAGATGGTTTGTTACTGGCAGTATGGTGGGGTAATTACTGACATCTTATTCTGTTGCTGACCTATGCAATGGTGCAGAAGGAACTGTGGATGCCTAAAAATTCTGGAGAACTTTAATTTGTTCTTAAATGCATCATTCTAGATTGGCAGAAAGTAAGAATGCTGGTAGCACAAGTGTAGTAAATGGCTGACAACAGTAAATATTGATGTCATATTGCTTGGAAAATGATATGACATTTAAGTCTTGTGCATCCACAAGAAAATAAAGTGAAATAGAGTAGTCACACTGAAAATCAACTTCAAGAACTGAACTGATCTGCTCAGAAAGACATATTTTCTGAGTACCCACTGCAAAACATCTTTGCTTCCAACTATTGGATATTCACTAGGAAGTGCTAGGGTTCATCTATAATAAAGCCAGAATTATCCATAAAAACTGTTTACTGAATTATGCCTAATGCCAAATACAGCTAAGAGAACTGCAGGTTGGTTGTTGACAATACACTTACCAAAAAAAAGTAGATTTTAGGTGATGATGAACTGCTTGATTCATTCCAATAATGAAGTTGTACTTCTCAGTCCAGATAGGTCAGGATGGACTGTCCATGAAGAATTCACAGCTTCCAGCACCACCCAAATCCAAAGAGAGTTGGATCATGTCAAAGACCATGCAAATCAGAAGGAACATTTTGAGGGGAGTGTCATAATTTGAAATTCACCCTACTAAACATTTTCCATTAACCTCTTAGGGAGTAAGAAGGGAGATAATTTTAACCACACAATACCAGCTGTTGGAAGAAGTATCTAACCCCCTGTATCTACCAGCCAGTGGCAGCCCTACACTGTATGAGAGACTGAGAAGTTTGACTGATGAGTCCTAACTTGGGATGTGGAAGCCTGAGGATTTATACCCTGTCTCCTGAAGTAACAATCCAGGAGCATCTGGAGGAACACAAACTGTCCTTTTGCTTTGGGTGTAAAAGCTGAACTCAATCCCTCTTCAAATGGATATAAACAACCCAAAGTCTGTGTCAATTGGGGTGAGGTGTGACAGTCAAAGCTTTAGGAAATGTACACTGGTATTACACCTAAGCTTACAAAGCCAAAGATTTCTGAGGCACACTTTCACATCATGGTAGAGGAGTACTGAGCCAAGACAGTAGTAAGACTCTTACAGCTTCTTTTGTTTCCTTTTAATCCCAAGAAGAGATCATTATGTAAATGCTAAAATCTTCTGTGTCCATTTTTAAAACTTCATTTGCCTAACAACTCATGTTTACACCAAATGCGTGTTGGATGCCCTGGAGACTTTTCTGACCTACTTACTAAAAGCAGTGCTGAGTATTTGTTTTCCTGAAATGAAACTAGACAAGTTCTCAGGTTTAATGTTGTTTGGTTTGTTTTGCAGATAAGTAGACAAGGCAGAAAGTAGACTATAATGACAACCTTTGGTTTCCTTTTATTTTCTTTTAAGGCATGACCATTCACAAATGGTCAGCAACACAAAGTCCTGCTTCCACAAAGGTTTAGGCAGTCTAATTCCCTCGGGCTATCATATTGACAAGAGATGCGTGCGTTGTTCTCCCTTAACACAGTCTGTCTGTGTCAGAATATATTTGTAAGAAATCGACAACAGAGACAGGAATAGCCAATGAACACTGCCCAAATGTCTGAGGTGTGATCTCAACATCTAGAATTTTGAGGAGTTGGAGTCATTTTTCTTCACCTCTTTCATGTGCCTTTCTAGAAATCAATTTCAGTCACACAATGAAATTAATTTGAACCGATGCTAAGTCAAAGGTCTTGGCAGAATGAGGCCATGTTCCACACTCAAACAATGTAAAAGCACTCTAGTTCCATTCTATTTAATTGTTATAAGTAACCAAATAAGCAAAAAGCCCCAAGCAGTATATGCTGCTAGTTATAGAGGTGGGAATTTGCAAAAAAACCAAGTCACAGATAGCAAATGCCCTTCTGCATTGACTTCAATGGAATAATGCTGAGGACCTTGTTCAACAGTGTAACAGACTTTGAACTTTCTTTTAAACATTTTTTAGGAATATTTTAAGAAGACCTACATTAGATATTGAATTAATTATCAGGCCTGTGATAAATAAATCAAGTCCAAAGTTCACAAACTCTCCCCTTTCCATACAACAAGCTAGAACTTATATTAATTATGCCCCATTACTTGGCAAGAAATCAAATGAATAAACAATAACTCTAGGCCATGCAGAGACATTTTTCCCATAAATTACCTTTTCTGAAATGTGGTGGAATTTGCTTAAGGACTTTCTTCAGACCCTGCACACAAACATTTCTGCCTAGATCTGTCTAGATTAGTCTAGTAATCCAAGGAATAAAATAAACAGTTTAAATTAGCTAGGTAATATATTTATGCCTGGAGTTACAGTGTCGTCTGTTATTTAAGCAGTACCACTCTGATAATATAAAATATAATATATTGATATGTAATAATATAATATAGATTAATAACACAATATATACTATAATAATTAATAATACAAAATTTAGTAGGTATAAAGGGGGTAGTGAGTGCCTCTGAAAATATATTATCGTTTAGAATCAATTAGAAAAGTGACATGTACTGTTGTCCCATTTGCTTCTGATGGTGGGGGGGAAATGACATGTCCATAAGTCAGCCTCCACCAGGCACAAGATTATTTCCCCAGGACTATCATGCCTCAAAAAATTATATTTTTATTAACTTAATAATTCTGTTAATTATTAACTTAACATAGAATCTTAAACAAAGGATTTGAACATTTGTGTCTTCTGGGCTTTGATTCCTTTGAATTGTTTTTAAACCTTTTGGGTTTTTTCTCAGCTCTTTATTCAGATTCATCTTCAGAATTCAATACCTACTGACCAGTTTCTTTTACGTATTTCACATGTGGAGGGTGTAAAGTTCAATACCAAATTACCTTATTTAAAGACAGAACATATTGCATAAAACAATATTATTGTAAGTTACACTTAGAAAAATACATAGTAATTACAATATAGAGTTTAATCACAATATCATTGTGATTCCCACTGTCCATCTTTATGATGCTGTGCATATGCTGGGTGAAGCCATTGCTCTCTTCCCAGATTTTTTGGTCTGATTTTATACTCTGTGTTGTGTGGAGCCACAAAATGACTCTGTGCTTGTGGCCTGGCTAAATCGGGGCAGTCACATTCTTTCAGAGTTTCACAGGCACCTCTCCTTTGGCCATCTCTTCTGAACCTTCTCCCACCAGTCACAGCCATGAGCATCAGAACATTGTTTCAGTGCTTGGATGAAACTGAAAGTTCCTCTAAATACAGGGGTGCTGGAACAGGACTTGAAAAGATTCAAATATTCAACAAACGTTAAACATTCCAACAGACATTCATCCAAACGTTGGAAAAAGTACAAAATCTACAGAAGGCAAGAGTTGATAAAATTGAGAAAGATCTCACAGAAAGCAAAATCAGACACAGTATCAAAGAAAAAAAATAACTACAATAATTTAAAATGCACTCTTACACTCCAGGGGAATATTATTTTTAATTATGGGTTCCAAAATAACCTTTATGCTCAAGGTTTGAGCAGTAAGCTGAGTGGAGTTGATGAAAATCAATAAGAAATACAGTTTCTCCCAGCAGTTGAATATTTCAAAGAAGGAAAAGTATTCTGCCTTGTCCTCTTTGAAGTCTCTGCTTAGAAAAGGTGTGCTCATTTCTGACATGCCAGGGATCTCCCTTACTCTCTTTAAGACTTGGTAGATGTCAAGGGTGCTCCCTCCACACATGGCAGAACTGTTCAACTCTACAAGGAGCTGAGCTTTTTTTTTTTTGAAGGAGTGAAACAGGCTTTAAATCACCTCCTTCTGAAGCAAGAGATGTATTTATTTCTTTGTTATGCTCTTTCAGAGTTGCTTTAAGCAGAAAGGTTGCTCTTATGGTGGATAATTTAATTTTTAGCTGAATCTGCCCAATCCAGCACAAAGAGGTCATAATTCCATTTCAAGAGGGATTTTGCATTTTTAAATACGCTTCAAAATCAAATGTTTCATTAGAGATAGTGTACTTTTCACACCTCTATTTAACACTGCAACACAACTTTTCCTTAGGGACAGCAAGTTTTTGAGGAAGGGCACAGAGTGCAAGGGAATCATATATGGATCAAACTAAAAAAATATCAAGTGACTTATTTCATTTGCACAGTTATGAAAAAGCAATGATTATGCTGGACCTTTTTATGAAAAAAAAATATAAACAACACACTTAATATTTAAATAAATTTTCAGAGTTCTGTTTCCCTGGATGATCAGCATCTTCTCTGCAGTGATGAGTTCCGTGTCGTATACACTCAAAGACAAACTTGGTTTAAGACTAAATATTTCTGAAATAGTGGATATTAATTCAATATGTTTTTTAATAGGAAAAAGAATCTTTTGTGAAAGGGTCTCATGATCTAGTCTCCCCTCATTTGTATCCTGATGATTTTTATTAGGCAGCTCCTCTTTCATCACTGAAAAAAACCCAAATATTTTGAAATAATTTTACGTTTCAGAGAGTATGTACTGGCACCTGGTGCTGAATCCCAAAGAGGGACCATTTAATACCAACTGATTGGCAAGTCTTCAGGGGGTTCTGTGGTTAAGAATTCCTGAAACAATTACCCCAGGCCACATGGAAGTGTCTCAAAATGCTGCAAACAGGGATCCCTGTTTCCAGCTCGTACCTATATCTTCTGGAAAGCTCCAGTTGTAACTATCCCTATTCTGCCACAGAGCTGCTTGATCTTTGGGAAGTCACTTAAACCTGCCTACACTGCCAGGAGCTGTGACCCCATTGGGGATTGCTCTTCCCTGCATCACAGACCAGAATATGAAAGCCTGGGAGATATGCAGATGTCACAAGAGTATCAATGTAAAACCAATTGAATGGCTGACTGATTGTAGACTCTGGATAGCAATTTTCAAAAGTATGGCAGCAGAGGACCAGACACAAACCTGCTCAGACTCAGGACAGACTTATGCCTCCAGAAATTGAGCCTTCCTCTCTGCTCTTCTTATGCCGTATGAAGAGATACTCAGTTTTGAGGAAATAACAATTTTATGGAGTAGTGATCTTCTCCTTTCCCCATGCAGGTTTCAGAGAGCCGTAGGCCCTCCATGGAATAACTGTCATGCAGAAATTTTGGATCCAAACTAGCTGATAGAGCTAAACAGGTATCTATAAATTACCAATGTGTATATCTTCCCTCTTGTCTAGTTTCCAATGCTCTGTTCTTTCCTTCCTATATCCCTTAAGTCAGTGTTCCCTAGACTGCATACTTTCAAAGAACAAAGTATAAATGTTTCAAGCTGGCTTAAAAGAATTTTGTTTTCCAGCTGGTACTTTCTTCTTCTTTGAACACAACCATGAAGAAAATGAGCTTTCACTTTTAAGATTTTTTAATCCTGCCCATGTTCCTCTAGGCATGAAGGTTTGTGTTTGGTGTGGCACAAGTAGGGTAAACAAGATGTTCTGAAGATATAACTAAGACAACGTCTGAAAGGATATCCTACTTGAGATAAATAGTGGAAAATAAAGTTTAAGCGAAAATTTAAGATAAAATTTAAAGACTTTCACTGAAAGATGACCTGTGTTTTGTGGATGTATCAATTGTCTAACAAATAATACCACAGCTCCTTACAAACCTTGCCTCCTTTATACAAGGAATCATGCACAGGTTGGGTGAACTGTGTAAGAGTGAAATGATGGCCAAAATAACAAGGACTGAGCTGGGAATTTCCAGACAGAATGAATGGTATTTAACTGCATAAACAAAAGAGTTAGGGTTTCAATATCATGGCCCTAACACACTCACATGCTGTGCAACTCAGGGAAAGAAAAAAATTGATGCCTATTCACAAGTGGAGTATAACAGAATACCATTTTCCCTAGTAAAATGGGTACATACTGATAACACATTATAATGGGCAACAGAATGTATCTTAAATCCATCTTCTGAGGATGGTAAAACATAAAATAATTTTGGATGGTAAAATCACGGTGTTGGAGCCTTTTCTCCTTTCTGTGGAGACAGCAGTCAAAAAATTTACACTAGCAAGCAGTTTCTTCTTACCTTTCTGCCCCTTGTTTAAATACCTTTATTACCTTCAAAGTCATCCAACTCTACGCATATTAATTTATTTTCACAAAATAGGGATCCTAAGAGGGAATATGTGATTTCTGTGCATCATGAATGTGTCAAGAAATGCTGAACATTAATGGACAAGGGAAGTAAAGATAAGAAAAGAGAAAAGAAGTGACAGAGGGGAGCCAAAGGCTGAGAAGAGAAATGCAATGGAAAGGATAATTGTGGTGCTTTTGCACAGCAAAGATTAAAGAGAGCTGTCTGAACATGGGAGCCACACTAATGATGAGCAGGGGACCCTAAGCTGTAAGGAGGCACCCAGGTGCTGCAGAAGCTTGTACCTAGGAATGAAAAGAAGAAGAAAGAAGTGAGTTAGCAGAAACGTGGTCGGACTCTGTCCACTGATGACCGAGCTGCTAACAAGAAAACTGTTCTTTCTGTCACCAAGCTTTAGAGGAAAACACTGGGGAAAGGCACAGTGGGGAGGTGAGTACTGAAGCTCTTGCTGTAGGTTGAAGATTGGCAGGGGTACCAAGGTAATGCTTAAGAAATGGTTCCCATGTTAGTCGTGAGAAGCAAAGTTTTGGTCTAAAAGACTGTCCTCTAAACTGAGAAACTTCAGAATCTAAGACTGTGTTGAGGTATGCCAATAAAAGAAAATATATTGTTTCTGTAAAAGGCAGATGAATGGACAATCTTGGCAATTAGCTTGCAAGGGCTTTTGCTAACAGTTTGGTCAAACCATGTCAGCAGCTGTCTGTCTCTAGAGATGAAAAAGAACAAGCAAAGAGCTGAAGTTTCCTCTTGTAACTTCAGATTCTGCATCTGTCATTAAAACAGGAATTCTGCCCTTAAAATTGTGCAATTACACTTTCTTTTTTCTTTATACAAAGCTTGTTTATTTCAGTCCTGAACTGTTTCATCAACCTATTTCCCACGAAGCTACAAGCAAGTTTCAAAACTTGATAAACACTTTTACCTTTTTTTTCCTAGTTACATAAATACATAAATTTTTCTAGTTACATAAATACATACATTTTTCCAGTTACATAAATACATCTAGTGATGGACTGCTGCTACAGAATGTGGAAAACACTCACTGCCATCAGTTCTTGTACTGTAAACATGCAAGAAAATCTTCAGAAACAGAGACCTGCTGATCTCAGTGTTATTCCAGCAGTACGTTCACAATATTGCCTGCTTACTGAGAAAGCTGTATGCATTTATTATCTTTACTCTCCCACTTCCTGTGGTATTCAGCAGGCTGTTGATAACAGCTGATAGCAAATTGAGGATGGAAAGGGATATTTGCAGACTTAATATAGATGCTTGGAATAATATCATTATCAGGCCGTTATTGATTTTCCTCCTGCTTTGAATGCTTCACTGTTTTGTACACTGTTGCAGAGAGATAATGGATTTTAAGGGGTGGATGTTAAAATTGCACTCATATGCTTGGCCAAATTATAGCTCTGAGACAATAAGGCAGACAACAGTTATTAGGCAGACTCTTAGAAGATTAAAAATCCTGTAGGCTCCAGCGATGACAGCTGTGTCATGGTTCTTTATTCTTTAGCCTGAGATCTGGGGCTCACAGCTTAGATGCTTTGCAGGGATTGAACTGCTGCCTTCCTCACAGACTTAAATTGTAGAGGCTGAACGACAAAGGAAGTGCTAACATTGGAGATGAAACATGTAAATGTCTTCACCCTCACTTCTGATTTTAAGGGATCTGTATAATAAAAGGTGTCAATATTGGTTTCGTTTTATTGAGAAGTTGATAGCTAAATAACAAACTTGACACATTTTAGTCTAGAGCAATTGACAGACACCAAGTTCTGTTTAAGGTTTGAAAGACTTCTGGTTTGTTTGGTTTTCTTTTTAACCAAAGCATTGTAATACAGAATAGCTTTGTTTAAAGCCAGACTGGGGTAAGCTGCAAAAGAGAAGTGTATGAAAACTTTTCCCCTACTTGACCACAGTTCTGTGGGCCATGAGCAAGGATCTTTGCTTCAGCACCCTCTTTGTAACCATATTGTTATACTATGGGATGTTTTGAAGCATAATTCCCATCCAGTGGTGCCATGAAGGAAAAAACATCTGTGATGGAGGGGCATTTTTATATTTCCCTTGCAGAATCAGTTTGCATAAGTGGGTATGCAGGCATGGCCCTACAGGAAATGTGAACCCAGGCCTCTAGGTGAGAATTATATACTGCAGAAATCTTCTGCTTCCCCTGCTGTATAGATGACTTGTCTGTATAATGCTTTTCACCAGGTACCTGAGAAGCCCATGAGGAGGTCCACAAGCTGTAAAAAACCAGGTGTAGTTATGAGTTAGAACATATCCAAATCCTTGTTTTCTCATGAATATGGCTACACAATCAGACCCCCAGAAAGAAGAGCTCAGCTAAATTTGGGCTGTGTGCTGGAAAATGAAATAGGGAGACAAAAACTCTGGAAGTTTCTTAGGAGATATGCTATCAGTGACTGTTAGCAGACACTGAGTTGGTGTTTGGAAGTATACCTGGTGTAGTGTGAGTTTAGAGCCCACTAAGCCTGGCCTAAAGGCTGTCACATCAGGTCAGGTTCTGGCAGGATGGCATTTCCCCCCCCCCAGAGCAGCCACTGTGGATGAATGAGTTAACTTTACAGTGTTCTGGCTTCATTTTCAGGAAATTATAGATTCATTTTTTGCAGAAAACTTAAAACAGTCCTGCACTGCAGGCTTAGGGTAGAGTAACTTTTGTCCTTTGTGCTGCTTTTATTGAATAAGTGTCCCAGAAAAGCAAAAAGAGCTTGTGTTGGTAATTGCTTTAAAGTGCAGAAATTTCTAGAACATGGAAACAGTTATTATGTTCATTGCATTTAATTGTTAGCTTCTAGTATTTGAGAACATTCTCCTGCTTAACCGTGTGTGCAAATGAAATTTTAATTTAATTTGTTTAATTTCATTCTGTACATAGAAGGTGTTTAGTAAATTTATTGGGATTCTTTATGCACATTGTACTCTTTGCTAAAAAGTGATACATTAGTTAGTCATTCTGAATAAGCAATTTGTCAAGCCTGTAAGCCATATAAAACTAAGTGCATATGTAATTTATTGCCTACTCTAGTAGTAGAAATAATGTACATTTGGCAAATTCTAATTAAAATAATCAAGAGATTGATCATTTGATAGAAATTTATTAATCCGAATTAATTCTCTTTAAAATATGTTTTAAACTTGGAATATTACTAACCTGAAACTTAGCAAATTAGAATTTTTCATTTTTAATCAGCAATTTGACAAAAAATATGGCAAATCAGTAACATATATATATATATAATGTATTTTATAATACTTCCTGATGTTACATATGAAGAATCATTAAGATCATATTTCTCCATTGAAGTTATAAGATCAATTTCTTATATTTTGGATTTAATGTAAGGTACATTTCATGAAAGTTTTTCTTGGTAAGTCTTTTCATATGGAAAATATCTGCACCATAACTTTCAATCCAGACTACTTTTCATCAGATAGAATTCATCTTGTTTGCCATAGTCTAATTTGCATGTATGTACAAATGCAAACAGAAAATAAGTTTATTTGGAGGCTAATAGACACCAAATATTGTGAACTTTTCAACAGCTTGAGTGGTTTTCTATCCAGTTATAGTACTTATCATTAAAAAGACATAGCTTGAAGAATGAGCATTTTTTAACTTTAAATTTTGATTATCCAGATTACCAGGACCACAGGAAAACAGAATCTGAAAGTTACATTTGCTGCAGTTACCGAAGTATTCTGACTGTGCCTTGCAGGAAGGAATCACTGTGTTAAGTTACTCATAAACCCTTCCTTGTAGGAAGCTGCTAAGTGACATGCCACAGAGTTTTGGGTTCAAGTTGTGCTTTAAGCCAGGAGAAGCCAGTATTTTGAATAAAACTAGAAAGGTTTTAATCTCATGAGAACTTTATAATCCAAAAACTGAACTCCTGTTAAACTGACTTAACTGATTACTGATTGGAAAGTCCTTATGATTTTGGATTAAATATACCAAAGAATCTCAAATACTGTAAATTAAGGAATGTTTTGTGATAATACATGTCTCTGCAACACAAGCAACATGTGTAGCATAAAAAAAACAACCTTTTACAATTGTTCTCTCCTCACATTTTTTATCAGTAAATACACTATGGAATTGATCTGGGAAAACTTAGTGACATTGGGGCTTTCCTTTATCCAGGGCTGGGAGAGGCAAATAAAAATTTTTCCCTTAAAGTAGCAACTAGAGAAGTTACAAGCATATCAACTATGGTGCCTGAAGAAATACTGCTGCAATAATTTATAGAATAGAATTTCAACAGACGTTACACAGATATTTGGAGATGCTGCTGTGGAAATAAACAATTTTCAAGTGCATAGATTTTCTATTTAAGGACAGGTGAAAAAAAATTGCAAGTAAATTAAACTATATCTAGGGTATTTTTACCAAATCGAATGTTGAAATGGAAATCACTGAGAGGCCTGCAACTGCTTGCCAAGTTTGAAACTTGGGGGGAAACACACTTGAACACTAAGAGCTTTTTTAAAAAATGAAGATGCTTACACTGTTTTCCAAAATTCTTACAAGGGATCTGAGTCCCATATAAAATGTAAATGAAAGCATCAACTGCAGGAATTCAATGTGACATTAATTTTGAAAGTGCTCAGCCAAGACAATCTTTAAACAAAGATTTCTACTGTATTAATTATGATCCTTGCAAATGAGTGCTAAACTCTGCATCTTGATTACTGCAGGGAGATGTACCAGCCATTCTTAGGGTAAGGCTGGCTAAACACCTGCCTATTTGAATAAACAGGTATCTAAACCTCCTTGGAATGCAAAACCAGACAATAAAAATCTCCTCTTGTTTCCTCTTTCCTGTGCAGCCAAAAGTATCCTGTCAGAAGAGGTGTCATCACCTCTGCTTCTAATAGTACACAATGCATAGAGAAATAATCTTGTAAAAGTTGATTGTGATTTATCCAAAGCAGAAAGGAATTATGTGTGGAAGCTGGAAACCTGTCTACTGTGACCAACATGAATCTGTACATAGTCTCAACACTTTGGAATGAAATGTATAATCTCTCTCATTTGGAGTTGTCTATAACCTATTTGATACTAAGAAAATATCAGTGTATATCTAGATGAATCCCTATTTAGCAAGCAATTTCTTTATTATTGAAAAATAGATTTTATCAAGAGTTATATATTTTGGTTGATTCTTACTATACTTTCAGCTCTTCCAGCAAGAAAACTCCATCTGTGTAAGAGATGATTTTATATCTCATGCATTTTGATCTGTCTTGAAATATTTGGACTATTTTAATCCTTAATAGCCTATATATGCTGCATGTTAACTCATTGACATTTGAAATTTAATTAATTCATTGTGATTTTTCACCTAGAGGCCTGACTTGACTTCCATATTTGTCTCTGAAGGAATTTCATAAGTACTAAAAAATACCTTCATGCATGGGATTTTTTTATGGTTTTAACTGCATCATATTTTTGGGCATGAGTGAGGGCAATTGCACATTCATGTTTTCAGGAGCTTTTTTTCCAAGGCTTTATACTGAAAATAGGTATGCAAATAAAAATGTTGGGATTTATACAGGCGCTGAGTCTTCTATTGGTCTCACATCAAAGGCTTTATTTAGTAGCTGTGAGTGATGAAATAAAGACAATTGGACTTAGGTGCCAAAGTACAGATTTCTCTTGGTGACAACCTAAGGCACACAACAGGGAACATTTTGGCCCAAGTTTCAAACACTTTTTTTCCCTTTTATTCTAAAACGTGATGTTGTGTAATCAGAATCTGTCATTCCCATCCATTCCCATCACTTCATGGTAGTTCTGCACCCAGGCTGTGACAGTTCAGATTTAGTCTCTGTATGAATTATATTAAGCAGCTTAAGGAAACTTAAATGGACTTGTTACTTCACCAGTAATGAATACATGATCGTTTGGGGACTTGAATGCCTGTTCTTCTTGTATATTTCTGTTTTCTCTGACAAAATAGTCTACCATTCATATTCTTTTTCTTAGCATCTTTTTGCCGTTGGTACAAAATATGCAATTTAACTCCATTCATCCTTTTTTTCACAATTCTTTAGGGCTAATAGCAACTGGCATGCTTCAGTGAATTCCTTAAACTTCAGAACTTCAGGGCTATTATTTAAGAAAATGTATCTATATGATCTACATCTATGTCTATATATTACTTTTTTTCCCACAAACAATGAACCTGTGTTCATTGCCTTTAAGCTTTTAAATGTCTACACTTGCTGGTGAATTCATAATTTTCCTCTCTTTAAATGTGGTCCCTGAACTCTAGCAAGTTTTTCTAACAAACTGTGAAATATTTCTGTGCTTTTGGCAAATTTAGTCCAAGTACAAAGGTGATTGTAATTCATAGGAGGCTGTTCTGTTGTGACCACCTTCCTTTTATTCAGGTAACTAATTGTCAGTAAGCTGCTCCACTGACAACATGACTCTTTAATCAGCTTTGTGTCTGCACACCGGGAGTGTTTTCCTATGTTTTGGATTATAAATTAAAAGATTTTATCACTTGCATACAGAAAAGACTGGAGTATCAAGTGTGGCTTGTTTCTCCATCCACCTTTGGTGCATGTTGTGTGTGCTCGAGCCACGCCTTGTTTGTTTGTAACAAAGATATAGGTTGTCCATAAACAGTCCATTAACTGGGGCTGTATTTTCAAACATTTTTATGACTATGTAAATTGGGCACACACTGAAATCTGATAAAACTCAACATTGTCTGATATTATGTAAATACTGGATGCATACGAATGAATAGTCCCTTTATCATGCTGTGCAGTGTTTTGTCCTCCATCAGAATAAAGGTAACTATGCTTGCCTTAAAAAGGTCCATTTCTTTATTCTTTTTTTCAGCTTTTTGTATGGAAATCAGTGTTATTTGTAATTTTACATAGTCTAAATAATAAAAGGTCGATTACTGGGAGACTTACCCTTTTATTTAGAATAACACTTTTGTGTTGAACTTATTGCTTATGCTTCATTTTGTTCCCTGTCCCTAGTTTAATTTTACTTTAAAAAACCCAAAGAAGCCACATAATAACTTTCTACTGTGCTCTGTCCGTTCATTTTTTACATTAGTCTTTAAAGTAAAATGTGGGGTTTTTCATATTGACACATAAACAACTTCATAAACTTTCCCTGATCTTCCTTCTCAGTCACAGTTTCTGATATCTCTGTGTTAGCCAAACTCAGGTTCAACATTTATTTGTCCCAGCCTATTATTGTCAAAACCATAGGTCTGAACATCTGCTCCAGCTGAAAGGTCCCCATGAGAGCTTAAGCAAAAGAAACCAAGTGAGATGTCAAAACTAAGTGTGCTTATCCATAGTTTTCAGGTGGAAGTTCTATTCAGTGTCTCCCTTTTTTGTGGTGTTTTTTAGACCTATTCCTGATTCACACATTCACGTGACCACATTTTCATTGCAGATGCCTGAAAGAAGTTTTTTAAGATATCCATCTGGCTGGGGAAGAAAGTTCCAGCAAATTCCCTTCTGAGGGGAATTTGGGTGCAGCTGGAACCAGAATTAGTCTGAGATTTGGTCAAAAGTTTGTGTCTAGAGGATTATATGTCTACAATCCATCCTTTAAATCACTTATCTAAGATTTCAAAGTTTAACATGCTGTTATTCACACTGCAAATCTGTTGCAAGGAATTGCCCTGCCTCAAGGAGTAATTCTGAGAGGCTTCCCCAGCCAAGGGGTGATGCTGGTGTGCAGCCCATTGCCATGCTGGAGAGTTCACCAGGCTGTCCCCTATTTATGCAGTAAGATGATTGACTTATGGTCATATTTGGATACCAGCTGTACATCAGGTTGTTGCATATTTAACCTCAAGAGACTTGGAGAGGTCTCAGGGGAGACCTTGTTGTGACTTTCCATGCACAAAGGGAGCCTATAAGAAGGATGAGGACAAACCTTTTAAAATAAATAAAATTGCCCATAATAGCTGCCAGTAAAGCAGGGAAAATACAAAGGAAAAGCCAACTTTGACCAGTTGTCATGAAAATAAATTCCTGAAATGAATGACAGGGACATTACATTTTTCAAAGCCCTTCTTTCTGTGCAAGTTCAGCAATAAAGAATGTGCTGGATCTGCAGCTGATGTGCATTGAGTTATTTCTGTTGAAATAAAGACAATGATTTACAGAGCTGAGAATATAACCCATCATTCTTATAGTACAGCTTTTTGATATCTGGCATGTTAACAAGATACCATCTTAAATGAGGTGTGTCTACAGAAGAGTTAATATTTAAAACATGGAAACATTTGCTTGTTGTCTCACATATGGACATTTGGCTACAGGAGAAATTGTTCTCCTATTTATAAAATGGTGATTACTTAAGTAATGTTTTAATGTTTTAATTTGACAGACCCCAGACTCCAACCCTGAGGATTGCAGCTTCAGAGGGCAGCTTGGGATATATTGATTTAGTAGGATGGTTGGCTGCCTTGCATTTCCCCCATAATAAAATAGGGGATTGCTTGCTCAGTTACTGCACCTTAAGAAGAATGAAATTGTCTGTGTCTTGGCTAAAGCAGGTCAGCAGATGCTTTCCCTCCTTCTTTCTCATGTGTTGATTAAACCTTATGTGCCATTGGCAGATAGGAATTCTGGGCTGCCTTGAGGGGGCATCTGTGGTGTGCTCCTTTTACCAAATACCAAATAAATGGTGAGAGATCAAAAACCTGCCTGCTCCAGCAGATGAATATGCAGGTCTTTTATTTCAGCCTGTGTCTCCAGCCTCTAAACTGCTGCCAAACAGGCACAAGTAAGGCAAGGACAATGCTATGAGGGGCACGGTGCTGCCATGTGCTGCAGCATCTTCCCTCAAAGGGACATCTCAGGATGTGTGGCACAACAGCACTGGAGATGCTCTTGCCAGTGCTCAAGTGCTCTGCTGCTCCAGGCTGGACACAGATGTGCTGGAGCTGAGTAGTACTCTTCAAGGAATGATTACTTCATAGGAACCAGTTGTCTTGCTTAATCAAAAACTTAAAACATTAATTAAAATAAGTAACTTCATTTAAATAACTTTTTTTCCTTTAAGTCTCCTCAGGGTTATTTTCATTTTATAACTTCCTCTGGAAATAGAACCTGGGATCTTCTTCCTTTGCACAGCTATGGGCTCACCATAGTCTAAATGAAAGTATAATCTTGAGAGAGGTTGGTGTCATAAATCTCCAGAGTAGCCTGCTGAAGCTTATACTGAAAATGTAATAATTTTATAAATCATAGAATATCGCAATTTTGAAGTGACCAGAATCTTTGAGTCCAAGTCCTAAATAAAACTTGTATTTCCTTGTACTGAAAGACCTTCTATGAGAGGACTAGCTGAGAAAACAATGCCAGACTGTCTTTGAAGCTGCTTTATCTCCTCAGTCTGGTCTCAAGAATTCCTGAGTTGACCCCTGTGCCCCACAGATACAGTACTTTCCTATTTCTTATAGATTTATTGTTTTGTCTTTGTTTAACACAAGATATATGTTATTGCCTTGTTGCTATTCGTATAAAAAACATGGCATTTTATCTCATGTCTCAATTCTTCCTCCTCTGTTCTATATCCATTCTAAAGAGTGTAAACAAATCTATATTTCTGAATTTGCCTACTCCTGCTACTTAAAAAACAAAAACCCAAAGAATAAAAAGTAACACATTTAACTTACTTTTTAATGTAACACCATATCTTGAAAAGTGAATATGCTGAATCATAAGAGATTAATTATTGTTTTCTTAGTTAAAAGAAAAGGTATTTTTTTTCTGAATAGATGCTTCTTTTACTTTTAAATATGAATTTTACACTGTCTCCACAAAGAAGCATTAATAAATTTAATATTTTCTAGCAATGCATAGAAGAGTAGATGAAAGGGTGCAGAGGTGGAGGGACAGACTCATGGATCTTAAAAATTTTTGTTCCAGCCATTCTCCTGGTCCAAAAATCCTGATTATATAAATTCAGAATGGTATAAGAATTTACTCAGGGAAGTTTTTCATTCTTTTTATCATGCAGGCCCCAACACTTCTTGAAGCTGTCAAGTGTTAAATTAGTTAGTCCCAAATTTTAAAGTACTGCATTGAAGGTTTTTTAAATATTTCTTTGCCTGTTGTGATGTTTTACTTGTTCTCTATCAAAGGTGATGGATTAGCTGATAATAATCAGCTATTAATAATATATCAATGATGGAGGAGCTTCATATGAAGAACTGAGGGAAATGCACAGAATGGATTGAAGAATTTCAATGGCACTGGAGATTCATTCATTTTCTACTTGGTGGAAATGTGTGTTAAAAAAATAATAATAATAATAGAAATTTCTTTTCATAGTGTGAAGTACCAATAATACTGCAAATAAAGAGAAATTGCTATCCTAAACTCACATTTTTGAAATCAACTTTTTCCACTAAAATGACAATTGCGAACACTACTGATAACTTTTTTTGGTCAATTTTTTTTATATTCAGTAGATTTTATTGCATGAAAGTTCTATTTCTTTTAAGTCAATTCTCTCTCATACTTTGAGCTTTTACACTTCTTTTTGATGCAAATGTTTGCTTTGGGGAGGTTTTTTTTTTTGTGCTTTTAAAAAATTTTTTTTTATTTGTTTGTTCTTATTTACTGCTGCCACTTCATAATATCTGGTGAATTTTTGCAATGTCTGAGAATGCATGCTGGTAGAAGTAGCTAGTAGTTTTTTAATTAATCCCAAAGTCTTCTCACTCAGTATGCAGGCACTACAGCTCCATCTCTTTTTCTTATTTAACATGTTTTTGACATGAAATTTTCTTAGGAAATAAAATTTTTTTCATCATTATGAATTATTCTGCAAATTAACAACCAGCAAAGAAGGCATCTCCTTCATTATGCTATGCCATTGGATACTTCAACTTTTAAGTTTATTATAAAATAAACTGCAAAAAAATGAAGCTCTCAAAAGTACTGATTTAGGCTGGGAAAAATAGGTAGGGATTTTTCTGTCTTACCATGTAAAAGATTTTTTGTTTATTTCTTTTGCTGTTATGTGTATATATCTTTACAGACCTCAAGAAGAATTAAAAAAAGGTCAAAAGCAAAAAACATTCAGAATCTTAGAATCAATGTTTTATTCTGCTCTATGTACCTGGGGCTATTACTGTATTTTACAGTAAATGATCAGTGAAAAGAGTCCCTGAGCAAGGACTCTCAATGTGATTCTCTCCATTTTCCCCAGATCCCTGGGTGTCTAGCTACCAAATTCAAGGTTTGGGATTCTGTTACAGTTTGGTCTCCAAAAAATTAATTTCTTAAATAATTTATTATTTCTTGTCATGGTTAAGTAGTTTTGATGTCCTTGCCATAAAAGCAAAAAAAGCCCCACCCAAAACCACCTCCTTCTGATTAGCTTGAACTCTGAAGAAACATTTCTCTTGCTTACCGTGACAAAGGGAATTTAGTATTCTTTCTTTGACAACCTGGAAGTCTCTCGACTAGAGAGAGGATTTTCCAGAGAAATAAAAACATACAGGAGTTATTTGCATAGTCATGCCTTGGGAGCTTGGCTCATGAGGTAACATTGTTTGAATTAAGCCCCACTAGGTGTGAAACCTCTGTTGCAAAACTGCTTGTTATTCCTGTGCAGCAAACATCACCATTCAGAATCTCAGTCTCCCTGTCTTTAAAATAGAATATTGGTATTTATAAAGTAATTTGAGTACTCTCGGTGAAAAAAATGCAGATGCAACTTAAGCAGCAAATAGTATAAGAATACTTTCCTGTAATTTCATGCTTCATTGAGTTCAGTTTTATGCCACCATCCAACTAGAATATTCATTTCAGAATGAAAGACTAAATCTAATGGTTCTGGTTATGAAAATATCTTGCTACCATAAAGCAGTGTCTTTCTGTATACATTTGCTTCCAGAAATGTTTCCATCAGTGTGTTGTGAGATTTTACTTCTCTGTTGTTCTGTTACCCAGTCAAAAAATCACTGCATCCTAATACTTCACCAAGTTATTTTGAATGAATTTTTTTCTTAACAGGAGCCCAATGTCATGAGAAAGAGAATATTTCCTCAAACCCTCTGTGTTTGGTGTCTATCAGTGCCTCAGGAAAGCTGAGATCCCCATGCCTGACCAGTCTGTCAGTGTCCCATCATGGGGACTCTGCACAGAGCAGCCTAAATATGTAGAATTCTGTCCCTTGGCTCTCAGATGTACAGCCAATAAAATAAAGATCACATGCCCAGTGAGGGTAACTCTGGGATGCAGGTGTGAGCTGGTTATGACAATGACAATATAATGAACAAAGTTCACCTGAGGAGAGCAATTTTGCCACAGTTGCTGGTTCAGCAGCAGGACATCTCCTCTCTCCCTTGGTTAGCAGCTGCTATGTGGTTTATCACCTACCTGGGAATGACAAGTTCCCGTTCCTGCAGAGATTGAAACAGAACCTGGCCATGGTGTCTTCATTCTGCTCTACCCTTTGTTTCATCTCCCTTAGCATGTTTTGTGTGGGGAGTGTTACAGATGTTTAGGGCATTGCATTTAGCCACTGCATTTCACCCTAGAATTACCTTACTATTATAACTTCTGTTGGAATGTGAATATAACTTCCCACTTTTCTCTAATTATTCCCCCTGTCATTTTCCCACACCCTCCTTGTGCCTGTTTACCTATAAACTTTACTCAGCATAATAAACATAGATTTTATTTGTTGTCATATAAGTTACTGCAAGACAGGAATGTTCATAATTTTTAGCCTATTTTTTTTTCCTGGAAAATAATGAAAGAAGCAATTATTTTATAAAACCAATCACTGAAGGTAGATGGTAACAGTTCCCTACTGAGCAGTTCTGTTTTTACATTTGACAGGTGAGTTCCTACAAATTTAAACTGAAGTACTGGAATGAAGCACTTTTCTGAAGCAATTTTATAACAAGAAGGCTCAGAGCTACTCACTGGGATTTTTTGTGCCTATTTGAGCATGTACTGAACATATCTACCACATATGACATTGCTGTGTCTTCTGCTAAAGGTAAAAAAAGGAGCAACCTTCAAGAGCAGGTACATGGTGGGGCTAAAAGGCCAACTTCTGTGGATTAATTGTTCTTTTTGCAGTGTTTCTCACAGGAATGAACAAGATGTCAGTATTCTCTACAGAGAGGATAACTCCCCCTTAGGATGTTAAGCAGCTTTATGTAGCCCAGTGAAATTTTTACTGTTGAATATTCAGTAAGTTATTTACAACCAATGGGACACTTTAAACATAGGATTTTTTCCAGAATAATTTATTCTTATTTCCAGAATAATTTATTCCTTTAAATGTCACCTGGTGGCTATATCCATTAATGTTTTTCTTAAGCAGAGATTTTTTTTTATGCTGGACAAACTGCATATTACAGTCCTGCTGGGAGTGCAAAGGACAGGTCCCATGTATGATTTAGTTTTGCCTAAGCAGTATTTGTTACAAGGAAAGCAAACAAAAAGACATAAAATATGTGTCAGTTGAGCTGACGAAAAATGTTGGCAGATAGGGCATCAGGAGTGTAAAAATATTCATATCCTTATAGTTCTATTTTATTCTGGTTTATTGCATAGGCTTTATTGTAATGGTGTGCTGTTGACATTACAGCATGTTTTCTTTTTATTTCTTCCATGTGATCTGAATATAGTAAAGAAGTCAAAACTGGTCTGCTTATTCCCAGACGAGTTCTTTGTATATAAAGTGTGAGGGAGTAGACAAGTCCAAAACTGAGATTTGTTCTTTTATGTTGAAACTTTCAGGAAATTATGCTGATTTCTTCCCTTGTAAGTCTTTGCATCCAAATTCCTTCAGTTAAGTAGACAGGAAATTACCCTAGCATTTTAGTAAGTTTAGTCTAAGCCAAAGTCATTGCTTGTGGTCCTTGTTTTGTAGGCAAAATCAAAGGAAAAGCAAGACAAAAGAAAACTATGTTGAATTTTAACAGTGACTTGGAATCATTTTCCATTGTGCCTAAGATGTGCTGTCTGTAATTGGCCCAGATGGCACTATCTCTATTAAGCAGCTTTTCATAAACTGATAACACAGTGGGCTACAAATTCCAGCTGTGTTGCTTTGATTGTGTTTCATGAAGGGCCTGGTGCTACTGGTGTATTACACACAAGAACTGTTCTCTCACGCTCTATCCTGGTTTTCCAGTTTAGTTTCTCCTAATATATAAAGAAGGTATTTGCCACTGTAAGGGGAATGTTCCATGTGTTATTTCTCTCTGTAAGGATCTGGTCCCTGCATAATTTTTATCATTTTCTTCTATATTTTTGGCAGCTAAATAAGCTGAAAAAATTCTCAGGTATACCCTGTAGCTTTAATGCAATAATATTCGGTCAGTATTATGGTGACTGCAATAAAGCTGCTCTCAGTGCCTCCCCTTTTCCATCTTCTGTGAGCTGCTGCTCCTATTTCAGAATCCCCTTGCTTCTTGTTTCTCTGAGCGTTTGCATTGTCTTGGCTGAGCAAATCTGTTCTCTGAAAGGCAGGTTGCTTATGCGGAAATATGCTGCTCCTAGTTGTGATCTCTCAGTTACAGCAGCGCAGTTTCGCTAGGCTGGATGCATTTACACTGCTGCAATGATCCCTTATCCTTGTGTGACTTTGTGTCAGCTTGTGTGAGCATCTCCGTGCTCCTGCAGCCACACGGATGTGTGGACTGGGCTGCAGAATCCTGACAGTTCCACTGTAGTCAAGCCAGCACAATTTGTGTTGGCAGGAAAGCTCTGAGGGAGTTTAATAAGCGCTTAAATGCAAATCTTTTCAGAGCTTATCGTGTTGCTCTGTGGTAGCTATGTTCATCTGCTCTGCCAGTGCTCAAGTGTAAACATTCTTTGCTGCCTTGTGCTTTTGTGTGGTGAAGTAATTGCAGCTTGGCCTTGGTGTTTTTACCCTTTCCACATGCCTTTAACAGCAGAACATGGGGGAGCAGCCAATCTGCCTCGCTGCACGCACCTTTCCTCACTCTTAGGCAGTTAATTATTTGTGGGCGGCAGATGCTGCGCAAGTACTTTAGGGAATGACATGCATGGTAAGTAGAGCCACTGTGGAATTTTTTAATGAGGAGGTCTTATGAGCTCTAATTCAGTATGAATCACTTCTGCTTCTGATCCTGCACTGTTGCTTTTGTGTGCCTTGACGCCCACCATGGAGCCCCAGCAGCACCCAGGAGCCCCAGCTGAATTCAAAGCTCTCTGCAGGGAGACTTGGAAATGCACATAAATCACTGCACTCAGGAAATTAAAATCTTACTTGACAAGACAGAGGAATGAACGATGTTTGTTTCAATTTATGCACTGGGGACTGAACTGTGAAGAGAAAAATATATCTGAAAATGACACTTAGGAGCATGACATGTTTTCTTCAGCACAGGCATAGGCTGATTTCCAAAGTGGAGCTGGTCAGAAAAAGTCTATTGGAATAAATTGACCTAACAAGATACAAAAGTTGTGAGCTCACTTTTATCTGGGTTAAACTGAAAAATTTTATGGCTGGATGTGGCTAGCACAGAAGAAGAGGGCAAAGTAAGGGAGGAAGCATTCCCTGGTGCTAGACTGGGAATTGCACTATTCTGGGAGGCCTAGATAACCCTGGGTATGACACCATGAGATGTTAATTCCTATATTACCTATATTTACATGCTCAGGTGGATGCTTAGGCACAAGAGTTGCTTTTTGGTGGGTGAAGTATTTTTTACACTACAACCTGCTTCTGTTCTATTTCATCTGCTTTACATGCTTTTGGATTTTGAAAAATACCTTATGAAAAGATTAGAGAATGAAACTGGAAAATTCTGCTTACCAAAACAATCCAAATTTGATGAGTTAAGATTATGTTTTACACGAAAAATTGGCATTCTATTCAGTAAAATGTATTCAGTTTTTATTTTGAAATGGAATTGTGTTTGTCTATAGAGAATTCATATCAAGTGCAGGAATTTATTATCTCTGATGCAGATCCTTAGAGCATAATTTCTGAATTTCTGCTCTATTTTCATTTTGACTAAGCTGCAGAGTCTTGAAGCTATGTCAATCAGTGAACTTTGATAGTCGGATGTGCTCTTGTGTATATTGTGCACTCTGGATATATTGCTTGCAGAGTACTTGTTATTAACATTAGAGTGTTCCATCAAGTCTTCATAAATGATGTTTCAAGTGATAACTTGCTCTAGTAGACAAGCTTATAATTCCTCCTATAATCAAAGCCTTAGTTTAAGACTATATTAATTAAGAAGTAAATTTCCTAGTGAGTGGTTATTTATGTTAAAGCTTTTTATATTTACAATGAAGTAGAGAATTAGAAAGTGGTGAGAAGGTGCTGACAGTGCCATCTTGGAATAAAGTTTCTCTTGATCCCCAATGCATGTAATGCTCATATATGTGCCCTTTGTGTACTCATTTTGTACTTCTGGGATAGATACTCTGTTCCTCTGGGCAGTGGATCTGTTAAGTATAAACTTCCTTAAGGATACTTTGTAAAATGGAATCAGACCTCAGTAGTGTCACATAACATATCTAAGACTTCAATATTTATTGCTCAGTTTGCAAATGTCTAAAACCAGGTTATAAATGTACTACAAGCATTGTTGTTCTTACTCAAGGGAGCAAGGTGGTCTTGTCTAACATAAGGAAAGCTCTCTGTACTTTTTACTGGGATTCAGAGCCTGCTCCTCTTTATCACTGCTGTGAAGACCAACAGAATGTTTAGTGAGGATTAGCAAAGATATAATGATTTCTCTGTGTGTTTATGCACTGCTCTGTGAAGTATAAACCCTGGATATTTCATTGCTTTTGGACTTTTTTATACTTTTTGGTACAGTTCTTTCACAGTCTTTGCATAGCTTTGCATAAACTGTTTTTAGAAGATGGTCTAAAGTTCACAGTCAGTTCCTTGGAAAACTTCCTTTAGTATGAAATGTGTCATAATTCCTGAGCCTGAAGCATGTGTAACATTCTAAGGTTTTAGTGCCAGAAGTTGGCCTGCAAGAAGACAAAGGAAAGCAAACATTTTTAGAAGTGGAGTGGTTCCCACACACTGTTACTCATTTGCAGTTATGTTACTTTATATTTGTAAAATATTTTTGGTTGAATCTGCACTAATTTATTTTATAATCTAGATGATTCAGAAAAAGATAGCAAGTCCAGGATAGTAATGTCGTTGCAGTTGTTGTGGTGTGGGAATACAAGCAAGACAAAGCTGTTGGAAGAGCAGTATTTGATATGATTGCAGGGAAAGCAGACAAGCTTTTGAGCACACAAATCCTTTCAGACAAGGAAGAGAAAAGCAAAAGTACAAGCAAATTATGATGGGAACCATTGCTCTGATTTAACAGTTCACTTTTTCCTGGCCTTACTTGGTAAGCAGTGTTTAGGTTTGCTTCCCTTTTTGGATAACCAAATGATTTGGCTTTTTTTCTTTGTTTTAATCATAGCATTTGGTAGTATCCATTATTTTGTCCATGAGGGTCTTGGTTTTTCAATAATCTGTCTGGACTAAAGCTAAGTGTTAGGTGTCTTATTCCAGAACTATGAGTTTAAAATAGCAGTGCTATCATTTCACTAAATCCTCAATAGTCTAAGGATATAAATCAGGAAAACTGGGAAGAGGTTGTACAAAATACTTTGAAAAGCCAATTTTAGGATATGAATTCATAACAAAGATACTAAAACTGTGAACAAGACAGAGATATTGGTTTTATTGCTCACAGAAATTTTTATGCTGTCTACCTTCCTTTGCACAGATGCTAAGAGCTTCCCCTCCTCTCCATTGACAGAGGTTAACTACCTCTCCCTCTCTTGTGGTCCAATTGATTTATGCAATTAGATCACATTAAGAGCTATAATCATTAACCTGCAGTTAAGCTAGATTGTTCTATTCTTTCTATGGATTTATGACAGAACACTAATTGCAAAATTTTGTCTGGTTTTGGTTGTAGTATCAGCTGGCCTAACATAAGATAATTACATTTGAGTTTTGTCTGTGCTATTTAAAATCTATAGCATAATATGAAGTATTTTCAATATTTTATGATCAGTTTTCTAGGCAACAAAATTTTCTCAAATTGAAGTAGTATGATATAGAATGTGATTATATATTAATATATAAAGCTTTAATTAATCCATATTAGACGCTTTTTTTAAGCTATCTTCTGATATTTTAAGTTTTTTGTTTACGGAATCATAGAATCATTAGGGTTGCAAGGGACCTCTGGAGATCTTCTCATCCAATCCCTTGCCAAGGCAGTGTCACCTCATGTAAGTGACACAGGAACAACTACACATAATAAGGAAGTTATGGTTATGTTTTCCATGACCTTAAGTGTTTGCTTTTCTATGTGCCTGGAAGGGATTTAAAAGTTTACGTCTGTTGAAATCAGTATTATCCAGGTCTTCCTCTTCTATGACTTGTATAGTGCATAATATGCAGTGCATGCTTAAAAATAAATGAGAATATTCAGATGAAAACTACCAGTGTGAACAAAATAAGAAATTCATTCCTGTAAATGTATGATTACATTTAGTTCCAGTTCTACTTAATAATTCAGGAAAATATCCACAACATTTTTTATCCCTACAAATAATGCACTGTCACAATCAAAGGAGATGAGTAGATTCTGTAAGGCAATCTCATGTATGCAATTATGTAGTGCTGTACAGGTAAACGTGTGGGGCTATATTCTACAGTATTGTTAAAGGTTTTGGTTGGCTGCAGGGTATCTAAGCTTAGGATTTAGGTACAAGGTTTTGTGTTGATTTTGCTTTTTTGTTGTTATGGCGTGCTTTACTTATCATGCTTCAGTGATACGGTCTTGGACTGACATTTTTAAGTGCCTGCCATCCACAGCCATTCCTTCTCATACCAAAAGGGCAAGGTGGAGGGAGAGAGGGAGGGAATAGCTTATTGTGAGTCAGCACAGGGGCAGGGACTTTTGGGAGAAGGAGCAGCATATGACAGGAAGCATGAAATAATGTTTTCATAGTCACTTAGTCCAAACCAGTTTCCTTTGCATTTGAAACTGCTCTGAGCTGGCAATAACAAATGTAAAGATAATTACAGTTTTGAAGTACATAAAACCCATTGTCATTCTAAAAATCTTCATTTCTTCTGTTTTTTGTTTTGACCCATGTCACTGTGAAAATGTCACTCAAATGCAGAGAATAATTCCTCTCCTCCTCTCAAACCTGATAGCATCTTTTTTTTCTGTGTTACATGAGTGCAAATACAATGCATGCTCATGTGAAAGAGAGATTTGTCTAAACAACTCCTGGAACTTGTGCTGTTACTCATGAACAATGTCACAGATGGTGGGAAACCTCTGTTGTGGGTAGGTGCCACTCTCTTTGTTGCTGTAGAGGCATAGGAGAAAAAGCCTGATTGACCAGGTCAAAAACCTGCAAGCATCACTTGGAATTTGTTTTAACTGATGAATCTGAAATTTAATCCGTGGTGATGACTTCCCAAGGCTCCACTATCATCTGTACATATTTGCTTGTTACATGGTCTTGTTATGACAATTAGAGTCAGTGGATATGCAAAGGTTGCAGATGAGAACACTTCTATTGATGGGAATCAGCTCTAGAATTCCAATCCAGAACCCCCACTTATAGGTCGAGAATCCCTTTGAAGGATTTCCAACTGGTTTATGTCTTATCCTTCTATTTTATCACATAGAAACTGGACAGAACAGAAACCATGCTTTTCCCACCTTTTAAATCAGAGTTTTTAAAATTCTTGCTGTTGGGTAATTTATATATCATCCCTTAAGACCTCACAGAACCCTTCAGATAGAGGAAGTTTTTAAGATGGGAATGTGGAAGATAAATAATTTAAAGGGAATCTTTATAGGTTTTAACTACTTTGAGACAAGCCAAATGTTTTCTTTGAGATTTATAGAAAAATCCTTAGGAAAAGAAAAAGAAAGGGATTTACATGTGGAATATAATATTACCTTGCAGAACACATGGTGATTCTGAAGAGTTTTTATTTGATTTGAGGCAGTAATGCCCAAATGACATTTTAATATAAAAACATGTTGCAACAAACATGAAAAGAGCAAGGCTACTATAGTTGGAGCTTTTAATGTTGCTTGTGGCTTCAGCGTCATCTTCAAACCAACTGAAGTGTACTACAGCAAAACAAAATCCTAGCTCAAGAGGGATCAAAAAGAAGACATAAAGGGCTAGACTAAATTATGAATTGAATGAAATAATTAATTTATTCACTTACAGAAGCTGACAATCATAGTGAACGAGAGATGTGATGAATTTTTCAGTTTTTATCATCACTGAAACATCGGGAAGCCCTGGACATGTATTTTTCATTTTGTTGCACTGGGATAAAAAGGTTGTGTCAAAACTAAGGCCACTGCCAGGCATACATGATGCATTCTTTTGGAAAAAAACCCAAACAAGCCCAAACTCAAGAAAAAGTGCAGAGCTAATAATTTTTATCTGACTTAAGGGATGCCATCTGACAGAGTGCCAAAGGATGTTAGCATTGCATGCAGAGGATGAGGCTGAATTGTCTCCTCTGGGCCCTACACACACCATACCCTCTACCTCACACACCCTTTCTTCTAAAACACAGTCCTTAACTTCACAGTGTGTTTGCCACAGCTCCTCTGTTTCCTTGGTTTTATGCATGCAGTTCCCAGTTAGCATGGATCCACGTCTGTGAGAGCTTCAGAATTCCACAGCTGAGCGCTGTTTTGGCAGTTCCAAGCTGCTGGAACAAAGTCCCATTTCTGCTGGAGTTCCTTTCATTCCTGTACTCCCTCCCTCTGTCCAGTGAAGCCTTCACGTTTTTTAAGTCGCTTTTTAAGTTGAGAGCATTTCAATTTTACTTGACTATAAAGGAGGCACACTTCAAACCAAGTTGCTTTTTATTTCAACTGAGGTTATGACTATTGTGCTCTTCCAGAAATGTCTTCAGATAATCCATGTAATGGGAATTGATTTTTCTCTTCTGACATGAGTTTTGTAGCCTACACTGAAAGTAACGGTGCTGATCTACTTATTTTTAAATACATTTCAGGTGCTTCTGAACTCCTTCAGGAGGCCATTTAGGCATCTTCTCACTCTGGACTTATTATTAGAGCTAATGGAGTGGTTTTTTGCTGATCAGCCTTTAAAGCCTCCTCAGGCTGAGGTGATTTGTAAACTTGATGCATGCATTTCATCTATATTTTTATTATCTGCCAAGATGTAAACTACATTCCAGTGTCCTGGAATGCCATGTTCTGACCTCCTAGATAAATCATCATCCTTTCAATCATCATTGTAATATTGCTAATAAGTCTGTGGCAAAGAGGTTTGACTTTGGTCAAATCAGGGGGATTTGGACTTCGGGAATTAGTTATTGAGTAACCAAGGCTTTCAGTCCCACTTACTGCAGTGTGAAGAGAAAAGAGGAAATGAAATATTTTTGATTGCCGTGTCTTGAAAAGACTTGCTAGTATTGGTGTGAAATTGAGAAAATGGCTCTTACACAAATGTGAATTTTGAGGAGTGGAGTGCTGAAAGACAAGGCTGACTGAAAATAGATGAAGGAAAACAATAGTTGGTGTTCACTGAGGGAAGAACAGACTTGAAAAACTGAAATCAAAGATGTATTTTACAGCTAAGGAAGAGACTGAGAAGGGTAGGAATTGCATCCCAGAGCCATTTCTTTATTTTATTTGTTAGTTTATTTTAATTTTTCTATTAAATTACATTAATTTAATTTTATTGTTACTTTTTAAATTTAATTTTAATTTCTAGTTCTCTTCTCTTCTTTTCGTCTTTTCTTTTGTCTTTTCTTTTGTCTTTTCTTTCCTTTCCTTTTCTTTCCTAGTTTATTTTCAATTAGTTAAAAATTATTCTTCTTTTATGAGATTTTATAAAAANATTTGAATAAATAAAAATGAATATAATAAAAATAAAATAAAATTAAAAGGACATTTTTAGTTTGGACAGTTTTGCTTTTTTTGCCCTCTTTATTTGCATCTTCCTAAGCAGAATCAAAATAATTCAAGAACAAACTCTAGAATTCAACCTAAGCTCAGAAGTTACTGGACTTTCAGAAGTATGAGAAGGCCTTTTAAGTGACTTTTCAGTTGGTATATTTACTGGGATTAAAATATGTTTTCCATTCCAAAGTGTCTGTCTTGACTATGTGTTTCAGGATATCAAATTGATTCTCTTTGTGCACAGCCCCTTTTCTAGAATGAACTACTGCTAATGAATGAGTTTTGCTAAAACTTTTAAAAACAATTTTTTATTCTGTTTTATAAGTCTGAAATATGCAGGAGTTGCAGTGAAAAGTGTCGCCTTTAGTACACTGTGGTTTGCAGTGCTACTTCCTTGTTCAGTTTATGGCTTAACCTCTGATAGCGTGTAAATTCGTTTTCAGTGTTGGGTTTTATTTCAGATTTTCTGGTTTTGCACATTGGCTTGTGACTTTGCTAATTAATCTGTTCCTTCTGCAGCTCCCTGGACTGTTACAGAAACTGAGATTTAAAATTACATCAGGTCTAATGATTTCAAATGCAGTTCTAATTTTGCATAAACAGTTAAGAGAAGATGAGCAGCTGTTGGCACAAAATAGCAGTAGGTGTTCATGTGTTTAAGTAGGGATGCGCCAAAGGTCAGAAATTAGTTTCATATTAAATGGTTTTGTTGTACTGGAGGTTAAAAAAGGGGGACAGCTCTCCACTTGGATACTTGTATGAAATTAAACATGTATTTCCCCTTTCTCTCAATGATGCAAAACACAAAACCCTTGGGCAAGGTCCTAAATAATCACAAAAATGCCTCTTATGAAGCAAATCGGGGTGTTTGTCATGCTGGCAGAGAATAACAGGCATTATTACTGTTCCTCATGGTGAGGGAAACAGAAAGATTATCAGGGGCTGCCACCATCACACATGAAGAAATGAAAGAGACCCCTTCCAGAAAAACAGGTTTTTATTTCAATGGGAGAATGAAGGAAAGGTCATTCCTATGGTTATTGAAGTAGCAATTGTAACTGTATTAATGGCCACCAAAAAAAAATTGCTGTACTTAAGTTCACAGCAGGGCAAGGGAATAGATGCCAATCTTGAGTTAGAGAGTAAGACTTGGATGTGCTGCCTTTCAACTAATTTTACCACATTTGATCACTGACCTGAAAAAGAGAATAGCATTAGAGTGTGTCTGAAATCTAATTGTGCTTGGGTACAGTTAGCTGGAACACTTGCTGCCAGCTTGATGCCAAGAAACTCACAAATATTGATCCATGCAATTCCCAAAGGAAAAGGAATCAGCGCTTTGTCAGGTGTGGAATTTGATGCTAACCAAAAGAATGAGGTGAACTTCACAGGAAAACTCTTTTCTGAGTATTTTTTAGAGTGGATATGTAGGTGTTACTGCCATTTAATACCTTGAACCAGGGAAGCAATTGGGTACTTCATGAATCTGCCTTCTTGAGGAAAGCACTTAAGCACAAACTTAGTCTTTAAACATTAATATAAATTTTCCTTTCTAGAAAGGATGGGAAAAGTTTTATGACTCCTAAGGCAATCTTACTCCAGGAAGACCATACACACCTCACATCTCTAACAGGCTTTGTAACACACTTTACTATTTCTAGATGTGAAATTGTTGTCAAGAAAGAGAGGAAGTGATGAAAGTGAACAGAGGGAGGAAGGGCAATGAGAATATGGTCATGGACTACAGGTGCTTTCTTTCATAAAAAGAATTCCTGTACTCTATGTGAGATTGTGACACATGGTTTGAAAGGGTAAAAAACTGCCTCCTTTCTCCACCCCCCCCACTTTTATTCTGTAGAGGGAGTGCTAACAACAAATCCCTTTACCAGTGTTTGTCACACGGTGATACCATGGTCTAACCCAGGACAGCAGATCCTGAGTGACTGAGACCAGGACACGAAGCAAGCTGTGAAGAGATTTACAGTGTGAAAAGATTTATAATGTGAAATGTCTTGGATTTGAAAGCAAAATTTAATCTCTATGATATAAACAGTGTCACAACTCCTATTATAATTATGCACTGAAGCAGACTGAGATGAAGATGTTACTAACACATCTAAACTGTCCTTTCTTTGCTGATTTAGACCAGCAACAAAAATCATTCACAGGTTCATGTCTTTGTGCTGAGCAGCACTAAGTTAAAAGAGAAAGAGAAAGAGAAAATAAAACAGATAAAAAAAATAAAAATACCAAAACCCAATGAAGAATAGGCTTGTCTTTGCTTTACATTAATGTTTTATTCCTCTGTCCATGGTACTGGTAAACAAAATTAATAAATATGTGTTCTGCTTCTGGACAATTTACTGTTTAGTCACTCCTCAGCAGAAAATCTGTTCTTCCCTTTTTCCTGGTTCCTGATCCATGAGGTTCTTCTTGGTGGTCTTACAGAGAGCTCAAATCAAAATGTTCATAGTGAGCAGAAAAAATTCCAAAACTCTTAAAACGGCTCAGCACCAAACTTTCTAGAAAGGCAAACTTTTCCAAAGGCCCATAACAGATGCTTTAGAGGGAAATGCTAGAGTAGAATGTGCACCCCTTATCACACTGACTCCTGGTTGTTCATGCATGATGGACTTTATCCTTCCAACATAAGATTTAATTTATATCCCCAATGTATGAAATTCATAGCTTTTACAGACAGACCAGGGAGCAGCTCTGTGGTGCTTCCTGCTTCCTCCAGGTCTGTGTGTGGTGACCAGGTAGCTGCTGTTCACTCTCAGCAATTAGGATTTTCTGCTTGGAGCAGGTCAATCCCATAATCAGCACCAGAACTGTGGGAAAGGAGGGGAGGGCAGCAACTTCATGTCCTAGGACAGCTCATCCACAGAGTCTTTACTGTGGTTGAGAGACTGAGCTGCAGCTGGTACTGCCTTCTGTGGTTTTCATGGGCTCCAAGTATTCCCAGGAGAAAGCTTTTACTTATGCCTTCATTGTTTTATTAATGTTTGGGCTTTTGTGGTGATTTCTTGGAGCAGAGTTTGGCCGGCTGGATGTGATGCTCAACTGCTGACTGGGATTCAGGCCAAGTGGAAAACTAGCAGCAAGATGACCTGCTCACAATAAGTAGAGCAAAGAGCTCTTGATCCTTGTGTGAATGGCTTAATCTGTTTTATACTGCAGTTTTCCATCAGTAAAACAGGGATAATTGCATTCTACTGCCCTCAGGGGTGCTGTGAGGGTAAACACATCACAGGTTACAGTGCTCAGATGCATTGGCTGAGAGAACTCAAAAAATATTGGGAAACAGAACAATTTGCACAACAAATAAGCAAGTCTGAAGCAGAGACAGGAATGTTCTGGGCAGAGGCTTTGAAATTCCCTTTTCACCCTGCACTCAGATTGAGTCTACAATTAACAGTAAGGCAAATGTAGTGCAAAATCAGGGTGTGCTGGTTTGAACTGGCTTTGTGTTGGCTGCTAGTGATATTAGTGACACCTTCCTGCCATCAAAGCCATTACAATTCTGCAGCAGCAGAGGAGGTACCCACAGCTGAGCTCCCTTGGACCCTGCTAACACACACTATTCCCTATCAGTGCCTTAAAGCTGCAAAAAGGTTACAAGGCATAAACAAATCTTATGCTTTGTGGGGTTGGAGGGCATCCTTGGCCATGTTGGCCTACCTGGGGGACAGTGTGGGTTCCTTGAAGTCTTTTTTTCCAGGAGAAAATGCCAGATGATGAATGAATATTGAAATACTGCAATGAAAAGAAGCATTAATGGGTTTGGTTTTCTTATGATGCAGTGGATAATTTAAAAATTCTAGGGCAAAAAGGTTTCCACAGTTGCAGGGACTTTTAGTGAAGTTCACAAAATGTAAAATATGAATGGATTTCTGCTGACTGGGAGGATACATTTCAGAATATAGGAAGAAGCTTTTCCATTGATTCCAGGGAATTTTATTGCAGGATGCAAGTGTAGGAAGAACATAGCCAGATTTGTGTAGAAACTGCTAAGTGCCTTTTGGATAGAATTTGCAACTGCCAATGTTTTCTCACCTTTAAACCTTGCTGTAATGTTAGGCTTGCTGGGGAGTGCTGCTCACACTGGGTCAAGGTGAAATAAAAATAAGAAATCTTTGCTGTCCCTACTGTGAGAGGTACAACTTGCTACTATTTTTCCTTCTGGCAGGACTTTGGAACTGACTGTATCCAACAAATGCAAATTACATTGCTAATTTAATTAAGCAAGCCATATGAAATCAGAAAAAATTACGGTCCGTGGTCAAGAGCAGTTTTTTATTTATTGGCAGTACATCAATACCTAATTGAAAAAGATTACATAATTGCTTTTGATTGTGATTTAACCCCAGCAGGCAGTTTAGCCTCACACAGACACTAGTTCAGCCTCTTCTCCACAGGGAAATAGAGGAGAGGATGAGAATGGTAAAAGTGTAAAAAATGGTTTGAGGTGCATTTTAATAGGTAAAGCAAAAGTTGTAGACACAAGCAAAGCAAAAAAATCCAACACATGGCCCTTTAAAATCTATTATGAAGAAAATTAACTCTGTCCCTACTAAAAAAAATACAACAGAAGACAGAATATGATGTCTGCAAATCTATTTTTATCTTTATTATGGTAGAATCCGAGTATTTAATGACCTTTCATATGCTTGTCCTTAGAGCATGCCAGTGACACAGGACATTTTAAATCTGAAGGACAATAAGGACAAGGGTCAGAACTTTGCTCTTTCAATCACAGGTAAGCAGGTTGCCACAAGCTGACTGCAGCTCAAGTTAGGGCCACAACACAAGGTTTTTGCACTGCTCTCACTTTTGCTATGCAAGCCAATGTAAGGGCTAATGGAAAAACTTAAATCTGTGAAGTGTTGTGATGGAGTGGAAAGTGTCTTTGACTGAACCTGAGATGCTGAAAGTAATTTCTGCACTTCAGTTTTATCTCTTCTCTCATTTACTGATTTCCAATGGCCTGTCCTTGTACTTCCCCTCCTCCTCTTTTCATGGTCAACAATAAAACCTGTGAATGGTGAAGAGATGATCAGAAAACCAGGTATGCTGTTTTTTCTCTCTTCAGTTTATGCTACACTTGTGTCAGTTTTTAATGCTTGATAACTAACTGCCTTCCTTTCTTTCATCTTTAATATAACTGTCAGGATTCACATCAATCTGTCAAATTTCACAAGCCAGAGTTTAATGCATATTTACTTGGGAACTGAGATTTGGAGATGGGGTTCGGGGAGTGGGGGAAGTTCTGAGCAACCTCTGGCTTGATTTATGATTCAGATATCTCAGGACTTTAGAGTGCTGCTCTTTCCACAGAAAGAGCACAGAAAAGAGGTTGTGAATTACTGTAAGCTGCTGTTTGCTTGGTCTCCACCTTCCAAGTGAAAAAGTGTTTCTTGATGTTCAGGAGTAACCTCCTGTGTTTTTGTTTGTGTCCATCACTTCTGATTCTGTCACTGAGAACCACTGAAAAGAGCCTGGCTATGCCATCCTTGTACCTTGCCTGCAGGTATTATCTAGATTTAGTCAGATTAATCAGTTAATAAGGTTAGTAAATTTAGTGAGATTTAATAAGATTAAGTGGATCAATCATTAATAATAATCCCCCCAAAAATTCCTTTCTCCACTAAGAACAGTCCTATCTCATCCTTTCCTCATAGGAGAGATAACTTAATCATTTGTGTGTATTCTGTTCAGTAAGTCCATGTGTTTCTCAGAGTTGCTCCTGTCCTAAAGCTCCATACCACAGCTCATGGCACCTGTTCTTGCAGGAGTTTAGGAGCTGGAGATTTGAGAAAAAAGTAACAGAATTTGCTGCCGGAATTGCTGCTCAATCAATTGTGAGACCTCAGAGTTGGCACTGTAATAGTGTGGAATGGAGTGACCACAGCACTACTCTTCAGCAGGACTGGAAAAAGTAGGGTGGGAATAAAGGCTCTGACTGTGACCTGACATGGACATTATTCTTCTCTGTCTGGGCTGACTTCAGTGGCATAAACTGGTGCTGGTCAGTTTGGAATAACACATGAGATAAATAAAGGAATGGGGCAAAAAGAAATTCTACTTTATATTAAAAAGCTGATTTAAATGCTATTTTCAGTTATCCATGAATGTATGAGCTGACTCAGGACTGGAACAGCTTACATTTAGAGTTTTTTTGGTAGGTTGCTTGTTTACTTGTTTGGGGATTTTTGTTTGTTTTACTTATTTGGTATTTTTTTTAAGACTGAGATCATAATTACTGTAGTGCCATGCTGAAGAGAACCTGTCAATGGTACTGCAGCTTGATGACACTTATTTTGATGTTTTATAGTATTAGAAGATTTTCAGGTAAATTTTTTCTGTGTTTGTTTCCAAGCATAATTGCTACAGAGAGGAACATTTTATTTACTCTATGGTAGAAATCCACACATTAATTAGTAGACTAAGACTTTACCATGGCATATTCCGATTTACTCATAATGCATTTAAGTATTCAAATCCTTAAATAAATATTAAATAAATACTTAAATAAGCAGGTATCAGATACACAGAAAATGTTAAACTCCCTGAGAAACGAAGATATAGGGAATTTTCTGGAATAATGGAGTAGAAATTAAATTTAGCACTTAAAATTAAATACACAAACAGTACACATGATTCAGAATTTCAGCTATGCTTTCAAAACTGCTTAAGGGAAATGAAAAAAATTAATAAAAGCAATATGAGAATGAAAGAAATAATTAAAACAACAAACAAAAAAAAAAACAATAAATAAACCTGCACTTACAGCTAGAGCTTTTGAAAGAAGAAAAATGTTTGTCAGCCTTGGTATACACTTCCATTTTGTCGAAATAAAATTCAGTCATGTCCATTTGTTGGGAAATAGTGTGCTTCACATGACAGTACTCCAGACATATAGTTCAGTAACCTGTGTGTCTGCACATTTAGAAGATTAAAGGTGGGCACTTCAAGCCTTTTAATAGTTGAAACATTAACTTAACACCAGTCCTGCTTTTTCATGAATCAGTGCACTTTGCTTTCCAGTGTAGCATCCTGACTTCCTCAGAGATCACATTGCTACTTAAAATACTCTCACAATTCAGAGCTAACACCCCTGTGCAAACAGAGGGGAGCTTTCAGCTCTGGGCTGATTTCTCCACACTCTTTCTGCTGTTCAGCTTTTCTGCCTTGGGTTTCTGTGCTTTCCTGTGAAGCCCTGTGGCATCCTTTCAGAAAAGACCTGTTGAAGTCATCTTTTCAAGTTCATGAAAAGTTCTTAATGAAGTTGTCACCACAGACTGAAGAAAGCCTGTCCTTTCACCTATCAACAGTTGTTGCCCTTTCAGTGGTTTTATTTCTCTTTATCACTTCCTCCTCTTTTCTTTTTTCAAACTTTCATCAATACTTCTTCTATTCCTTGACAACAAACCATCTCAGCACCCTTATTGTAAATTAAAGAAATGCAACTTTGTCCCCTGTCCTTACATAGGTTTGCACAGCATTTCCTTCCCTTATTTTGCATACATGTGCTTTCTCTGCTCGTGTTTCTGAAACCATGCTTTATTACCTTCACCTCCACTCTACAGAGGTGCTCTTGTTACCAGTGATAGCACATATTATTGTTGCTTTCTTAATCCTCTGAGGACTGATATAGGGTTAAAGTGAGAGCAGCATCCCCAGGAACGCAAAGATATTTTCCCCTGTGTTATTTATGGTTAGATATAAATAATATTAGCTATACTGATGATTCTATGGAAAAGACATTCTTCCTTCTTTGAATTAATTAGCTAATGCAGAGCTGAAGGTTGTCCAGCAGACACAAAAATGAGGTGCACCATCCTTCTTGAAATTAAAGAGCTGTGGGGGGAAGTAAACTGAAATTTGTTTACAATAAGTGATCATTCTTATTTTAATACATCAAGCTGTCAGGTTCTTTTGAAAATAGATGAGGTAATTTCAAAGCTAGCAATTAATTTTGTTTTTATTAATTGATGAATTGGTGACTATGGATTGCTAACCAAATAGCGTTTTTATAATTAATTTCCAACCTTTCTGTTCAAACTTTTTTAAACTCTCTATTGCAATGCCTGTGTTACCTGTTTGCATGCTTACCTCAAAAAGGCCAGCTGTTATCTGTTCATATGAGCATATCTGAGCAGTGACAAAGCTGTACATACAGTCACACTGGGTGTTGCTGATGACCTGAGACACTTGTGCACTTGATCCTTCCACTTCTGGTGAATTATGCAGCTGAATTTCTTACACAGTTTGTAGCAGAAGTCTTCAAAGATCCAATTTTGGGTCCACATCTCCAAAACTATAAGGACAGTAAGGCAGAGCTCTTGGTTTAAATGTAGTGAGATTAATTTTCAGCCAGTCCATGGCTGGTGGTTCTGTTGGGATCTGTTGTCACCAGTAGAAGCTTTCCCACTCATGAATGGCATGAGAAATATCTAAACTTTCTCCAAGGATATTAAAAGACTCTGTGCAATAATTGTGAGCTTTGGATCAGAGCCTGAGAGTCTCCAGAACTGAATCATGTTTTTGACCTTTCTTGACAGGACTCTTGGTAGTCCAGCCAGGAGCACTATGGTGGTTTTGAAGTCCTGGGAAACTGCAGGATATTCCCATTGTTCTGAAGCAAAAAATCAATGAGGGAGTGGGGAACATGAGGAGGTTTGTTAGGATCACTTAGGAGGAGGGAATGAAAAAGCAAGAGTAATTTAGAAGTTTCTCTGCCCATAGCTGCTTTATGGTGAAAAGCAAGGGGGAGGACTGGAAAGCCTATAGTTCTTTAGGTCAACAGATAGTGTTCATGATATTTTTTCACAAAAGGCAAGACATCTTAGTGCAATTTAGTTCAGAAAAGGGAGACAAACCTGAAGATATGCCTGAAAAACAGTGAAGACTACTTCTCTAGCTACAAACACACAGCTTCCTCCTTCCTTTGAAAGAAGCACTCTTAAAGGCACAAACCTACCCTTTTATAACACTAACAGAATCCATTTGCAGGCCATACCCTCGTGTGTCAGATAGTGTGTGACACCTCAATCCCCAAGCAATTCACTGAAGTATATATGAAATTAATAAGCATCTAATTCTCCTGTACATCCTTGTCCTACCATTGGATGCAAACCAGTGGGAAACAATGTGCAAAATATCTCTGATACATCTTGCTCCCTAAAAAAATTAGATATGCCAGGCAATGCACTGCAGACCTCACTGGGTCTACTGACAGACTGTAGCACTTGGATGGTGCTGCTGTGTTGGGCAATATATAAAGCTCTAAGTCAGAAACACAGGATAATTAGTGTGGCAGAAGTGGTCCCTTAAGAGTATGCTGTTTAATGATCAGCTTCCTATCATCATCATCATCATCATCTCCTCATCTAATAGCTCACCAGCATTCTTGCCTAAAGGTCTTTATACTGGGTTTGTGGTAATGTGCATGTCAGAATGCCAGCAAGGAATTTTTGTGGCTAATTTAGAAGGCTGGAATCTTTGCAGGACTTCTAGATATTCAGTTTCAGGGAAATAGGGAAAGCTCACTAGTTGTTCACTGTTTAAAGAAAAGCAAAAATCAGTGAATACTATGAGGCCGTTGCAGAATGAAACCCCATAGAAAATAAAAAGAAACAAAATGAAGCAAACAGGCACTGAACCCTGATTTATCTGCAAACAGGATTGTCAGGAAATAAGCAACTGTTTGGAGTCTTGGCACTGATGGTTTACTGAAGAACAGGCCACTGTGTATTTTAATTTTTTTTGCATTTTCTTCTTGCCTACATTTTAGTGTAGCTTTCATTGTGAAATGAATATGCCTTATTTTTTATTTCAAATATCCTACAAGCCAGTTTGAAAAATCAATAACACATAAAAAAAATTGATCAAGAAAAAATGTTTAAATAAACCACCTGTCAACAAAGACAAATGCTAACTCATAGTTAATATGATAAAGGTAAAACTCTCTTTCTGTTTTGAGAGTACTTTCCATATCCGTTTCTGTCATGCTGTTGACCAGACTGGATTTACCACAAGCCTTTTGTGAGTTCTAAAATAATACTAAAAAATAGAGATAAATATATTTTTTTCTTGCTATGCCTTGCAAATTTTAATAAATTGCCAGGACTTTCATCTTCCTATGCACTGTCATCTCCAAAGATCAGGGGATGTAAGTATATGGTGAGAATGACTAAGTTTAATGAGCTCTTGATATTACTTCTGAAGGAAAGCATTTTGCCACTGTAAGTCACCACAATTCACCCCCTATCCCAAGGAGTCTTCAGACTGGATAACAAAACAAACACTCATTTTGACATTTAAATAAACAGTTATGTTTTCATAAGTTCTGAGTATTTCCTATGGAACTCGTCCATATGCCTAAATAGATGGGGTTTTAAAAGTCCAGTGCCTGCAGCCATCTGAAGAATGAAAGAAAATTGCCACTTTTTTCATCAGGACATTTTTAAACTTTTATCCTTTGTTTTGTTGACTAAACATCAACTTTAGTAAGTTGGAGTTGAGCTCCTTTGGAAATGTGTTCAATGGGACTACTGAGCACTCTGGAAAACCTTTCTCTGTTCAAAGTTCTACTTAATTTATGTGAGTCTGGATCAATGTTTGTTTGTTCTGTTTGTCAAATGCAAGAAATAATTCTCAAACATAGGTGGATGTTTTCTGTGTTGGTGTTTAGCGAGTGAGTTGTAGCAGAAAAAAATTGTGAGGGCCCTTGTTATACACACTATTATTTAAACCATTGTTATCAAAGTGACACTATTCCAAATTTGTATGCAAATCCCTGTTATCAATCATTGCAGAGTTTGTGTGAAACAGTGAGCAGTTGCATTTCCAAATAAAAGAGGTTGGCTGCAGACATGCTGGATGGTTTGTTTTGATGGCGAGGTATGAAAGTCTGGTAATGGTGACTGTCATCTCAGGGGAAAAAAAAATGCCCTCCAGGAGGATTTGAGGTTTCATTTTCAAGGGCAAATATTCTCCTCTGCAGAACGAGCATTTTGCCATGGCAAGACACCTACACGTTCCAGTAAGCAGATTTTCCAAAATATGTCTTTATTTGGTGCCTATTGCATTAGCACAGTCACCTTGTCATTCAAATCCCTGTAATGATCACTTCTGAAACATTTACACCCCGTGTTTGGCTGGCTGCTTGCTGCTTACTCAGTAGGAAGATTATTGATTGTGGGCGCTTATTAAGAAAGTACGGAGCAATAGGCTGTGAGAGCTGTTGATAATTCAAAAGGTGAAGCTGGCAATTATATAGGGATCAGGGGGATTATTATATGCAGGGCCTAGGAAAATATGACTGATGGATGTGGCATTGCTGTTATGACTGCTTGAAATAAAATGTATCATTATTGATTTCTTTTGTTGGTCTTTTTTATTGCATTTTAAATCTACATATTTTTCATGCAAACAGGCTATTCTACAGTAGAGCTGGAATATGCTGCTGTAACTTACTGATTGATGAATATATCCCTCTTTTACAGTATTTTCAGCTCTTGCTGCTGATTTTTTCCCAGTTTTTCACTCCATGGTCACTATTGGAATAGGACAGAAATCAAGTGTCTGATTTTGAATTTTGCCACTTCCTGTATTGCTGCTGTTACATCACTTTTAATGATTTTTCTTCTAATGATGAGAATATGAAGAGTGAAAAAAAGATTTTAAAAGCCCCATATTTTGGGCATCAAATATATAGTAAATAGATTTTTAAATTATTAACTTTTACTTTCATGTGTCATGTCAGGTGGCATGTTCAGCCTTATAAAATTCTTCCTTGTTTTAATTACTTTTAACTAATTTCCTTAGTTTTGCATTAATGTTCCTCCTGCTCATTTCTTATGCCATTTCTAGGTCTTAAATGACTATATCAAATAACATCAGAGATTATTAACGTTATTAACAGGGTGACATTCCCAGTGCAAAATAGAGAAAAGCCTTGCTCTTTTAAGAAAAATCCACTGCCACAGCTTAGTTTGTACCTTCATGAATACCCACTCTATGGGAAATCATCTCAGTTCCTAGAGTTTGTAAACCAATGTAGAATCTAGTTCTAGAAAGTGGATTTCCTTTCTGCTCTGCAAAACCACAAACAACCTGAAACCTTTTTTAAAGCAGAATACCAGACACTCAGCTGTTCTCTCTGCCTGGGAAAATGTCATATACCTTTTATTCAGAATTATTTTTTTTCTGGTAGTTTCCACTCTTAGCATTTGTCTAATAAACATGATTTTAACTCCAGTGTGGTTTTTGTTAATGGTGGAAAGAGGTGGGGAAAATAGCATGAAAATTTTATGCAGTTGCATGACTTATTATTCTGCATAAAACTAATATTCGGGTAGACTTCCAGCTACATAAAACATTACAGCCCTCCCACTAGTTTGTCTACTATTTTTGCATGCAAGATTTGGTCCTCTTATCACAGCAAAAAATCTATTCAGTCATTATTTGGGTAAAGTTGACTTTTAGCCAAATCCAGAACGAGCCCCACAAGCCAGAGGCCTGATCAATACCACGCTAACTGCTCCATTAATCCTCTTTTGCTGCTATTTCCCTCTCATCTTTCCAGGAGACTGTTGTTACCTCAGAACAGATAATTGATTTTTTTTCCTAGGTAATAAATGCAGCAGCTTTTCAGAGATACTTCCCACACATCCCTGTACTGCAGGTCCCTATCATGATGTGACTGAGCAGAGCTTCTTCCTGATTATTCCAAAGCTGGATGTGCACCTGATGCAGAAATCCTCTGCTGATGTGACTATCAAATAAACCCAGCTGGCTCATACCTGAACATTTCCACCTCAGATACTGCAGTAAGACAAGCAGATTTGCATGTTCTCACATATGCAAAGAATTTTGCATGATTCATCTCTTATATAAAGGGCCTGATAGTAGCAAAGGACTTAATAAAGTTGGGGCTGGAAGAGTTCCTGGGCTTAAGGTTTTTAATTCAAGAGATGATTAGTGTGCTGCACACAGAAGCCTGAACTGTTTGGTCTGAAATTCCTTAAAAGCTATAACTATAAAAGCTGAGGAGAAAAGTCCAAGGTGAAAAAGAGGTGCTTTTTGCCCTCAAAAAGGAGACTGTGTTTCTGAAACAGTAATGTAACACTAAGCACTTCCATTACTCTTAGGAACAGTGATGACTTGCTTCAGTTTTGGACCTCATTTGAGCTTCTTCTAAATTTTTACTGCTTTACTATTAGAAGTTTCTCTTTGATTTAAAAAAAAATATCTCAGTTTCTATCTCTCTTTCCTTTAATCCCTATGTACCTTGAGCTTGGATGTGGGAGATAACTCCAGCAAAAGTAACAGGATTTCTCTATTGGTGATGTTCCACAACCTCACAAACCAGGGGAAAAAATCAGCTTGTGCTTATTTATTATGTTTAGCATTTTTCTCCAAAAGAATTGTTGGTGTTACTGGTATTGGCCTTTAATATTAGGAAGAATTTCTTAAAAAAGAGGTGACTAAATATTTGAATGGGCTGCCCAGAGAGGTAGCAGAGTCAGAGCACTGGAAGTAGGAATTTTTGATGTAGCTGGGTGTATTATTGACTTTAAAACAAACTTGTGGCCAACAGGAAATATGAAATCCTGACCTGATATGACTTAAATAAGCTGAAAACAGCAAAGATATTCTAAATTCGCTTAAAATACTCCCACACTGCCCCTTGGAGAAGCTGTAAAGTAAAGCAACTTTTGAGAGCATGACCATTCTACGTTCAAAACAATCTCTTAAAAATAATAATTCTTGTTTTAGCACCCTGCTTACATTAGAAAAATTAAAAAGCAAAAGTAATTAATTTAGTTCATAGAACACTTGGCACTGGATCAAATGACAGTTATCCCAGTATTTATGTTTTGGGACAGTAGCACCCAGCCACAGTTCTGCACAATGGCCAAAATAAATAAATAAATAAATAAAAGTAGATGAGACTAAACTTGAGATCAAGTGCTAATTTACATTCAGAAGATAGAAAAAAAAAACGGGGGTAAATGAGCACTATGATTGAAATAAACCTTTGATATATGCTTTTTCTGTGCAGTTACTGCTTATCCTGTGCATTTCCCCCCAGCAAATAAAATTAATCACCGAAATGTCTGTAACCTTTTTGCTTAAATCAGAAGTCAGAGGTTGGTCAGATCATGACAGAGCAGACCCTTGCTACAAAGACTCACCAAAATCTGAACATCGTGCACGCAGCTTCATGCTTCTCACCAGAGCTGGTCAGAATTTTTTGTGTTTATAGAGGGATTTGGGAAGCTTGCAAGTGTCAAGCATGCATGGTGCAGCACAGTTCAACATCAACGATGTAACTTCAGTCTCCTATTTTCCATCTGATGCCAATGTCACTCAAGAGAAAAATTAGTTCAGCTCGTCAAAAAAAACCCAAAACTGTATCACTAAAGTATTCCCTGTGTGGTAACTATTTTTCCTCATGTAGAATAAGATATACTACTTGCTACAAACACTGCTTATTCAAGTCAGAATGTCCATAATCAGTATTAAAAGCTCTTGTAGTGTTCAAAAACCAATTTTGCCTCTGTCCAGATTTCTATATCCTGAGAAGGCTCTATATCCTGTTATATTGCCACAATAACATTAAAAGAAGAAAATGTGAGTAACTTCTTTAGGCAAGGATTTCCCCATTAATTTGTATTAAAGTAGGGTCACAAGAGGTCTTTTATTAACTGATAACAGCAGGTTGGGATTGATCAGCATTGATATCTGCAGAGCCACCAATGAGTTCATGAGAAATGGAGATTTCAGAAGCACCACACTGTTAACACACTGCTCTTGCTGTTCCCTTTTTAAAATAGTCCAGCTTTTGCACAACAGAGGGTGGGTTTTTGTACAACCTGCGTGGGTTTTGGGGTGAATTTGGGGGATTTTCAAAATAGTCCAGCTTTTGTACAACAGAGGGAGTTGGATACTAAATCTCAGCCAAAGGAAAGACACATGTCATGTTTTCACTGTCACTTTCAGCATTTTCCTGCTGCCTTTTTCTCAGCAGTGGAGTATCTTCCATGTTCTAGTCAATGGCAATAATGAGGTTTGTTTGTAGCCAACAGCTCTTGTCAGATGACCCTCAGAATACTAATTGCCTTTGTCAATTATTGCTTATTGAAGCTCTACAAGCATGGCAGGCCTTTGGAATCAGATCCTCCTTGGTGTCTTATGACCTCAGAAATTATCCTCATGGCACCAAACCAGTGGATTAAAATTTCAGATTTTTCCTTCTGCCACTTTTAATAAGTACTGGAGCAAATGGATATAAGTAGATATGGTGCAAGGAATGTTAAATTCATGTCATCTTTAGCTGAGAAGAATATATTGAAGATAAAAGAAAAAAAAATTTCAAAATAGTTTGAAAGCATTCTAAAAGGAAAAGTAAGGCTAATTGTCAGCAGAAAGTAAATTAAAGTAAAAAAAATTAAATTTAAAATAAAGTAAAATTTAATAAAATAAAATACAATTAAATTAAAATGACATAAAACTAAAATAATACCTTATTTCTATTTTGTTTTCATTTATTTTAAATTACTTTTATTTTAATTATTTGTATTTCATTTTGGTTTTTTATCTTACTATTTTTTTTAATTTATTTATTTTTAGTTTAATTTAATTAACCTGGTTTTTGGTTAAATCTACTTTTCTTTTCAGTGGAAAGTAGAAATCACGATGCTCTTAAACACAAGAATGAGACCAGAACTGAGCTGTTCTGAGCAGCAGATCCTCTCTCTCACTGCTCACCTTCATCTCATCTTCTTGGTATTTTTTCCATGTTTCCATGCAGTAGCACTGAGAAAAGACACTTTTACAACATAACAGCAGAAAACTGGGTGATATTAGAATGAAATAGCACAGAGATTTCCTTATGCACACCCCCCCCCTCCCCCCCATCCCCAGCTGGTTTGGTTCATATTTGGAGCTTGTAAGCAGCAAGACCAAAGTTATCAATCTGTCAAGGGGAAAATTTATAGCTTGATCATAAAATACAGGGGAGAGCTCAAGGCAGCCAGTGCTATAATAAGGCTTATGATACTGTATTTTGGAAGTTCTTTAAGTTCTTCTAGAATTAAGAAGTATTTAGAACTTTTAACCTTTTAAGTAGAATTTCTGCTAATTTACTCTTGTTTCACAACTTCTACCAATATAATGTATTTAAAATTTGGCATGCTAAATACATTAAATGTTCTTTATTCTGCTTTTTCTTCAGTAAATGCATTTTAAATCCTTATGTTAGTCTGAGGAAAATTTTTGCTTGTTTTCACTATGGACAAACAGCAAAAAAAAAAATACACTGCCATGAAAAGTTAAATCTGAATTTAATGGGTTTAACAGAAGAAACTAACTTTTGGATTACTTGGCATTACCCTAGCCAACAGAAAGCTTTTCTGCAGGAGAGAAGTCTGAGGTTTAACTGCAAAGTATGAGAAAAAAACCTTTATTAATTTTGCTCAGGAAATCAATTATTTGAGTTTCAATCTTTTTTAGGTGCATCTTTATTCTTTATCTCCCTGTCTGGCCTGAGAAATAAACTCCCCATATACTTAGTCATATGATTTACAGGTTGTTGGCTTGACACAAGGACAGTAAGTCAATAGCCTCTCTCTGAAAATCCTACTGAGAGTTAGGGCTGTCTAATATTAGATGTGCAATCAGAGCCAATCTGCTGTTGAGGAGTTGTATCCTCTACTTTGTATAGAAGCACCAAATGCAGTAATTTCCCCAGAGTGTGCTGAAGTCTTGTCACTGAGAGGTGCAAGGAAATTTGGATGGAGTTCTGGGAAATTCTGGATGACTTCATCAAAACCATAAGAGTACGACCTTGGTCAACCTTCATTTTTAGTTTCATTACAGACACTGGTTGAGTTCCTCATATAAAGAGTATTAAAAAAACCCTATGATATTCTTGTATGCTAAGTGTTTGTATGACAATATCTACTGTAAGTTACTTCTTTTAAAAAAACACTGTTCCAGTTACTACTGACTTCATTATTAAGGATCTGGTCTGCTTCTGGTAAGAGAAGATACAGAATCTCCTGCCCTACTTCCACTTAGTTAACCATGTTATTACCTCCAGGAAATTATTTTCCAAGTAAAACCCTATTGAGTGCTAGCTGTGCTGTATCTTTTATTTCTTGACAAAAAGTGTGAATATTTTTAAGATATTTCTATTCCAGCAGAAAATTATCAATAACAAAGAATAACCATGCAAGTTGCTGATGTGAGAGAAGTCTTGTGTATGTCAGATGAAAAATGCATCTTGGTGTGCAGTATATATTGCAAGGCTCTTCAGCTAAGAGCTACTTCAGTGATTGACTACCTCTCACAACAACTAAATCAGGATAAACAAAGATTGAAAAGTACTGTGTATTCCCAAAAGCATTTAAAAGTTTTATGGAATTAGTAAGATTCTTGGAGGGGTTTTAGTAAAACTGCAGTGGACATAGCTGTGTCCAAGCTGTTCTGTGAGCCTCTTCACTGGGATCTGCCAAAGGTAAACCTAACCTTCATAGATCAAAAGCAGTGATGGGTCCTGAAACAGTTTTCTCTGAATTGCAGCCCATGATTAATCTCTCTGCTTTGATATTAGTGAGATAGCAAAGAGTTTGATCCCTCATAATCAATGATGCTTTGGCAGCTATTGAAGTGAGTTGCGCTGGCTTTGCTTCCTGAGCCAAATGGGAATTCATGCTGTCATTTATTTACTGTTTGCTGAAGGGAACATTTTAATCAATGACCTCATCACATTTTTAGTATTTCATTGTCTCAAGATGGTTGCTTTATTTCTGGATTCAAAATTTTTATTTGCTTTAACTGTTGTGCAATTTAAACGAATAAATAAGGTTTGGGTAATTTAAATGGTATGAAAGTGAGGGCAACAAAAGAACAGACAAGCTTTACATCTTGATTTTCAAAAAGGAGCACTTTTATTCAGAGTTAAGGTTCAGATTTGTTTAGATGTAAGGAAAGAGACAATTCTGAGCATTGCATGCAGAATTGGGAGTGAGATTGATACAACTAAGTCAGCTCTGGAAAAGCAATATAGTTGAGGAGTTTATTCATGACTCTTTGCCTTTCTAACCTTGTCAACAGAGCCAGAACTGATAGCTACTGGTAAAGCTGAGCCTCAGTGAAAATCTTACCAAAACTCACTCCTCAGGTAGGCTCCAGAGAATTAATCTCCCTCTTCCATGTCCAGTGTCCTGTGGGGACAACCCTCCTCTTGTTCCTACTCCTGACCTTTGAGCTGTGAGTGAAGCCCAAAGCAAACATCTGTCTGGGAAAGTCTGTTTGTCCATATCTCCAAAAATGTCTCACCTGACAGAGTCAATTGCATTGTCATAATGCACTGGCCACACAGAGTGTCCTTCCAGATGAGAAGTATTCTCTCTGGCTTGTGATACCCTCTGATGTTATATTTGAACAGAATAAATCCTTAATTTATTACTTCTTTGCAGCTTTGCCTTTTAAATTAATTGCCCTGTGGAATTCTTTACATGTTAATCCTGAGTAGAGCTTCTTGTCTTATGAATTATCAAATTACTGATCTGAAGGAAATGAATGATATGAAGCATGGAACAGGACTTAAATTGTCTTTATTGCATGTTGATTATCTTGCTCTGTGTGCCTCATTCCAATCTGTTCATTGGTTTGTGACTTTTAGCTCCCACTGGGGAGAAGCACATGTAACCCTCCTGAGCTGTTCACTTTGCATTTGCAACTCTAGTTTTGCTGAAAGATGAGTAAAAAACCTGGTGAACACACAGCTGGTAACACAAGAAAGCTGATGCTATTCAAGCAAGTGTTGGCATTTATTTATGCTTGCAGCCTTGCCCCTGGATGCAGATTTTTGTGATGTGGCAGCTTCTTTTAGGTTTCTGCTCATGGAAATTTGACTTGCATTTCTTGAAAACATACCTTCTACATAAAGGGAATTTTTCAAGCATTTATAATGGAAGAAGAAATCCAAACAGCTCCTGGGTATCTTTATTAACAAATGATTTAATTCAGGGGAGAGATTAATCAGAATACATGACTTTGATTCTAGATATGATTAAAACAAAGCAGATGTGCTGTGTTTTGAGTTGTTTTGGTTTTTTTTCATTCCTCGTCTCCTGGATATACAGATTTCCATCTGTAGATTACTTGAGAATAGCCAGTGGCACTAGGAATAGTTTGTTCTCAACTCATATCCTCCTTTCTTCTCTCTTTCCATGTCTCACTACCCTTTTCCAAAGCAGAGAAACTTCAATTTTTTACTCTTGTAATCTGTTTTCAGATTTCAGGAACTTCTTCCCCAACCCTCAGGAAAAAAAAAAAAAAAAAAAAAAAAAAAGATGCCTCATCACCATGAATCAACTCAAAATACAAATGGAAGTAAATTAAAGGACCAAGGAATATAGTTTTTCTATGGCATTAGGAAAGAAATGACAAAGGTAAGAAATCTGTGATGTCTTTTCTTCATTGTGAATGGGAATAAGGAGTTACCTGTTGCATGCACAGCTCTTCAGGGAACTTCCAACTTTGGAGAACGTAATAAGCAATATACATGCTCTGTATGTATGCTGGTGCTTTAGCTAAGCCTGTGCTGGAGGTTTGGAGCAGTTTTATATCTGTGATTCACGTGTTTTGTTTGTGCTTCAGTACCTGGGGTAGAGGAAGACATCACACGTACTCTAGAGATAACAGCTTGCTTTACTTAGACCACTTTACTTAGTGAAAACAGCTGTTTCTCCCAGGCTCTTCCTTCCTGACAGATCATACAGCAGATTTCCTTTTGCTTTCTAACAAAAGCTTTCTAGCAGCTGTGCTTAGAGAAGCTTAACTTTTCTTATAATTTGTGAACATTTCAGCACACTGAATCCTTCATCTGGCACACCTAAACCCCTCCATTATAACATCCATTATATATTGTGGAAAGAGATTTCCTTATAAATAGAATGGAAACTGGTCTGTTTACATGCCTCTTACTTTTGGAATCATATTGTATTTTGAGGCACCCAAAATATTCATGATACCTGTGCGAAGACACACATTACCTGGTTGGCTCCATGTTTGAAGGAAATTAGAGTGGGTTATTTACCTGCTGTAATGGAAGTAGCATCACTGTCTCTGTCTTATTCTGTCTTTTTTTTGCTCAGGGGATTTTCTGGGTCTGATTTAATTGCATGGAGTTGCTGAAGCATTGCCATGGGACTGCAGCAGTAACTGCTGAATGGTGTTTTAAAGTATGAATATGCTTTGGAGCCTTCCACTACAGTTTGTTCTTTGTTCTCTGATTTATAAAGGTGAAATAGTGATTGCACAGATCAAAAGTTGACTTATTTTCAATAAGGATCTAGCTTAGTCAATCAATAGGCTACCACCTTTTAGACTGCAAAAGCCTTTTGAAAAGACTTTTTTCATCACTATCTCAAATTCCTATTTGAGAACAGCTAAAAAACATGTCATAGTATTTCATTCTCTGTAACAAAATAAGAAATATTTAGAAATATTTCTATTCAGGAATAGGTTAGATTAAATCTCTAAATATGAAGGCCATTTGTACTAACTGGCTTTGTCAGAGTTGTCTAGAAAATCCTACAACTTAATGCATGACAATACATGGTGAAGTACAAGCTGTGACCGTAAGCCAGTCACAGAATAATCCCCTCCCTTCAAGTCCTATTCTAAGCAATTTTTTCAGCTTGGAAACCTCAAAGTGTTCTTGTCCTCTAAACAAAACAACTAAACAACTAAACAAAATAATCATCTGGTCATACAATGTCATCTTTCATTAATGTATTTGGAATAAAGTCATATTACTTCAGAAATAGAGTAATTCCCATTTTTAAATAAAAGTTTAGGGATGGGTAAGAGTCTGAATTGAAATAAGGTAAAAATCCAGGGTATGAAAATAGGAAGCTTTTTATTTTCCTCTTCATTCCCTCACTTATTCTGCTAAAAAAGCTTGCCCTTTTTACAGCAATCTATTTTGAGAATGAAAGAACACAAACTGAATTACTTGTTATGTATTTTCAGGTCATGAATACATCTTCCCAACTTTCTTCCTACTTTTCCCTTAGCTGTATAATAGGTAATAGGTCTTATTGGTACAATTTTCTGACTTTGGTCAGAAACCCAGAAGAGAGTGCCTTATAGCATAAAAAAACCCCAATCAAGATTATGATCTCATTGTGTTTAGCATGACATAAATAAATATCTAAAACACACCCCATAGATAGATAGATAGATAGATAGATAGATTTTTTTTTTTTTAAGTCAAGTAATCTGCAAATTCAGTGGACTATAATGGACTGCACAGGTGCACAGGGAGTGAGGTATTTTAAAGGAGAACTGAGACCTTCAGTGTGATTTTAACCTGTATTTTTGCTGCACAGCTTTTGAAATTTCAAACTCCAGAGTGCAGTTTACAAGTGATAAAATTAATTTCTCAAAATCTCAGAGGTGCTCTTTGAAAATGATCTAGAGGGTCAGGTCTCCTTTCAAATCTGTTGTTTTGCGAAGCTTTGTTGTCTTTCTGGGGGAGTATTTTAACAAACACTGCTCAGCAGGGCTGTACAGAATGCTGGTCTGACAGGCATGGTGCTGGGGAAACAGGGATTCATGGTGCAGGGGTGCTGGGTTCTACGTGGAAAAATAGGAGATCTGATCTTTCTTCACATCTTGGGGACAGTTCCTCCCTCTTTTTCCCCAGAAATCCCTGTCTAATCATGATTTCATTTGCTTCCATTTCCATCTGAAATGTTCGGTCTATTAGTTACTTTTGCATTGACGTGTCTTTGAAATTAGTTGTTTGAATGTTGGTTGCCAAGTAGCCTATGTGATAATGATGAGTTAGAATTAATTTCTGACTATTGCTAGTACATTTATTTTATAAAAAGGGTTTTTTTTAACTCAATGAGACTAACAGTAATGAATGCAGTACTTACCTAGACATTTCGTATATGTCTTTCTTTTTCTACAGAATCCCATTTCAATCAGTTACTTAAAAGGTCATGTTTAATGTCACATCAAAACTTCTACAGAAAGATTTATTTTTGTTCTGATGCTGGTAATGTTAAGCAAATACCCAAGGTACTGGTCACTTCCTCAGTTCATTCTCTGTTTAAACGTTGCACTCGAGCTTACCATGATATCTCAATAGTGTTTGACAGTTTAATGTTTTAAGGGATGGTTCCAGTTACCATTGAAAAGCCCAGCACAGTGATATAAAGGTACTTCTGACATGGATGAAGTGTGCATGGCTCAGTAGTAGTGCAATAGTTGTGACAAAGACTTAGGAGAGACGGTAAGATTTCCACAGGCATGTTGTTAAATCCATCATTCAGTTATTTATGGCCTTCAGTAAGAATTATTAATTATATCTTTGAGATCTCTCTCAAAATCCTAGATGTGCATGATCTTGCCTAACTCTTCCTCCTCTAGAAACCAGAGTTAACTTTGTTTTCAAATTTTTTGGCTTTTTCATGCAACACTGCTGCTCTTTTCATTGTTCCATTGATGTAAAAGATAAATAAAAGGCAGTAATTGATATGCTAAAGTCTCTAACCACTGCAATCCCAAAGAATAACATTTCTTCTTTTCCTGGATGAAGGTAGGAAATCTTGTGTAAATGAATAACCAAAGGAAATGAAAGCAGAGAAGGAAAAGCAGTGTATTGTAACACTGTTCTCCTATGAGGTGAAACTGGACTAACAAAGCAAGTTTTTAAACAGAGAAAATATAAGTAAAAAGAAAACTAGGGCAAAGAAGATGCAAGCAAGATAGCTTCTGCACAGAGCTTAATTTTAAATAAATTGGAGAAGAGCATGAATTTTGTCAAGTAGGTCCTGACAGGTAGCATAAATTGGATTGGGTGAACTATGGAGAAGATGAAAGAAAAGACAGCACAGTGATGTTGCCTCACTTTTGAAACATGCCATGTAGAGTTTTTCTAATATTCCCTGCACAGACTGAGGGACAAGTAGGTGAGTGAAAGCACTTCTATTTACCACTAATCCAAATATTTAAATAGGGTCTGCACACTTACCAACAAACCCTGTTCCACCATCCTTTTCAGAGGGAACAGCAGCACCAGCACAGGTCATTACTGTTTCTACTGTGTAGAATAAAAGAGGCCTTTTGAGATTCAAGACCCAGTCTGCAGTGTAACATAAAACCTGGGATTTTAATTAATCCTTTCCTGGTGGTTTGGGATTGTTTTGTTTGTTAGTTTTCTTTGCTTTTGATTTTATTTAACAGATTTTATTTAAATGATGAGGAGGAGCTCTTGGAATGGTAAGAATGTCATTCTTACCTTGAGATTTTCCAGTTTACCAAGAAATTCTGCTTTGTAATCTTTGCCACTGCATTTTGGTAGGACATTACTGAAACATTTAGTAAGGTGTCAATTCAAATTCCTTCTAATTAGTTTGCAAATAAATAGACCTAGAAAGCTTGCTTTTAGCTATTACTTACAGCAACATCCATTGCTAAACTTGCCTGACATTTTTCTTTTTGAGGCCCAGCTTTCACTCATTTAATCCTGGAAAATTTCAGACCACAGGGCTTTAACCCTGTGGTCTGAAATTTCCCTTGCTGGGTATCTGCCTGAAGCTTAGATGCTTTGGTTACTGGGAATATTGTTGAGACAAGATTCATTATATTTCTCCTGTTAAAAAGCATATAAGCAAGTTTGCAGACCTCTCAGTGTGAAAATGTAGTTATAAAAGCCAGTTTGCAATATTATATTTTCATGGAATTATTCCCATGACGTTTCTTCACGTAGTTACCATGCTGTAAGGGAATACACAATAAGAATTATGTAACTAGAAATGCATAAAGGACCTGAAGCAAAATTACCTGGACTTCCCTATTTTGGCCTTTTCTACCTGTGAAGTTACTCAGTAATTTCAAAAAAATTAGGACTTTCAAAAAATTAGGACTTCTTTAAAAAAAAAAAATAAAAATGAAGACTTATAAAAAACCACCTCTGAGCAAAGGTGAAAAAAACAGTCTGTCCTGGGCTTTTTGTTCAAAACACAGAGCAGAAAGCCTGCAAGTGAAATACTAACTCTGTAGGCAGCTAATTTGCTGTGATCTGACCCCAGAGTCATTGCATCATTAAACTCAGTTGAATCTTCATCTTCTAAAATTGTTCTTTCTTTTTATGTAAAGTTAATAGGAAGGCAGCAGCTGTCTTTCTTTTTCTTTTTTTTTTTTTCTTTTTTTTTTCCCAAATAGAGGAATTGCATATTTAGGACCAGATTGTTCTGTTTTCATGCACCATAACATGTTTTCATAGTTTGAGGATCAAACCATAAGTGTGTTGTGCCAGGAAAGCATTGAGAGCAAGAACAACTCAGGCACACAGATAAGATGTGTTCAATAAATCAGTTTCCATGAAGTACTCCATCAACAATGCTCCCACAGATATGTTAGAATATATTTTTTTCAGGCAGGTTAATAAAATGTCTGAAGAAAGCACATAGCAGCCCAGGCAGGCAAGCACTTCTTCAATTGAAAAGCAGCAAATATTTGTGATTGTCTCCAGGATATCTGAGGCCAAAATACCAGAGTTATTTTCACAGCAAGTTGATATTATCCTGGGAAAATAAGATATGTCAGGTTACCTGGTATGTATGAAACAGACCTCATTATACCTGAATTTCTTGTCTTTTATCATCCTCAACAAAAGCACCACTCAGCTGTGTCTTGCCTGACAGTTAAGTTAGGTACAGGGCCCATTTTTATTCAAATGAGAGGCAGTAACCTTTATTCTGAACAAGTAGCTACCCTTCCAGGGGAAGCACTGCTTTGTCCCCACAGTCCCTCTGGGTTAACTCCTCATTGGTTATGGCTGTGCAACAACTGCATTTCCCCTTTCTCCATCTGCCAACTCCAGATCCAGCCTCTGTAAGTGATCACTGCACGGTTCATTAAGTTTTGATACATATAAACTGGTATTTTGAGAGCTGCTATTAAGATCTACAAGTAATGGGATCTGGCCAAATTTTTGCACTGTTACACTCAAAGTATATTTTCCCATGATAGCATTATGTGAACTAACACTGTATTGGATGGTAATTCCACATGTAGAAATTGAACTTCTTTTTCTGAATTCTCACAATTATGCTGAATTTTTGCAGGAAGCTTTGGAAATTGAGATGGGCAGGATTTTCCAAAGAGTTTGATGTTGACTTATGACTGTCATCTCCAAACTGCATTTATTATGTTTATACCATAGCATGTAGAAAAAGAGTAGGATGAAAACGGTTTTATTTTTTTCTGCACATTTTATCATTTTAAGTAGAACCATAGCTAAAATTAAGCAATTTTATGTATAGGAATACATATGGCAATAGGGAACATGGTAATCTAGGAATTATAACAAATATATGCATTTAAATATTTCCACAATGTGCATAAATTGAAACATGAAAATAGACTTTATTAATGGGTGAATTTCAGAGTAAATATTTACAGGATAAAAACATAGGAATACTTTGTTGAAAAACATTATTTCCCACCTGCACAAGGAAGCAGGGTGGGGGAAGGCTTTATTTCTGCCTCTGTCAGATCCACTCACCAACCCAACATGGAATTTAATTCACCCCTTCCTCAGTTTTTCACCTGTGTGTCAGGCCAGGTTCCTTTCTAGGGCATACAGATACTCATTGCTCTTTCTCATTTCTCTCTGATGAGCAGTGGCAGGACCCAAGGGAACAGCACGAAGCTTCATTGGGGGAGTTTAGGTTGGGTACTGGAAAAACTCCTTTACTCAGAGTGCGGATGGGCACTGGAACAGGCTCCCCAGGGAAGTGGTCACAGCACCAAGACTTCCACAGATCAAAAATCCTCTGGACAGTGGACACCTCTTTAAGAGCAAGAGCCAGAATCTTGTATAAGTTCTTTCATTTTGGTTAGTCAAAGTCCACATCGGTTCAGGGAAAAAAAAAATGCAAGCAACTTAAACTATGACACTAATGTATTTAAAAATTGTAACTAGTCTGATGAAAACTTTAATGGATGGGAATCAAGACCCTGTATTCAATAAATCATAAGCTAATACTTTTCTTGCTTTTTAAGTTATTGTGTATGAAATGCTAATTCCTTCTGTCACAGATTAGCATTTCAGGGTTTTATGCTACTAAAAATGCATCATCTTAATAGTTACTTGAAGTCTTTTGTTCAAAGTATGGGAAATGCACAGAGAGCTCACTCTCAATTTGGCAGATGGAGTTCATGATGCTAATTAACAGAAGATATTTTATTGAAATAAGGACCAATTTAGGATGAAGCTTTGCACAAAAGTAATAGCCTGAATTTCTGTGGTCTAAGACCATAGACCTTCTAATTATGTTTAATTTTTGCTTTATACCCAATTAACTTGTAAGTAGCCGAAGTACTGCTTTTATAACTAGAGCATGATGATAAGTGTTCCTGAAGTGACAAAAAAAAATTAAAGAAAAGGATGTTAATGTTGCACAGAACTGTGAGTTATTCCTTGTGCGTGAAGCCCTAATTTCTGGCAATTTATTTTCCTCCATATATTTGATTCCTTCCCAAAGTGGAGAGTGTTTTTGAGTCTGTGGCCACCTAAGAGAGCTCTAATAATACACTTAAGAGATGTTCATATCGCTCCAGTAAATGCACTAAATGCATTTTGTGTGATGCACTGTTAGTAGGCATAAACTGAATAAATGTCACGTTTGTTGATGTCTCCCAAATTTGAATCAGGATACTGATCTGTTTCTGAGATTCCTGAGCAGGGCTGTCTGGGGAGCAAGGCAGTTTGAAATGTACCTATCCCGTTTGTCCTGAGACCTACAGCACAATGCAACTGGCAATGCTGTCTGCAAGCAGGTGTCTACTTCTGTGTCCAAGGGAAAACCTGCAGCCAGGTGTTTTATAGGATAGGACTTTGTAGGGACTTTGGCACCTGTCAGAGAAACCTCGTGGCTATGACAGTTTCTCCCCCAGGAGCACGCAAGCACACGTGGCACCCTCTGCCAAAGAGTATCCTCTGACTCTAGGACAGGAAGCTTTTTGAACTTCGAGCAACAAGGATATATATTTGGCATATACACAGTTTGGATTCTGGGGCCTATTTCCCATCAGAAACCTCAGCATGGAAGACTTGTTAATTGTGTACCTCCTTTAAACCACAAAGCAAAGAACATGTCAGATGCAAAGCAGTGATTAATTGATTTTTTTAGGCTGAGGGCCAAATGAGCTATCTGATTATACTGTCCTTTCTTTGTCACATTCAGTTAGGTAATCTGATAGAAAAAAAATAATTGAATTTTTGCTGTTTGTTTTAGTTATTTTTACCCTTTCTTTTGTCCCCTTTATTACTCCAAGACTTGAATAAACAAGGTATCTTTATCCAAAGAGGTGGCAGGAGACACTTGTCTGCAAAGGGAGATGGTGAAATTTACACTTTTGAGTATTCAGGTCTAAGGAATAGCCTGCCTTCCTCATAAACTGTTTCACTTTTGCATGCCTCATCAGCATTATAGATACAGAGCATTTCTATGCGTCTTAACTTGCATCTGGGACTGAATTACTGTAGCAACCCACCATAAGGTGCAAGTAATGCAAGTAAGTCAGCTCTGTTCTTAAGATGTATTGCTTTGCAAGTTTCTGCCATAAATTTTTAAAGAATTTTTAATCTCTTCTGAATTAGACATCTGCCAAATTATCATGAGCCCATTTGGATAGTCTGCAAACAGACCAGTTTTCTGGACAGTGTAGTGAAACTTCTAATAATTGAAAGCCCTTCCATCTGCAGAAGGTTTGTGTGTTTGTCTACTTTAATAACATGGGTGGGAGGAGACGAAAGCACAAGCTGTTGTTAGAATTGTGCAGATACCAAAATGGCCTCTAGCTGTTAGAAGACCAGCATGGAAAAGTACTTCCATAACCATCACAACAAAAATATGTTGCTCTTACCAAGGCACTTCTCAACTGTGAAGGACTACATAGCACCAAACACTGGTGTGTGTTTCCAAATCCCAGATATGAGTACAGAGTGGGAGAAGGACTCACTGAGAGCAGCTCTGCAGATCAGGACGGAGAAGGACAGGGGGATTCTCATGGATGGAAATTTGGGTATGAGCTGGCAATGCGCAGTTGTATCCTGGGCTTCATCAAAAGAAAAGGCCAGCAGGCAAAGGGAGATGACTTCCCTGCTACTTCACTCTCATGAGACTCTGCCTGGCATACTACATCCAAGTCTGGAGCCCTGATCACAAGAAAAATGTGGACCTGTTGGAACAGACCAGAGTTCAACCCAACATCACTCCACGCATCAAAGTGGTTCGAGCCACTTAATTATTCACTCTGTTCTATACAGCAAGAGAGAACAGTCTGTCCTGCAATTCTAGAAAAGTGTATCTCATGCCCTCCCACAGAGAAATAATATTAAAATTATTTTCCTTGAATATTAGAAGACTAGATCCTGAAACTACTTGTAAGCAGAATATTTTTAAGTGTATGTCCCAAAGTTAGTTTATTATAGCAAAGAAGTATTGAAATACATTCTATTTCAAGGTGTTTTATGGAAGTTATTTGTTCCTCTGAAAAGCCTAATTTTGTTCTTATTTTCTTAATTGACTACAGTAATGCCCACAAACAGGCCTTTATAAACCTCTATTTGACATCACTTTCAGTAAGATTTGTCAAATAATTTCAAATTACTGCAGAGCAAATGTCTGCCTCTGAGACAGTTTTCAAGTCATGCTTAATATTCCCTGAAACAAGCCCTTTAAAAAAAAAAACAGTCAAGCTGGCCTATTTTGAATGTCTTTCTGGAAATGAAGGAATTGAGAAATATTCCTCTCTATCGACTAAGAAGATAGTGCAGTGCCAGGTGTGTGTATTGTACAGGTCTGCACTAGGTCAGGTAAATACTGCATTTGAAGGGCCTCATAAACCTCTTGGGTTTGCTCTTTAGCCTTCAGCAAAGCCAAGGTTTCTCAAGATTTTCCTATAGATATCTTTAATTTTTAATGGAAAGGTTAATTATTCAATGCATTCCCAACATTAGCAATGTTGTTCAGGAGTAGTGTCTGTGAGTCAATGAAGCACTAGATGAGGTTTTGTTCCCAGGTCTCTCCCTGGCTCACAGGGGATTTCTGTCTTCCAATGTTTGTATTTTGTAAAGAAAGAGATGAAAAATCATACCTGCCTCCATTGAGGCTAACTGGACTGTATTGTTTTTTAGAGCTTTTGTTATTTTTTTACATCAGGCTTCTCCAGTATTTTTATGTTTAATTTTTGAATTATTATTATTATCAGATTTATTTGGGGCCTTTTTGCTTGTCAGCATAGCAGAGAAGTAAATACGTTATTTGTCTTTTTTCCTCTCTTGAGTATAGTGTTGGTGTTTTCCATTACCTTCATCATAATTTTTTGGAATCCTCCAGACATCAGAATGAGCAGGGATCAGCAGGAGGCTGGCATGAAGTGTGTGTAGGAAATGTGAATTTGGCTGATTCCTGTCAGCATAGGCCTCTCACAGTGAGTTCCGTCATGTAAACCTATGGCCATTTATTGAGGGGAAAAAAGAAAGTTCTATCTTTTCCCCATTGTCATCAAGGTTCACAAGGAGCAGGGGAGTAGAGAGAAAATCTTTCTTCTTGCATGGTTTCCATTACTTTTGAGAAGTAAAGGCTTTCAAATGGCGCCTGTGTGCAATTCCATTGGACACCGTGTAGCCGTTTTGCAGAGACATATGGAAATTTTCATGGACTTTGGGAGTCCCAGAGAACCATTAAGCCCATTTAAAACTGTCTCAGTCAGCAGAAAAAATAGGGAAGGTTGCAGATTTTTTTTTCTTGTCTAGATTAGAGAAGAAGGATGAGGTGCAATGTCTGGATCCTCTAGATGACAATTAATGGAATGAATTCTCCATCAAAAATTGCAGTTTCATCAAAATCAAGATGCTTCACAGAAATGAAGTTTTGAAGACAAAAATTTCAAACAAATTGCTCAGATATTCATTTTACTCAAATCAAGCAGTTGGTTTTCCAAGAGAAGCATAAGTCATTTTGATAAAGTGAGCCACTTATTTGTTGTCCTTCCAATAATTTAATTTGGACAGTAAGGCTAACATTTATTTTTGCAGCACATTATATTTCATGGATTGTATTTAATATTTGAATATGAGTTCAAATCTAAGCTAACCAAGGCTAGAAACCAAATCCTGAACATCGCTGGTTGTATTGAGCAGTAGGTTCTTTGAGTGATTTATGGGTGGGAAAAGAAGGATGGATCAAGGAAGGAAAGGAAGGCTGGAACAAGGAAATAATTTTACCCTGAGGCTGAAGAATTGATGCCCAGAAGGATTAAAAGACTCACGAAGACCATAATTGTGGCAATTTCAGAAACTAAATGTAGAGCCCCAAACTATCTCTGCTGATGAGACCATCTAGGGAAAAGAGATTTGGTACTTTTCTATTTTTCACTTAAAAATTGCATTGGTGAATGGAAATATCTAAGAAATTGATATAAAACTAATAATTTCATAATTTTGTGTTTGGGTTTCTTTACATGTGCTACAATCTGAATTATCACTTACATTTCTGCTTCTTCTTGAAGTCAATTCCTAACCTCATTCAATCCTGTGCTCTGCAATGTCCAGTCTGTTCTCTACTGTCTCAAATAGGCATTTTTTACACCAACTGTGGTGAAAACCAGGTTCAGAACAAACCAAACAAGGCTGGTTTTCCTCACAGAACCACTTTAAGGATAGAATCAGAATCCCTAATATTTTGCCAGTTTTTTAACCATCCCATATCTCAGACAGATGTGTTGGTGGAACAGAAAAGAAAATAGACTCACAAGTGGACTGTTACATTTTCAAACAAATTTGCTAATAAAAACAAGAACCTGAGAGCAGAAAAAGCACCTTGAGAATGCTAATTTCTCTTGAATCACAAGACTCTTCCTCTTTTGTTTCTTTATTCACAATCCCACTCTTTTGCAATTACATTGTCATACTTGCAAAGAAACAAGTCCCTTAAGTTCAGAATGAGAACTTTTGATTCCCATTTACTCAGTAATTTACTCACATCTTCAACTATATTTGTCATTTACCTCCCTGCCTTCCAGTATAATATGTGACAAACATAGTAGGTACTAGCTGACACACACCTGCATGATAATGAGTGCTCTTTTAGCACTCCAGAAATGCAGTGTGTTTACCATATCTCAAAGAGACAAGTGGCATTTGTACTTAGTGAAAAAGAATCAGAGATTGAAGTACTTCAGATTTTAAAACATCCATAAAAAGAATTGCTATAGAGACTCAAACCCTCTGAATATCTGTCTCTGGCAGTGGCTAAACATTTAGGAATACACAGAACAGGGTGAGGTCTTTCCCTTTACTTCCTCCATCTTCCCACAGTCTGTGGTTTAGGAAACTAGTTTGGTTTTTTTTTTTCCCACCTTATTATTTTTATTAGCCTTCAGTCAAACTTTATTTTTCATTAATTTTTCTTGAATTCTATTGAGTATCAGCAACTTCCTGTTATAGGGAGTCTCCTGCTATAACTATATGCTCTGTGAAACAGTATTTCCAAAAATTTCATTTGCTTCCCATAGCTCTTGTGTTGCAAAAACAAGTATTGATTCCCAATTCACATAACTCATATGCTTATAATTTTATGTACCACTGTCATATACCTGTTCAATTGCTTTCCAAACTGAACTCTTGTATCTATTTAAATTTTCCTCAGAGAGGAGACATTCCATGCATTAGATGATAATTTATTTCTGTATATTTTCTTCTGTGTAAGAGTTAGGGAAACAAATATTAATGACACTAGATATAAGAAGACAAGATGACTGAAGCAGAAATAAAATGTTACTGCATGTATAGTGTGTGATTTGGAAGTAACTGAGGGGTAGCTAGAAATAACAGGTCAGCAAAGTAAAGTACAGATGCAGTTTCAAGAAGGATTAATGAAATGTTCACGAGTTACTCTATTGAAAACAACATGTTAGGAGTATTTAAAAAGTGATTTGATCTTGATTTAGTTCTGAAGTCAATAGGCATGTGGTTGGCCAGTATTACTGGTGCATATGAAAATACCATTCTTAATGACACTGCTACACTTTGAGCTCCCCTGGATGGCTTGTTCTGGGTGTTGGATACAACAAATAAAATGGAAAACATTCACTGGGCAGAGACAAACTTTGGCTTTGCTATATTGTGCAGACATAGGAAAATAATATGTCCTTTCAGAAAGGTCCAACACAACTAATGCAGTGACAACAAAACAATGTGCAGAATGTAGGAAAAGGAATCTGAAAAAAGATTAAATTTAACTAATTTAGAATCATAGAATATCCTGAGTTGGAAGGGACCCACTAGGATCATTGAGTCCAGCTCCTGACTCTGCACAGGATCATCCCAAAAATAACACCAAGTATTTGAAGGCATTTTCCAAATCCTTCTCCAACTGTGTCACGCTGCTCCTGTGACCCCTTCTCTAGGGACTCTGTTCCAGTGTCCAGTCACCTTCTGGGTGAAGAGCTTTGTCCTAATATCCAATCTAATCTTCCCCTGACACAATTTTAGGCCATTCCCTCCAGAGAGAAGAGACTAGACCCTGCCACTCCTCCTTTCCTCACAAGGAAGAAGTGCATGTCTTTGCCTGGACTAAGAAAGATCAAATCCTTCAGACATTTTCTCACATTTCCTTATTTTTTTTTTTGTGGTCAATTTTGAACAGTTTTTTAATGTCTTGTTTTTTCCAAACAAGGAAAACCTGAAGCCATAGTCTGCTATATGCCTTTGGAGAAAAAAAAAATGTGTGCAGAGTTCTAAGAACGAAACAAAAAATAATCTAAAAGCCTAAAGATCACATAATGGTCAGTCAAACAGGGTGAATAATGTACTTACATATAGAAGGCCCCTAGCTAGTAGAATTCATTCAGCTTACTGCTGTTTTCCCACCCAGGAGCTCCAGAGCTGCTTAGGAACACAGAATTTGTCAGTAAGCAAATAATTTTTATGCTGTGTTTTGAGAAAGGTCCTAAAGCTACAGTTGATAGAAATCTTGAATAGCTTTGTTCACATGTACTTCTCTTTCATTAGACATTGTTTCTCCCTTCTGTCTGTTCCATTTTCTCTCCTACAAGTAAAGAAAGGTGAGTGGAGGACAGAGGAGAGAAAAAGGGTACTCCTGCATGTTGAAGTCAAGGCTATTATAATACTTTTGTGTGTTTTGCTCAAAAAAAACCCTCCTACAAACACAAATGACATTAAAGTCATGTTTTTCCTCTATAGTTTAGATTTAATAGAAACACTATTGACAAGTCTTTATTTGGAGTGTCCCACTTTGAGTCCACCAAAATTACCAAGAGGCCAGAGAGGCTGGCAAAGACAAGATAAATGAGAAAGTGCTGAGCAGTAAATGATAGCTGCAACTGAAAAAGGACCTAAAACTCTCTTTATGGTGGCATGGCAAGGCCCAAAAAAATAAATGGAGAGAAGGTGGGTTCTGTAATAGCTGGGTAATGGTGTAGCTCTGGAAATCCTCCAAGTCTGGAATGATTTTATGGAAGCAACTGCTAAAGTAGCTTATGCAAAGAAATATTTGCCAAATTGAAGCTCTTACCTTACTAGGAGATTTATGGTTGGATTTCCTATGGCAAAATCTGATATACAATACCAGCTGGCATTTCAGGACGAACAATAGGTGCTACTTGCACTTTTGTTACAGATTTGATCTCAATCCATCACAGGATTGTTGCAGGACCTGTGCTCTGACTCTTATCCTTGGAGTAGGGAAGCAAGCAATGGTTCCCAGGATAAGCTCCCCTCACAGACGCCTTGGGCTGGTCCTTAGTGCTAATTGTCACTCTGTGAAGTGTCACTACAGGGCATGTAATAACAGGAACTCCTCAAAGGCATCACTTAAATCAAAACCTGAGACAATAATATAGAAAAAACTATTTTATTTCAGTGTGATATACATCTGGGTCACTGCAAATCTTAGAAATCTTACCTCAGGAAAGGGTTCTTGTGCTTCCAGAAAGGCTGGAAGTCAGTTGCTTGACTTGGGGTTCCAATTTGGCTTTTTTAATAAGAGGAGAGATATTGGTAATGCAAATCACCCACAAAGGAAAGGGAATGATCCACTTTCCTCAAGCAACAAATCCTGCCATAATCTTGCTAACACCATAAAACCCAGTTTACTCAAGCATTTGATGCATTTTTGTCCCCATGTGTTAAGCTGATAGGGCAGGATTTACAAAATGTTCCTGGTAGGATGAGACAAAAAGCAAATAAAAACTGTAAAAGCCTGTGTGGCTTTAATTAGGCTTTTGTGGAGCACTTAACAATGAGGTCATTGCCTTGTTTTCTTCTGCCCAATGCTACTTTGAATGCTTTTCCACTGTCCCTTTAGCTATGGCTGGAATCACTGGTGTTCTCACATGAAAAATTAACAGCTCCTCCCCACCATGCAGTCCGTGGGAAAATTTACTTAGGAGTTTGGTGACCATTTATTCCTCAGGAGCCATCCCAAAGATGAGAGTTTGCTTGTCTCCCTCGATCTTTGCCTCTGTAGTCCTGTTATTCCCCTGGCAGCACAGCACCTCTTTCTATCTTCTTGACTTAGGGTCTGCCTGTTATAACCTGAAAGGGGAGTTTTTACCAACTTCTTGTAAAGATTTGGATTTAAAAATAAAATCACATTGCACATCAGGATGAAAGGCTGAAATCTTGTAAGCTTCTGTGACTTGAACAGTTGAAGGGGAGAAAACAAAACAGCTGAAATAAAAAATTAGCCCAAGTAATTATGGTAACTTTTTATCATCTTACTATGCATTCATTTAAATTTTTAAACAAAATGCTTACAGCTGAAAAGTTTTATTTTTTTCAGGAATGAAAATGTGGTATTTCTGAGCATATTGTTTCAAAATTAAACATTTGGAGAAAATCTCATGGAAATTTCAAAGAATTGGCAGCATCCAGTATAAATCTAAATATAGATAAAGAGAGGGATGTGTTGAGGGAGTTTTTTTGTAAAGATTCCCCATTAAATGTGTGTGCAGACGTTCAGAAAAATAGTGATCTCTTATGGTCCTTGGGTGATGGAGCTTCTGCACTAAAGTTCAAATGAAATACTGCTACATCAATGTTCTTTCAGAAACAACAACCCCTTTACTTCATACTCAAAAATACATTCCATATATCTCTCTCATATAATAATAGACAAAAAACCTAAATAATAAATAAAAAAAATCTAATGAAAGAGTGAGATTTTATCCATTTTACAGTGACTCAATTATTTTACCAGCTCTGTAAGGTAAAAAACTTCTCTGGAAACTAATAGCATGCTAAGTTAAAAAGGTTTAGTTTCTAGTATGGATGCACAAGGAATAGAAGGAACAGGTAGCATCTTCCTGAGCATGTGGATAATAATTACCTAAGAATAAAGGACATGCCTAAAGGCAACAGGAGGATGACTAATTATTATTGAAGAAAGCCCAACAGGTATCTAGGAATAAAATTTGTGATTTGTCACATGCTGAGACTAGTAAACAGTAAAAAGTGGAACAAAGAGGAATACTCTGTGCAATATAGTGAATACAAGACAATCTCTCTTTTTTTACTAGGCATGTAAAAGCCAGCATAGATAGGAAGACAAGTAAGGTTTTATTATCTTGAGATCCTAGTATAAAATTGATAATTCCTTCTATGGCATTAAAGAATTATTTACAATTTTATTATTTATGATTTTATTATTTATTTATTACATTATTTTTAATAGTTTTACTCTGAGGATTTTTAGCAGCATGTATATTCAGAAAAAAATCAGCATTTGTTTACAGGAATATCCTGACATGATGATAGTGTTCTTATTTGTTGCTCTCCTGTATATATTATGACAGGCAAAAACCTCCAAATATCTCCCACTCCAGTCATATTCTGTCTAGAGAAACAATTAACTAGAGATTCATTTATGCACTATTTGAAATCTTACTCAGAAAGGTCAGCCCCCTGGAGAGTTGATAATAGCAGTTTGTTCAGAAGCTAAAGTAGCTGTCTGCATCACCTCTTTTACTAGTTGTGCAAGTTCTTGGACTAAATTAGCCTGGAATAGAAGTGCTTGAGTTGGTGTCTCTATTTACATTTTCTTTTAGTAAGGTCTGGGGGATATTTGGTCCCACTTTGTTCCCTACACCAATTTAGAAAGTTTTGTTTATGTGTGAAAGGAAGTGTCTCCTGCTTTTGCATGAACTATGAATTTTGGTTTTGTAGTTCAACCTACAATTAGCATATTATAAATAGCTTGTTAGTTAGTTCCCTCTGGCAGCTGCCATCTTCTGAGTATAGATGCAGTTACTTTCAGTTCTAACAGTGACAGTACATGCTGGCTATGTGATGATTTAATATTAATTAATTAATTAATTAATTAAATGAGGCTCACAGTGTTTTATACAACATTGCAAAATGCATGTGCATACTCCTTACATCTAGTGTGATATGAAAGCTGCAGAACAGGAGACAGGTAAGCAATGAAAAAAAATAAATAAAAAGGCTTTTGCATAGGCAAGATTAAGTTCAAGAAGGTTCAGATGTTAAATTTGATATGATTCTAACTGTTGCTACAGTTTAGTCTGATTTTATGAGGTAGATGCAATGTGTTTCAGCTGCTCCAGCCTTTGCTAAGCAGACAAGATAATTTAAAATCTGTGAACCTTTATGAGGGACAAATATCATTAATTCATCACTATAATCTCCCTTCCCTACTTTGCCCCATCTTCTGTTCTTAATTTGTGATGGATGCCAGGTTTTCCCAACCTGCTAGTCCATGCTGAGGAGTGCAGCTTGTTCTGTATTTCATCCAAAATATCCTGGAGATGAGGTAAAACAGGCCAGGCTGGATGGGGCTCTGAGCACCCTGTTCCAGGGGAAGGTTCTGCCCAAGGATCTAGTTGGTCTTTAAAGTATATTCCAACTCAAACCATACTATGATTCTAGGAAAACTATGGAGCTGGACTAGCCCATGATGAGCAGCTGGTATCCTTCTGATAGGAAATTTCAAACATATGTATAATTAGTGACTGTGATAGTTATAGCCTTATCGTTTTATATATTGAGCTGTTAATCCACTTGTATTGATCGATTCTGCTTTAATCAAGATGCAAGAAACAGGCTAGAAAAATGACTGCATTGATAGTACATTTTTAAATGGGTCATTCACAGTGACAAGAGATGTTATACTCCTCAAACATAATTTTTCTTGCTGAAAAACTTTACTGTTATGGAGGATAGCAATTATAGCTATGTTGTTTTGGTAACAAAATAAGTTGATCTGGTTGAATAATTTATTGCAAGGAGTATTAGCTGTCAATTTAGTTCTATTTTCTCTTCAAAAATCATTCATGAGATTACCTGGTTCTTTTTCTGAATGAAGAATGTCAATGCATGGGTTATACTACTGAGCAATTGCAGGATTCCTTCTGGGTATGAGAAATTTTCCATTTGTATGTAGTTTCCTCCAGCATTCCTTGTTTTTCATGGGGATTATTCAGCTACCAAAAGCAAACTTGTTTCTTTTCCTTCAGTAGAAAACAGAAGTTCGAAAATCACATATATATTTCTTCAATAGTAGTACTTGCCTGTGGATAAAGGTCTACAGGTCAACCTGAAAAATAACACTTTCCCTGCCTACAGGGGAATTTTGTCAAACAAAATCCTTCCCTGAAAATTGTCAAAAAGAGGTGGCAGTACTCACCAGAAACCTTGTAACTAAAGTATAGTCCAATTTCATGTACATGTTTAATTTTGATGGAATGCACTACATCCTTTTTTCACCTATGTCTAACAAGATGTCATTAGTAGTATGCAAAGGAGGAATGCTGAAATACTGTAACAAAGGGTCCAGTTATGTCACCTGCACTCATCTAAGCTTTTATGAAAAGCTCCTATGTACAGGTGTGAAAGTTCAAAGCAATGGGAAGGAAAATTGAAAGTGCCAATTTTATCTGGGCAGCCGAATCTCATTACTAGATGTAACATAGATGCTTAAGACTTAAATCCTCCAAGATATTTTGGTTCTGACTTCAGAAGTAAGTAAGGATATAATGCCTTTAAGGAGCTGAGCCTTACTTAACCCAAGTCTCTATAAAAGAAAAAGATAATCAGATTCCTAAGTATTAGGCTTCAGTTGGAGGTTTCCGTGTTATTATGAGTTAGCTGAGAGCAAAAAATAATGCAAAAGTGCAGAGAAGAAGGAAGGTTTCTTCTCTTTAAAAGTTTTCATGTACGAAAAGTAGTCAAGCAAAAAATCTGGTCTGAAATGCTGCCCTTTACTGAGGATTGAGGTGATAACTCTGAACAGGATTTCTTTGTTTACTTAAATTCCATGAATAATTATTTGGTTTAATTATTTAGCTTTGTTAATGTTATTTCTTAGAATCTGGTTATGTGCAGCAATGCTTACAGCAGCTTCACTCCTCTCCAAACTATGCAGAGATGATTACATTTGAAATGCAAAATAAATAGTTCTGAAGATAATAGAACTGCTACATTGTGGTTTATTTGGTGCTCCATGTTCCCTGGCTCTTACTAAGATATCTTCAGATATTCTGCCCTAAACTAACTCTAAAGCAAATATTTTCCTGCTAGTAATTAAGTCCTTTTCCATGGACTTAATGTGGTTCCCAGAAGTTGCATTTGCCTCTCTGAAATTACTCGTCAGAAAACTGATAATAAACCCATAATGCATGGTGAATCTCAGTGCTGTGCAATTAACATTGCAGTTTAAACCTTAATTAGATTTTGCTTTTGAAGACAGCATATTTCAATGCAATTTAAAGGTTTCTTCAGTGATTGTCAGCTTCCGCTTAATTATGGCAGTCCTAAAAATAATTTTATCCCTAAAACAACTAGAAGGAGCTGAATGAGGTATTATTACTGCTCAATATTGGAAAAGATAGGTAGGAAGGTTCTTAAAAAGGGTGCCAGTATGCTTGGGTGGAACTGTGTGGATACACATGAGCCTACAGTGCAGCACTGCTGTTAAACCATTAGGCATCCTTTTGACTGCTGTGTGAAAAGACTGCAAAGCATCAGCTTTTGTAATCCCTTTAACTCTTGTCAATTAAACAAGCTCTGGTTCCTCTCTAAGCAGATTTTAGTTGATGCCAGTATAATTATATATTAATCTTGCATGTGTTAGATAAGAAATGCATTAACAGCATCATCTGTTGGGGCCCTCCTTTTGTAAGTGGTGGCAATCGTGCTGTTCCTGGCAAGAGGCTGTCCAAATGGCCTGCTAATTATGAACTTTTAATAAGAAGTGGCTTGCTGAAGTAATATTTCTTTATTCAGCTTGTTGCTGGCTCAGACACACAAGGAAATTTTCATGGCTTAGCAAATTGCTCTTTGAGCTGGAGGTATTGTCAAAGAAACCGTCTATGCGCATGCTCACAGGAAATACAAATTAATTCAACTAAATGTTGGATTCACTCTGCAGTGAAAGAAAGAGAAGCACAGCTGCACTACATTAGTCTAAGGTAAAGGGTATGTTGCTACTGTTCACTGATAGTAGATAACTGGCCATAAATCTCTTCTTCAGGCAGCACTTTTCAGCTGCATTTTTAAAGAGAGAAAGGCATTGTTCTTTGCTTGTTTTCTTATGTCTGCGTGCCAGACCTTATGAGTATTGTTTTAGATACTTATAAGATGTTTTTCAGTTTGAGGTAACCACATTTTTCTAGGTATTTATCACAGTCATGTAAAAGAGAGGACATTGCAGATAAATCATGTATGTTTTTTTAAACATCCCATCACAAAGACTACTTTTCTTCAAATGCATCTTTCTGCATTTTCCGAAATTTGGATCTCCCTCTGCATTTCTACATAGTGAACCAACCAAAAAGGATCACCTGTATTTAAGAGTGCACCTGAATTGCATTTCAGATGGGCCACAAAAGCCTGCATCAGTCTTGTCCTTGACAATAATGGGTACCAAGTGTTTGATAGCAAAGTCTGTGAAAAAGTGAAAAAAAAATAGCACGAGCACAAGGTGCTTTCTCTTTCTCAAAGAAAGAGAAAAATACAGCTGAGTTTATAAACATTTATATCCAAAGCCCAGTCTTTTTCTTCTGATGTTTCTTTCTTCGCACCTTTTCCACCTTCGATGCACAGGGTGATGAGCATTTTTCAAAGGAACTCTGTTCACTCTGTGGTATCAGACAGAGTGGTCAGATTTTCGGTGTAGCTTACAGTAAGCAGCTCCTGTTGGGAGTGGGTATCCTGCAGTGGGATATATATGTGACCATACTGGCAATAAGCAAGCTAGATCTCAACTAACATTACATTGCATATGTTGTAGAAATCAGAGAATGCTTTTGGTTGAAAGGGACCTGAAGTTCATCTAGTGACAACCCCAACAACAGCTCAAAGAAAGAAATTATTTTTTCTAGATGTATTATGGAAAAATAGTGACATCTACAAACATATGATTGGTGTGCCTGTTCTACTAGAGAGGGCCATTCTGGGTTAGAAGTCCATTAACATTTATAACCAATACCAAGGAAATTTCAAAATAATAAAAAGGTTTCACTTTGTGCTTTTGTCTCATGCTTTGCTGTGTGCTCAATACAGATCTTAACTTCATTGGACTGACAGTGACCTAAAACTTTCTCAGTGGATCACCAAATTTTGCTGCCAATTTGCTGAGACTGCTACACCAACATTTGGTAGGAAGGCAGATCTATTACTAAATTTAAAACTGCCATCTGAACAGGATTAAATCATGATGTACTGCAAATAGCAGGGGAAACAATACAATGATAAATAAAAGAGATGTGAAAGAAAAAAGGACTGGAGTATCAAATGGTGAAAATACGTTTCAGTAAAGAGAAATCTTTTCAAAACAGGCATTGATTACTGTAAAATGACTACAAACAACAAATTAAATTAAGCTGAAGTGATGCTCTCACAACAAGAAGATATGACACAAAGATGTGATGGAAAACATAATGACAGCAAGACAGCAGCACAATGCAGAAGAAAATTGAAAAGCATCAGATATAGCTGGTAATTAAGACTTTTTTCTCCTACTAACAAGTATATGTGTATTTAGCTTTATCAATGGTTTCAGTGAGCCTTTTCACATCCTTTCAGTGAACACATACAAAAATCACAGAAGATAAAAGGGGTTTGAAATTCTTGCCCTAAAAGAAATCTAGAGGTGTTGATGAGAATTTGCACCCAGAAAATTTTTTTCTTAGTCAGCTCTCTGGGTATAATGAATTAATCAAAATGGTACAGTGAACATTTGAAATCTGGTGTGTGGAGCTCATTAATTGTCTTTAAACTTCAGCTACAGCTTTAGACACAGGCATGAATGTGTCAGTAAAATTCTTGGACTTGTGTTTAATCTCTTGAACAAAAATAATTCTTCTAGAAATTCAGACCAAGGGGGATGCCAACAATCATTCAAGGCTTAAAACTAAACAGGAACTTAGCTATATGTTACAGGAAGCTCATTGCACTGAATGTTTTCTAAGAGTCTCACACACTGTAAGAAGCAAAAGCAGGTATTATGGGAGAGGAAGTTTTCAAAAGTCTCATTCAAAAGTTTTTTAGTTAGTACAGCAAAATCCTGAAACTGACTGCTATTTCCTAATCTTAATTTGGGATACAGGTTCCACCCTCCTGAAAATCCTGGTGTAGAGAGTCTTGTGCTCAGCTTTAAGTTTGTGAGTTTAGTCTTTTGTTAATGTCTGCATATAGTATACTTAGCATAATGTGTCTGCTTTTTCTTGTCTTCTATCTTTCTATATGTTACACAATCAGGCTTTTCTAAAACTGTATTGAAAATTAGAGATTTAAAATAAAAAGGGGAAAAAGCAACGGTTTCACTCCAGGATTTATGTCATAACCAACTTGTCATCAAGTTTAATGTCTTGGAGAACCTGCTTTCTCTAAGGATAATAAAGCAATCTTTAATTTTCTTGTAATTTTTTTTTTTTTTAGTTTATCTATCCAGGTCCTTCCTAGCTTTTCCTTTTTTATCAAAAATAAGCACAAAATCCTGTGGGCAAAACTTTCTCTGTGGCCTCAAATGGAATTACCCACAGACCTAACCTACACCTGTTTTTTGAGGGAAGACTTTATATACCCCTACTTAATTGCAAAAAGACCCAGAATCTGGCCATCCTGAAAATCATCTTGGCAGATTGCTGGATCTGATCATACATCCTTTCCCAGAGTGTCAAAATTCTTTTCCTTTACTCAAAGGCAATGGGGGATTTAGAGCTTCTCCAGCAGGCTTCTGGTACCCACTGTGGTGGATCCATAGCTTCAGGTTGGAGAATTTAAGGGGTCATTATCAGAGTGCTTCTTTCTAGTTTAAGAAATCAAACTCTTGTGAAGTTCTGAGATTAATAGTGAGCGATGTGATTATTAAAATGCTGCCATTTTCCACCAAAGGAAACAATTCAAACACTTCAAAAGAATTGTCAGATACAGGTAGATGACAGTAAAGAGATCTACTGGGTAGAGAGGCAACAAATTACAAGAGACACATGTTGGCACAGCCTATGTAGGTGCTGCAAATCCTACAGGAAGACAGACACATAGCAAGTGTCAACCATCCACAGATGTTTTCCCTGAATAACAAGAAAAGCAGTGCAAGCAGTCATTGCCACTTGGAAGAAAACATGTATTTTACAGTTGTCTCCCAGAAAAGGTAGATAAACTGCAAGGAAGCACTGACATTAAAAAAAAAAGATGCTAACAATAAGAAATGTACAGACGATGACATCTTTCCCACTCTAGACATAGGAGCCAGGGTGGGCACTAGAATAAAATATCTCATAGCAGGCCCTAAATCAGAACCTGATAGCTGTAAGGGAGACAGTTGTTTGTTGTATGAATTATGAGATCTTACAAGATTTGATATCACTAATGCTAGAGCTTATTTCTTCCTGCAGCAAGGATTGTTCAGCTCCCCCATGACATGGTTAATACTTGATGAATATTTCACTTTTAAATGGAAGCAAAGAAAAGCAGCAGAGTTTTACTTCTTAATTAGCTTTTTGCTCTCTGTTTGCAAAGTCTGTATGTCATCTAATCTGCTGGGGTTTGTCTCACCAGAGAAATTGAACACTTATAAGGAGAATATACATTCAAGATGCTTGTAGCTGGAATAATTGATTCTAAGGGAACTTTCACCATTACAGAGAAAAAGATCATTTAAAAAAAAAAAAAAAAACAAAACTGGTTTAAAACCATAAGAAAGAGTTGTATTCACCACAAAGAAATTATATGAAATATGGAACTTCATATACAAGCTTTAATATAGGAAGAACATCAATGGTATAAAGGGTTGGAATACTTGGAGAGGTGAGAGTTCCCAAAGGAAGGGGAGTGCCATGAGAGCTGGCACAAGGTTTTTTCATCAAGAATAAAAATTAATATAAATGAAGATACAAAGCACAGAGTTTACTATATGGGAATATAATCGGAATAACATAATCTAATTTAAAATTTTCCCTTATCGCACATTAAACTCTAATGGAAACTCACAACCTTTTATTGTCTGACTAACTGTACACACATATCTGCCTCTGAATTTCCTCAACTGGCCTGCATGGAAAGGAATCCGAGCTGGTGTCATTTGCAAGTTTAGAAGAAGAATGAAGAATAATTGGAGAGCATGCAAGGAAATAAAGAGTATATAAAACTATGATACCTTACTGTTATTTGGGTGTTGACTAGACTAGACTGTGCAGCTATGAAGGTCATCCAAGATGTGGAAGTCTCAATTTAGTAGTCTCTTCACTACTATTTTTTAATTGTTGAGCCTGGAAGCCATGTTGTCAGCCTGGAAGTTATGTTGTACATATGAAAATGGACATCTTTAAAAAGGTGTTTCAAATTATGTTCTGATAAATTCCTGAAATAGCATAGTTCTAAGGTTTCTCTGGTTTTCTCCCATTTAAAGTTTTTTGGGGAAAAAAACATCCAGACATTTGTCATCTTGGCAAAGTTCATACCAGTCATTTTGCAGTACTGTAAGGAGTACTGAGTGGTGGCTGTTTGTCTTCAGTCGCCATTTCAGAGAATTTTTGTTTTTTATCTGGGATAGAATTGTGCCACTGGGAACCTCACAGACACAAAGGGAAAAAAAATTCAAGAAGATGTCCTCCCAGATAAAGAGTTCAAAAAATAGTATTGTATATACTCAATGCTGCAAAATTTTCCGAGAAATAATTCTGCCAAGAATAATTCTGCATTTTTAAAACAGAATCCAATACTTGGATGTGGGAATGTGGGAATGTAGAAATGTATAAAAGATTAAAAATGTTTTGAGATGTTTGAGAAAATATCAAAATTTTTTTTGTCTCCCATCTGCAAATCCTTGAATAAAAAAATTTCCAGATTTAAGAGTGTCCTTTCAAGAGACACTTAAAATAAACAAACAAACAAACAAAATCAACCATAAAACAACAGGGGGAAAAAAACCCAACCAAGCTCCTGGAAGTGAAACACATTTCTCTAGAAGGAAATTAACATTTTAGGGTGGTATTTTCACATTCTTTTATTAGACTATCTAGCTCAATGGCTGCAGTACATAATTCTGCACTATCAGTCACATTTGCACAATGTGCACATTATTTGCCACAAGCCACAAAGAGATAGTAACGTATTTTTCTTTTCTTTTCTTTTCTTTTCTTTTCTTTTCTTTTCTTTTCTTTTCTTTTCTTTTCTTTTCTTTTCTTTTCTTTTCTTTTCTTTTCTTTTCTTTTCTTTTCTTTTTCTTTCCTTTTCTTTTCTTTTCTTTTCTTTCCTTTTCTTTCCTTTTCTTTCCTTTTCTTTCCTTTTCTTTTCTTTCCTTTTTTCTTTTCTTTCCTTTTTTCTTTTCCTCTTTTTTTTCTTTTTCTCTTTTCTTTCTGTAATTCGTACTAACATAGGTGGCTACCTATCAAGAATCAAGAATCAAGAAAAAGAGACCTCTCCCTTCTTCCAGAAGTAATTACCCTTGTTTTAGTGATGGATATAGGGGGAAAGAAATGTAGGTTCCTGAAGAATATTCTCCCTTGCAATAGACTGTTTTATATGGGCTTCAGGAAACTGAATTAAGGAAAGTCAGCAACTCATTGTTAAAAATTGGGTCTGGATGACTCTCTTAGTCATATGGTTTAGTTTTAGGCAATTCTGTGAGCAGGAGGGAGTTGGTCTTGATGATCTTTATGAGTGCTTTCTAAATTGACATAATCTACAAACACATCAATTAATTGCTCTCAAATTCTGGCCTTCCTATTTGATCTCATTCATCAGGATTTTTTTACATTTCCAAAGCTGCCAGGAGGTAAATTGAGCTAATTGAGAGAATTGAGAAAGATTTGAGAGGGAATAGACAGAAGCTGCTCTTCCATCAACTGCAATTCAAAGTCTTACTTATACATTAAGTTAAAGGACTGTACACAGTAGGAATGGTAGCCAAATGTTCCTTGACCTCTGCATCTTTTACATCAGTACTTGAAAATTATATTGGGGATTTAACTAGCACTGAAACCCAGCATTAATGAACTGTAATACTCATAGCTTAAAGAAGATTTATATTCTTGACAAAAAACCATTGCATGTGATTGTCCTGAAAATAGAAGATCCACAAAGATAAAGTATCAAATAAGTATCCTCTAAAATGCATTAATTGCTTTCATGGTTTAACTCTGTCTGATATAGCCAGTGTCAGAGTTCACTTTTCACTTTGACATGGATGCTGAACATTGAGACATTGCTCCATTTTGTTTAAAAAACATTGACCATGTATTTCTCATGTTTCATTGAACACAGAGAAGTGCACTTTTTCATCTCATCTACTTCTTTATTTCAGTTCCACTGCCTGAAATAAAGACAAAAACTAACAGATGTAATAAATAGAATTGCAAACTAAATTGCAAATGCAACAGACAATAATAAAAAAAATCAACTGCTTTGTTTATGTGCTCTCTATTGTTCATAGTGAATATTCAAGAAGTAAAGACATTTGTTCAATCTATCTCTGATACAAATATTGGTATAAATGACTTTACGAACATAAATTAGGTACTTCAGGCTTGGCAGTTTGCATGACACGTGAAGCATAAAGAATGGATTTCCTAAAAGAAATTAGCAACTGAATCTTGTACATATTTGCATATAATTTCTAGTCCCATATTTTTAAGAGTACACCTTCAAACCATGATCAGAAATATTGTCTTAAGGTACTGAAGGGAATGAAAGGCCAAATGCAATTAACTATGTCCTGAACTCGGAACTTCTGCAGCATGCACCACCCCTTGCCAAAGAGGAAAATTGTAATTTCTACAGCAATTCCTTGTTAGAAAAGATCATAGTGTATACTGTGGGGAGGGGGAGTGAACAAACAATGTTCCATTAAATATACTGGTTAAAAGAAAAAAATTAACCTCAGGATGAATAAAAACCCTCAGTTACAGCCCTCCACCATTAAACTCTTTATGAAATGAGCAAGGCTGAAAAAATTCTGCTTCATTCTTATCTCTTTTTTGGTTTTGAGCAATATAATCCATCTGTTCAAGCTAGCATTATAAGGATACCCTCCTGGTCTGATTAAATAGAATTCCAGATGTCTAATATATGAAGCATGTTTTTTCAGCTCCCCGTTTATAAAAATATAAGATTTATCAATTGAATAGGCAGGAATGAGTTCCAGCAGAAAAAAAAAGTAGCTATAAAATTTTTAGATCTTATCAAAATGTATAAGTATTTCAACTCTACAAGCCAATTAAACTGGTACAAAATAATTATAGTCCTTTGCACAAATTGTATATTTGTTTTTTGTCTTACTTTTTCAAAAAATCTTGTCTTTAAGGTTAGGGTACAATGACATTATGTATTTCTTAACAGTGATAGTTGTATAGACCTATAATTTTCAAAACTATAAATTCTGCATCAGCAACAATGAAGTATTCAGTCAAAAAAAAATGCAGCAGCCTATAAACTTGATGAGCCTTAACAGTGAATCAGTGAACAGTAAGTTCCCTAGTGACACCAGTTTAAAGGTCAGAATAAAAAAATGTAAGCCGAATAGCACATGTTCATGCAACAAGAGCAAGACAATGCCTAGGTTTCTTTAGAAGAAATTGATTTTATTTTTAAGTTAATGGAAGAAGTAGGAACAAACTCATGATGGCCTAGCTCCTGAACTGAGGTTAAAGAAGGAATGTAGGAAGCTGCCTTGTGCCGTGTGCTGTGAGCAACTTCTGCCACATCTGTGGCAATTTCTAAGCAAAGATCTTTTAAATACCACCCTAAGTCCCTCCAAAGTCTTCACAAATAAAGTTATTTTAATTTTTTTATCGTTTTTGTATCTGGAGGATACTTCTGAGGTAGTTACTGTGAGAAGTCAGTAGGAGTAAGAAATAGCCATCATTATACATTAATTAAAACATAGATGTGTCTTCACTGTGTCACTTGCCACTTACCTTGGCTCATTGTGGAGAAAGATATTGGAACTATGTAAACACAGGTCACAGCCTACTTGCAAAACAGGGCAAAAAGGTTTTTCCTCCATGGATACAAATAGTATTGTGAAAAAAATATTTTTATTTCACTGTTATCATTATTATTTAAAAGTCGTCAGTACAATGTCCTGTTGTATTAAGTTGAAACCACTTTGACAAGATGAAATACATTAAATCCACACTGTTTCTTGACCCCATTCTGTGATGCCTGCATGGCAAGTTTTGCTAGCCCAGATGGCCCACAAACCAGGGACTGGTAGATTTGTTAATTACTGTTAATGATTGGTTTTCTTTCTCCAAGTCTGACATATCTACTGATTGACAGCACAATGAAAGTATATTCAAGGACTGAAATACAGCCAAAACAAATGGTGATATGATGCAGTTTCTTGTTAGGGTATACCTGAAAAATATTCTGTTTTCTACTCAGTAGTGTAATGTAACCACCTCCCCTTCACTTTGATTTCAAAGCAGTTGGGTTTGGATGTATTTGTGTGAGGAAAGAAAGCATTGTTCTTTCCTTGTCTTATGATCTTGAATCAGTTTGATCCTGTGCAGAGTTTGTTGCATTCTTTATTTACCTTTCATTTTAAGAGTTTCTTTTTATCTTTCTAGGTTGAGGGGATTTAATTTAAAAAAAAATCAAATAAGATCAATGGAAACCTGATGTATTTTTCCAAAGAATTCTTTAAGATTAAGAGGTTAAAATAATAAAATATGTTTTCAGTTAACCTAAAAGAGAGATGACATTCTAAAAATATTCCTTTGGTCTCCCAGTGCAAACATATGACTCAGTAATTCACATAGGTGTTTATCTTAATAGCACTGGGAATATTGAAAAAGCAACATATCTGGCAAAGTGATCTTTCAGTTGTTCTTATCCCCCTATAAATCCCTATTGTTTCTGAGTTTTTTTGTGTTGTTTCTGAGATTTTTGTATTTATCCAAAAAATAACTTCAGACAGCTGTCCATAGCTTGGCGTCAGGAATTATAAGTAATACATACATCAGTTTCTGCTGAACCTTTATCCTGAGATTGGCTCCTCCAGCTCAGAGGTTATCTTGCTCTGCTCTGCCTGTTTGCCTAGGAAGGTTTTTTGCCCCCTTGTGCTGTTGAGGTTGAGTGGCTCCTGAGCCCTCACTCTCCTCAGGAGGCTTCCCTTCACACACTCCACCTCCTCCTTAGTCCCTCAGGGTAACTCTGTGCTCTATGGAATGAATATATTTGTATTTAGTGCTTAGCATAAAGCACTCAAGCAATGTCTTCTAAAGCAGGATGTGGCTGCATTTGTGTTTGCTCTCACCTAACTGTGTGCTATAGGGCAAAATATTTCGATAGGCAGGACAGAGACAGCTTGCATTTCCCAGAAGCTCTCGAGTGTTGAAAGCTTCTTGATTTGTTTTTCTCTTCTGTCCCTGTACAAATCAGTAGAGTTGCTCCACGAGAGAGCAAACTGGGGTGATGGTATTCCTTAAATCTGAACATTTTTACAGTTGTTGGAAAAGACTTCTCCACTCCATTTTTGGCTGCTATATTTCCTTTCCTATCCAAACAATTCCACTGGGTTAAATATTTCCCTGTAGTGATACTAAGCTAAGAGCTCAGCTTGTGCTTTTTCTCCACCGAAAATTTCCCAAATGGAAATGGATTTCTAACTTATAAAGGAAATTATGTAATTTGCACCAGATCAAATATACCATCCATCTGTCACACTGTTTATACTGAATTATCTTGTGTCAGAATACAGCCTGCCTTTTTCATGGTGAGACATATTTTGACACTACATAGACACTGGGGTTTTGATTCCTATGCAATCTGTGATGTGCTCTGGGATAGGAAACTTGATTATACTTGCTATGAAATAGTAAAATATGGCACAATATAATAATAGCTTTAATGTGAAGATAATTTCTAGTGGAATTTACATATGTGGCTGGAGGGTGAAAAAATTTTTGAAGGCAACTATTCAATAAACAAAGCTGTATAGTAAACCAGGCATTCTATCTTGAGACATGTAAAAATAAAACACATTAGTTACACTTAGCCCTAAGCTTTCAGCATGACTTTCCTTCAAATTATTTGTAATACTCAGGAAGGTTCAGCTATTAATTTATCAGCACTCCTGGCTAACTGGGGAGGTCCCAGGTGACTGGAGGTTAGTAAATGTGGCATCTAGCTACAAGAAGGGCTAGAAGGAAGATCAGGGAACTACTGGACTGTCATCCTGATCTTAGAGCTGGGATCTTGAGTGCTGTCACAGGATGTACAGGACAGACACAGGATCAGGTCCAGACTCTTTGGGTTTATGGAAGGCAGGTCCTGCTTGACCAACCTGATGTCCTTCTATGACAAGGTGACCCACTAAAAGGATGAGGCTGTGGATATTGTCTACCTGGACTTCAGACACTGCCCCTGACACTGTCTCCCACTGTGTTCTCCTGGAGAAACAGGCTCCTCATGGGCTTGGATGTGTGTGCTCTTTGCTGAGTTAAAAATCTGGCAGGATGCTGGGCTCAGAGAGTGGTGGTGAGTGGAGTTAAATCCAGCTGACAGCCAGTTACTAGTGGGGGTCCCCAGGGCTCAGTTTGGAGCCTAGTCTATTTAATATCCTTATCTTTATCAATACTAAATGATCATAAATAAATAATAATAAATGAAGTCCTTATCAATGATCTGGATGAGGGGATCAAGTGCACCCTCAGTAAGTCTGCATCAAGTCCTTATGGTCATAGAGTTCCAAGACAATATATTCCATACTAATGAGAGACTATTTCTGTCAGACATGCATTTAAGAGCAGGGGTCTAGAGAGTGCTCTTTTTTGTTGGAGAAAATTATTCATTTCCCAAGTAACACTACATTATAAAATGTTCATGTTGCTTATAAGCTGTTCAACCTGAATCCCTTCTGTAGTGACAGAATGGTTTTCATAAAGATGTGGGGCAGTGTTTCCAGTGCTGGTTTTGTCATGTTTCTTAATTCCATTTAATAATGCTAGGATGCATTCCCAGTATGTATTTATTATGTATTTAATACTAACACATACTGGGAAGGTCAAAGGCAAAGAGGATAAATGACGATTAACAGAGGGTACACCACTCTAAACTGATTGGGAAGATGAAGGAATTTAACACATTATAGGTAAACTCTGTAAAGATAGATAGTGGCTACAAGAAAAGTTCAAAACAGCAACAGAGTCAGAAAACACAGATAGGAAGATAAGGTGGTTTCTGTGATGCAGTGATAATAGAACACATATTGTGTAATGCTCAGGGCTGTTTGATACCAATCATCCTTCACCTTTATATATCTGCCCTGCTTTAGAAGTGCATGGTTAGAGATTGATAGATAAGTATGGGCATATTGACATACATGGAAGAGCATAATTTTATTTCTTTCATATATATGAAATACAAACCTATCACCCATTGTATGTTGAGCTCCAACAACAGCAAAAATTCACTTTCCTGTCAGTGTTGATCTACTTGAGGGTCAGCACTACTGAGAGACCTGGACAGGCTAGATGGATGCCCTGAAGCCAATTGTATGAAGTGACCTGCATGACATTCTGGGTCCTGCATTTGTGTCACAGCAACCTCATGCAATGCTGCAGGCTTGGGGAAGAGTGGCTGGAACTCTGCCTGCAGGAAAGGGAGCTTGGGATGTGGGTCATCAGCACCGATGAGGCTTCACTGTGAATACTCTGTTCATTTTTGAGCCCCCTCTTTGCAAGAAGGACATTGAGGTCCTGGAGCATGTCCAGAGAAAGACAACAGAGCTGGTGAAGGGTCACAAGCCCAAGTCTTATGAGGAGCAGCTCAGGGAGCTGGAGTTGCTTAGCCTGGACACTGAGGGATGACCTAATGGTTCTCTACAGATACCTGTCAGGAGGCTGCAGTGAGGTGGAGGTCGCTCTTTTTTCCTGTATAACAACAAATAGGACAAGAGGAAACGGACTCAAGTTGCCCCAGTGGAGGTTTAGATTGGATTATTGGAAAAATTTCTTCACTTAAAGGGTGATCAGGCACTGAAACCAGCTGGGAAGTGTTTGGATCACCATCCCCAGAAATGTTCAAAAAATGTGTAGATATATCATTTGGATATATGGTTTAGTGGTGAAAATGGTGGTGGGGCTATGTTAATGGTTGAACTTGATGGTCTTAGAGATCTTTCCCAACATTAGCAATTCTGTGAGTCTGTGATTAAGCAAAGTTCTGTGGTCTGTGCACTTAAATTTGTTCCTGATAAGCCTTTGCTATTAAAGAGAAAAATAGCCCAATTTACATGGAAGTGTCTGTATCTGTGGTCTACATTCATGTCATCTTCATTTAGTTGAAGATCTGCCTCTGTCTTGATGAATTTGGGAAGGAAAACACTTTTTTGCAAATATCTTTTGAAGACAGGGATTTATTTGTTTTTCAACCGCATCTTTTGGTGGATGCCTCTGCTTGAATGAATATCTCATGGAGCAACGTCAGAGGTAGCAGCGTTCCAGGAATATACACCTGTATAATCCCATGGGGCTCCCAGCTGCTTCATCTTGAGGCTGGGAGGTGTCATCTTCCCTACCAACCTGCAGGATTAAGGAGCATGCAGGTCCATGAAGACCATCATGGTTGATGCAGTGTGTGCATTGCTGCAGGTCACAGCTGAGTGCCAACCCCACCTGTCTCGGAGGAAGAGTGTGGGAAAGTCCCTGATGCCAACAGACATTGTCAAATACTGAAGGTAGAGGTGTAGTTTTACAGTGGAATAACCAGGTAAAGTGGAAAGCAATTACAGCCTGTAAGGTAGAAAGGGGCTATATTTAAATGATTAAATTATAAATTTTTATGTCTGTGTATAAGAAAAGAGAATGACACATTACTTTACGTCATTGTAAGTATATATTTGTAGTTTGAGTGCAGAAATAGAGACTTTGATGAGATGAACAATGCCATAATTTGTCTCTGTTTTGAATATTAGGGTACATTTGCATTTACAGAGTTGGAATATTTCAAGGAAAATTGAAGGAAAAGTTGACTGAACAATTTTCATGTGGTCTCTGTGCTGTATCTGGAAAAACACAATGATTTCTCTAAACACATTGCAGTGCTGACTGTCAAAGCAGTATTTATCTTACAGTCCTGCCTCAGCACATTCTGCTACAAGTCCTGACAGTTTGAGAAGGTTAGTTATTTGTAGATCCTTCACTCAAGGATTACAGCCTGTGCTGAAAATGAGATTGAACCTCAAAAGATCCCATGGGTCTCAAAGATTTAGAGAAGTGCCGAGAATATCTAAACCACAAAAATTTTATTATCTATTTGCAAACTGCAATTTCTGTTTACGAGCTGAACTTTTAACCTGCTGCTCTCTGAATGTCCCCTCCCTCACTATCTTCCAGCTCTGCTTAATCATAGTCTTAAGCACTTAGCTCTCCTATGCAGCTTCTCACCTGTACTTTTACTAAAGAACTGGGGATACTGTGTCCTTCCACAGGACTGAGTTTTCTTTGTACATCTCTTCATTTGGACTTGGGTTTTGTTCTAAGGCAGGGAAGAGCAGCGAGGAAGTTCAGGAATTGCACTTTGCAGGGATCAAATTGTAAACTCTTGTGAGTGAAGTATGGAAGAAGCTGATAGTAGGACATGTTTCAGGTGAGGGTCATCTTATGAATGTATATTATAATTTCAAAGTGCTACACAGAGAAGCTGAGAGAAAGGAGAGTAAAAAGGCGGCGGGGGGGGGAAGTGTGTTTCTTGCAGTCACTCATCAGAAAAGGGTGATGCTGAAAAGAGTTGTGTTTTCAATCAAGGGAACAAAGAAATGAGCTCTCTCCTCCTTGTCCCATTTAAAGAATGAAAAATGGGGGAGATGAAATCACTGCATTTTGTACTTTTCCAGAGCTTATAGGAAGCCAATGAGAAATGCTATGTGATTTTACTAGACAGGATCATCTCAAGATGTAAACTGATATAGGTCATTGAAGTTAAAATTATGTTTCCTGCTAAGGAATCTGGAGTGGAGTGATAATGCACTGCAAACACTTCAGACTAGTGTGTCTCTATCTAAAGACTACTAGGGGAAAATCATGCATTGACTAGTAGAATAGATTTTCAGACTCAAGAATTTATGCTCCCTTCTGTTTTTTCAAAATCTCTGGATCTTAAACACTGCTATAGAAATAATTTGAAGCGTTGAAATAATTAATTTTACTTTATCTGAATATGAAATACATAGTTAGCTTTGTTGCTTGATAGTATTGATGAAGCTTTAAAGATGGAAGAGAAGGTAACAGCAACTGGAGAAGAGTTGGGAGCTCGGATAATTTTTCTATTAGTAAGAAATATTTAAAAAAATAAGCCTGAAACATACAATACATCACAAACTACATAGTTAGCAGAAGGCTGTAAAGGCAAAAAGCAAAATCAGGTCACATTTAGAGATTTTATTTAAGAGCTTATTTTCATTTTATTCAGAATTTGTTTGAATAGAAAAAAGTTTTATATTTGTTGTTAAATAAAGCAGGAAGCATTTCCAAGATTTTCAGCTATAAAGGATCTTCACAGGGAGTATGTAAGATATTGACACAGGTGAATGATGGTGTGCCTTTGGGCATGACATCTAAAACAGCCATGAAAATTGAATCTCTTATAGTCTTGGAAAAAAATAACTTCACTGTGCTAAAAGATTAATTTCCAGCTCATAAGTAAGAATATCAGCTTCTGTTTTGATAAAGTAGCAAATCTAAAAGATTACAAACTCCCAGATATCTCCAAAGCATGCACAAACTGGTGAGCCCAAAGAGCTTTCCCATGCTCACTGTGTTCATATGAAGAGCAAGGAATTCCTTCTGCAGCAATACCTTGAACTTGAAGCCAGACATCTGGATGTATAAAAGCCCTAAACTGCCTCCTTTTTCACACTAAGCCAACCAAAATCTTACATGTTCTAAATCAAGCCAGTTTGAATGGAGAAGTTGAAGATTGATTTAGGGACTTTTTGATGACTATCTTAAAACTTGACCTATTACTTAGGCATAAATTTCAGTTAGTTAAAAATTCCTATGTGATTTTCAAGGACCTCTGCTCTACTTAAATTTTTAGCCCTGCACCCTTTCTTAGTGGTCAGGGGAAAATATAGAAAATCCTCACAGATTATTAACCCAAAGAAGGCACTGAATTACAGTACTTTAATGTAAGAAATGTCTTTGAACAGTCTCTCTCAGTCATTGAATCACAGTGAAATATTTTCTTTCTGGTTGGATCCTCACAAAAAAAAAAAAAAATCAGAGTGTGGTCAGTGCCAGGTCACACCAGACAGTGCAGATCCAAATTACTGGACGGCATCATGGACATGTGGTGAGTTACTTCTGTCTCCCAACTTCTAACGTGTCTTTTTGTTTATTTTCTGATGTGTACAACACTTGACAAAATTAGCATCCATTTCCACTTCATAATCACGTGGCAGTATCAGGAATGAGGTCTCTTTTCTTGTGGAAGAGGAGGAAGCAGAGCCTGATTTTCCACTCATGCCTTTCCTTAAATGGGTAGCAAGCACAAGTGAATAGCTTTTTCAGTCCTTCTCTTTTCCTACTATATTTTTTTTCCTGTGTATCTCCTGGGAAGGCTGAGTCTGTGAAAGTGAATGAACTGAACTCAGAACACTGAGCTCTTCCTTTTCCCAAAGCAATGCTTGCTACCACAGTATTTTATGTGATGGGGGACTCAAATATAAACAAAAGGATATTTTCTCACTCCATTAATATTTAGTATGTTTTCTGAATCTTTTTGGCCTACAGGTTTGTAAAAAAGACTGTTGTGTTTTTAACATTACCCCATTTTACTGATGTTTCAAGAACATGGGAAAAATTCTCTGTCTCTGATTTTGAAAAAGCTGGAATCAGTCTCTTCTCAAAAATCACAACCCCCAAATTAATTGTCTAAACATTTAAAGGAAATGTGGGTTCTAATAATACCCTGAGAGCTTAATATCTAATCACTGAAACAGTGGGGAAGGTGGAGGATCCATTAATGACGGCTTCTATTTTGCATAGATTTAATCAAACCAAACCATTTAAACTGACAGCTGTTGTTTCTCAAAGTGGACTGGGGGCTGCACTGTTACAGCATAAAACATGAGCTGCTTGTACTTGGAGATCAGTGAGAAATCTCTACTTGCATGGGCACGGAGCAGCTCAGCACAGGATGTGGGAGAGCTGAGTTTATCAGTGTGCTTGCAGCAAGTGGCCTGGATTTGGCTTAAGGAGAGCTTCACCTCCATTTTGGAAAATATCTTCTAGTGGTGCCATTTACAGGGGTGCAAAGATACTTTTTGAGAAGGTGACAGCATGATGTGCTAAAACTGAGACACACCTGTTGGGCTGGTTCTGAAAGAAAGTGGGATTTATTGTGGCATAAGAGCAAAACTCCTTTGCTCCTTCTACTTCTCTTCTTGTTTATCAAGTAGCAGATGTGATAAAAGAGGGACTCAACATCCAGTCAATATCATAGCTCTATCCAGGCAGGCAGCTGACCTAAGGGATTTTGAGAAGTGTCTTGTTCTGTATGTATGAATGTTCCTTACTTTTTATATTATAATACTCTTTTCTTTAAAAAAATATATATATTGTGCATTGTCTTTTGCAAGAGATTGCAGGTTTTCATCCTACTGGCTGCTGAGCACTTCCACCAATGCTCTGGCTGTTTTCAGTTTGGCTGTATGGCCATGGCATCTGAGGACTAAGTATCTTGGAGAAATGAGTCCTGTTTGTTTTGACATTCCTTTTTCATTTCTTGCTTGAAAATGCTCTTCCTATCTACCTGCTCATGCTAATTAAGGAATAAAGAAACAGCACCAAAATGCAGTAAAAAAAAAAAACTAACTAAATCCTACAAAAGTGGGACTGGACTATTTCTCAATGCAACTTTGTGGCAGCACAGTTTACTGTTAGTTGTGAGCTTGTCCTAGATATAAAGCCACTACAGAGTGCAGCAGACAAATGCCAGGCCACTAGATTGCACCTAATTAATTTATGAGATTGCAATACTTCTGTCAAGTGCCAAGCAAAGTTTTCTGCTTGCACTGACTGTTGCCAGAGTTGCAGTACTGAGCAGGGTTAGGCAGCTGCTAAATAATTCATGGAGAGTAGTGTGCTTAAAAAATGCCTTCTGATAAATTTCCATTTTTATAGACAATCCAAGGAGTCAATATACCTGTCTGACTTTGTATCAATAGCTGTAAGCTCCTGCCTGATGTCATGCCTTCCTGAGCAGCCTGGAGTACAGGGAACACGAACAGACTGGGTTGTCTCTCAATATTCTTCTATATCATGCAGGCAATAAAATTGCTAGGAGGCTGACTGTTGCCTAAAACTTTTTCTGCATTGAAAATATTTATATTACTTTTTTCCCCCCACATATTTGTCAATATTTTTCATTTTCATTCTTTCCCACTATGAAACAAAAAACCCACCCCTCTCTATTTGTGCATTTATGCTTTGGCTAGACATTATTTCTACCTTTATAGCCTTTTTGGTTTTATATCTGAAAAGGTGAATACCACTGCTATGCAGTGCAATTTGGTGATAACAATGAGAGCTGAACACTCTCATGGGGTTTGCAGGCATTAAAGGATCCAGCAGCCGCTGGATGATACTGGCAGGGATTCATGGAGCAGTTGCTGATGCCTGGGCTGATGGGAGCCTTTGCTGTGTGCTCCTGGATGCTCTGAACCCATCTCTGCTTGTTCTCTCGCCAGCCTGAGGCTGGCCAGTACATAAATTCAATTGCTTGGGTCTTTCCTTTGCCTAATGGATGCTGAAGTGAATTCTGCAAACTCAGTCTGATTTAATTTATAGCAGAGAATCATTATGTGCTTTGTAAGGAGAGATCCTGTGCACAGATTTTGTCCAGGAGCCCAGACTGGTAAAAAGTGTATTTCCCTGTATTGTGCACCCTTCTGGTTACACGAGTGCTTCCATTGGCTCTGCTGGCTTTCTAACAATATTATCTCCAAACTCTGAGGGACAAGAGAAAAAAAATAAGGGTCATTTTTCCAAAGGAGTTGCAATCTGGATTGCATTCTCCACAATCTCAGACAAAGCACATTAAATAGGGATATGCATGCATAGGAACAGCAGTTTCCTCCTGCATATTCAGAGTGCTTACTATTCTGGAGTCACAAAAGAAACAAAGCTATTTTTCATATATAAATCATGCAAACTCTTGTCTTCACAGTCTTCTAAACACCTTTAAAAAACGCATTTTGGATTAAATTTGCCAGGACACAGGTGTGCACTGAAAGGTATTAAGAATTTGACACACTGGTATTTCCAAGCATTTTAAAAGTCCATTCATTTTTCTTGCCACACTTTATTCCCAAGTGACCAGTGGTTTAGAAGAATGGCATTCTGAAAATAAATACAGGAAAGTTGTTTAAGTGCCTAGCAACAGGATTCTAAAAAAAGAGACAAATTAAACAGGTGACTTACTAGTTTCGTAAATTCAGTATATATGAAAAAAAAAGTTTATTTTGAGAAGGAGATGCTTTGTAACAGACATTAGAAAGGGGGGAAAATCCTGTTGTTTTCTCTGCTGCTCTCAGTGGGCTTCTGTGCCATTTTCCCCCCAAATTTCAGGTAATAATGTAGAAGCAGACACTTACAATTAGTAATAAGGTTGAATCAAAAGAAGATTTACAATACATTTCTGTGACTCACGCACTCAAATATGCAATACTAATGATGAGGGAGATAAAAAGACATTTTGGTCATACCCTACAGCTGGGTTTTATTTTCTTTACTTTGGGCTGTATTTTGTGTGTGACATATTACTTTCTTCCTAGCACATAATATTTACACACCCTTAATTCCTGCAAAATGCAAGTCTTTATGACCTCTGGGGCTTTATCTGCTCCTCAATGCTTTTACATATTACAAGGTTTAGAGGGTAGTACTCTGTATAACATATTTCTTAGATGATAGTGCTTGTTAAACAGTATTGAATGCATCAGTTGCTGGCCAAAGACTCCACACAGTCAGTCTGGATGGCTCAAGGTTCATTGTTAATGAACTGCCTCAGTTCAGTTGAAAAAAAAAAATGAAAATAAATGAAGGATAATTTGGTTTAAGTTCTTTAGACAGAGTTACACAGGACTACAGGTTAAATAATCCACTGAAATTTAACATATTTCTGTCTAATAAGTCCGGGCTGATGAAAAAATGCAAAAGAAGTCTTTCCTCCCAATGTTTTTTGATAGACTGGATAATTTTATAGACAGACTCCTGAAAGACATCAGCATCCTAGCTGGGGTGCTCGTGCAGCATAGAGCAGGTGGTCATATTTCTGAAATTACAATGAGCACAGAACCAAATTAGCTAGAATCAAATGCTGTTAATGCTGTTTGCAAGTGGGTGACTAAGGCATGAAAAAAACACTACTCTGTAGTAGGATATATAATAAGGATACAGTACTATTCTGCACTACAAAGCTAGCTTAAAGTTAAATTATTCCAATTTCTGTTTCTCCAAACACAGGAATTCTGTCAAATAATGAAGGAAAGTTCATCTTGCAGTATTTGCTCTTATTAAAAACAGATTGTGCAGTTTTCAGTGCTATACACTCTAGGTCTGCTGTGGTCCAATTCCTTCATTACATTCATACATTCAAGAACAGAAGACAAGATATAGATGATAATTGTTGTGCTTTTTCTTCTCTGTTCTCTTTTATTGTTGTTTGTAAGTCTCAGAGTATTTAGAAGACACAAAAAATGCAAGTCATTACAGTAATTGAAACTGTAATTTAAAAATGCAATTTGGTTATGAATTCATGGATGTATTACCAGATATGAGAAAATGACAGACCTGTTTCAACCTGAGTTGTAGGGATGAATAGCTTATGATCCTCCTTTGACAGTCCTTTATCTCTGTCCTTTTTTTCTTCTTTTATTTTTTTTTTACTAAAGAATCCCTCATTTTCTACCGGGCTTTAAAAACTTGCTCAATGCCACATAAACTCTGTACAGGCTTGTATTAGAAGGGAAAGTTAACGACTTGAAACAAAATGACAAATGTATCAGTCACATTTTCCCATTCTGTATACCAGCAGGGAGAAAAAGAGATTATTTCCTCGGTTTACAATTAAAATTAATGAGGTGCTATAAACCAAAATATGTGCTTCAGGATGAGAAGTGGTAGATTATAATCAATTTTTATGTGTGTATGTAGATTATAATGAATCCATTAGATTGCTTTTATATTCATGTTATTAATGGTTTCTCTGTTTTTCTTGACATTTTAAACTCACGTAAGAGATTCAGTACCTTGAACAGCACAAATATTAATTCCTGAGGAAGGAGGAATCAATATTTTACCTTCTATTTAATTGAAATTAAAGCAAAAGCTTCCCAGTCATAATTTTGAGGCTACCCTTGAGAAATCCTGAAACAGATTTGTCTTAATTTCGGGGGTTTACGTCCAGGAAGCTGCCATGCAAGGAATTCAGTGAATTTGCAGCATCTATGGTTCATCCTACTAACTTCCTCTGGAAACAGCCCTGGGCTACAGCAAGTCTGAAGTTGCTCACTATTTCCAAGCCAAAGCTGATTGCATACACATGGTGAATGCAAGGCAGGTGGTGTGCTCTAATACTCTTTCCATTTCACTGTGGGCTGATGGATCACTGCCTGGGAATATTTTTTAGCAAAGTTGCTATAAATTAGCATGTGGATTAATTCACATGGTGAGATCTGATTTTCAAAGAAAATATAACAACTGAAATAATCTTTAAAGGTCCACAAACAATAAATGGGCGGCGTTCCCTCAGCTTTCTTGGAAAATATTACAGAATCACAGAATAATGGAGTTCAAAGGGATCTCTGGAGATTATCTCCATGCTGCTTCTTGATTTAATTGCTAAAGTGAAACACTTGTCCTCTATCAAATTTAGTCCAACTGGAGTCCATACAAACAAATGTGTGTTTATGAGGGATTTTCTGCCAAAACTTTTCCTAAATGAAGGACTTGCAGGACTTTTCAATACCTTGACACACTATGATGATGATCTGCTCTAATCTGCACAACTTGTCATTGAGTTTATTTGGATTTTTAAGGAAAACTGTACATTATCTCCTTTCTCATTATGTTTAATTTGATTATAGTACACCAAATAGCCCGGACAACCACAGAAGTCATACAAAACAATAAAAACTGTGGTGTGATCTAGCCATAATGCAAACACTAAACCTATATAAGACAGATACCAGAAAATAGTCATCTCTCATTTATAGTTCATCACTGTAAAAGGTTTGATATCTATTACTTCAGTGGGATTAGAGCTGCTTTTCTGAAACAGGAGCTCATGTATTAAATAAAACAAAAAAAGATAGAACTTCTTCAGGTGTAAAATAGTTTAAAATCAATGAAAATCAGGTAGTGCAATGTCATATAGGGCAAAGGGGAGGAAGCTCTGTGTTAATAGCATCCTAAATTTTAACTACTCCCAAAATTGTGTTACAGAAGGCTAACTGGCATTTCTATGTAATTGCTGTTCTAAACTATATCTAAAAGATAAATGGATCCCACATAAACTTCTTAGACACATAGTGCTAGAGAGTTTAAGCATTAGCGTAAGGGAATTAAAACAATAATAATTTTGTTCTAATTAGTCTCATTCCATATTAAGTTGTATCATCTGTCTCCTTCTCTTGATCATATGAGTAGAATGATATGGAAAAGCACAGGATCTTAAATAATCCTTTTTTTTCATCTTCTGCAGCTCTCTTTCCTTCTGTACATAATGTTTATGTTCTCTATTAGCAGACACTGGAATTATGTTTACTTTTGTAAAGGACATCTAAAATTCTGACAAGATTTATAAACATCTGGGTCAATTGACACAAAATACCTGGGGTGACTGGGCAAAATGACCAATTATAACATAGCTCATACAGTAGCTATGTCTACAGATTGTTCTTTTGTTTTTCTTTGCAATGTTTTCAATTTCAACAAAACCAGTTTGGATTTTCTGGGGCACAACAAGTGTTATTAGCATAGTCATTATATATTACAATATTCCTTCTAGCCCTTACAATGTATGAATGCAATTCTTTGTTCTTGGTAGACCACGACTTTCTATCAAAGAATACAAAATCTCTTATCTCTGTGATGGCCTACACAATGTCATTTGGGGAACACTGCTCTTCTCTCAGCTAAAACGTTCCTGGGACCTTTATCCCATTTGTGTCCCATTTCTGTAACATATAGTAAAATTGATGAAATCAAATTAACCACCACTCAGTAGATGGTGGCAATTCTAAACCAGTCCCTTCATCTTTCTGTCATGATTTAACCCCAGCCAGCAGCCAAGCACCACACAGTTGCTTGTTTACTCTCCCAGCAGCAGGATCAGGGAGACAATCAGAAGGGTAGAAGCTAAAGCCCTTGTGGGTTGATATAAAGATGATTTAATAGGTAAAGAAAAAGCCACAAATGCAAGCAAAGCAAAACAAGGAATTCATTCACTTCTTCCCATGGGCAGGCAGGAGTTCAGCCATCTCCAGGACATTTCACATGCAATGGTTACCTAGGGAGACAAATGCCATAACTCCCAATGTCCTCCCCTTCCTCCTTCTTCCCCCTGCTTTATGTACTGACCATGATGTTAGATGGTCAGGAATATCCCTTGGGTCACTTGAGGACAGCTGTCCAGTCTGTGTCCCTTCCTAGTGTCCCATACATCTTCAAATTCATTGCCAGTGACAGCACAAGATGCAGAAAAGGCCTTGGCTGTGTTCAAGTCCTGCTGAGCAATAACAAAAACTTCTCTATATTATCATCACTGTGTTCAGCACAAATCCAAAACACAGCCCCACAGCAGCCTCTGTGGAGAAAACAAACTCTACCTCAGCCAAATCCAGAACACTTTCATGTATGTAGCATCATCCACTTACCTGTGACTTACCAGCTGTCAACACCTCAACATTGCCAAGTTAAAGTAGCTTGGTCTCTGTTGCTGTTACCCTCAGCATCATCTGCCAAAGAAGGACAGCATCACATAAGCTGGTCTGGTGCCCAGGAAATAATGCAATTTGACAGAATGCACCATTAAGGGGGTTGATTGACTGATCTCTGTTGATGTAGCTGTTGGGCAGGCAGCCTGAGTTCTGATGGGTTATTTGATGAGATAAAGGACTGACTAAAAGAGGGCAAGTATAACTGCATGAGCCACATCTCTAGGTTATCCAGTAATCTCCCAGCCCTATACACAGACTGGAGGGTTCATATGGTTTCATGTGCCTTTCTGGGTTTGGTTTTTTGGGTTTATTTTGGGGGTTTTTTGGGGTTTTTTTAAATACATTTTGTTAAAAACATTTTTTTGTCTGTTTGGTGTAGGGCTGGGTGCACCCTAAAGAATTTTCCATATGCTTTATCTGATATTTAGGGCTTAAAAAGATAATGCTAATTCAGTTTTTCTAAGGAGTTTAACCTCATACAGTTTCCTGTTTCT
>VXBI01008514.1:1592159-1683984 GCA_013397375.1 Toxostoma redivivum
TGGGGCACAACAAGTGTTATTAGCATAGTCATTATATATTACAATATTCCTTCTAGCCCTTACAATGTATGAATGCAACTCTTTGTTCTTGGTAGACCACGACTTTCTATCAAAGAATACAAAATCTCTTATCTCTGTGATGGCCTACACAATGTCATTTGGGGAACACTGCTCTTCTCTCAGCTAAAACGTTCCTGGGACCTTTATCCCATTTGTGTCCCATTTCTGTAACATATAGTAAAATTGATGAAATCAAATTAACCACCACTCAGTAGATGGTGGCAATTCTAAACCAGTCCCTTCATCTTTCTGTCATGATTTACCCCCAGCCAGCAGCCAAGCACCACACAGTTGCTTGTTTACTCTCCCAGCAGCAGGATCAGGGAGACAATCAGAAGGGTAGAAGCTAAAGCCCTTGTGGGTTGATATAAAGATGATTTAATAGGTAAAGAAAAAGCCACAAATGCAAGCAAAGCAAAACAAGGAATTCATTCACTTCTTCCCATGGGCAGGCAGGAGTTCAGCCATCTCCAGGACATTTCACATGCAATGGTTACCTAGGGAGACAAATGCCATAACTCCCAATGTCCTCCCCTTCCTCCTTCTTCCCCCTGCTTTATGTACTGACCATGATGTTAGATTGTCAGGAATATCCCTTGGGTCACTTGAGGACAGCTGTCCAGTCTGTGTCCCTTCCTAGTGTCCCATACATCTTCAAATTCATTGCCAGTGACAGCACAAGATGCAGAAAAGGCCTTGGCTGTGTTCAAGTCCTGCTGAGCAATAACAAAAACTTCTCTATATTATCATCACTGTGTTCAGCACAAATCCAAAACACAGCCCCACAGCAGCCTCTGTGGAGAAAACAAACTCTACCTCAGCCAAATCCAGAACACTTTCATGTATGTAGCATCATCCACTTACCTGTGACTTACCAGCTGTCAACACCTCAACATTGCCAAGTTAAAGTAGCTTGGTCTCTGTTGCTGTTACCCTCAGCATCATCTGCCAAAGAAGGACAGCATCACATAAGCTGGTCTGGTGCCCAGGAAATAATGCAATTTGACAGAATGCACCATTAAGGGGGTTGATTGACTGATCTCTGTTGATGTAGCTGTTGGGCAGGCAGCCTGAGTTCTGATGGGTTATTTGATGAGATAAAGGACTGACTAAAAGAGGGCAAGTATAACTGCATGAGCCACATCTCTAGGTTATCCAGTAATCTCCCAGCCCTATACACAGACTGGAGGGTTCATATGGTTTCATGTGCCTTTCTGGGTTTGGTTTTTTGGGTTTATTTTGGGGGTTTTTTGGGGTTTTTTTAAATACATTTTGTTAAAAACATTTTTTTGTCTGTTTGGTGTAGGGCTGGGTGCACCCTAAAGAATTTTCCATATGCTTTATCTGATATTTAGGGCTTAAAAAGATAATGCTAATTCAGTTTTTCTAAGGAGTTTAACCTCATACAGTTTCCTGTTTCTCCTACTTCTTCCCACTGCTGTAGCTATACACCAGAGAGACAGAATTCTGGGCTAATGATGATGAAAACTATTTGCATGGTATAAGTAGGAGTGATATTGATGACACATAAACACATGCATGCATTTCTGTCTGAAAGGAATACAACTTTCTCCTCCATGATACTCTTCTCAACCCCTGGGCAAGATATTTTAATTGCATTGATTTCACAGCATTTTAGTTCCTGTTTCTAATTCACACTAGCATGCATTATTAAAAAATGAAGCCCTTGTCCCCTTGAGAAGCTTTTCTTCCAGCTTTTTCTTGATAGAATATGTCAAGTTAAGCCTTTCTTAGCTTTTCCTTCTCTGTGTTCCTGGTGCTGTCCCTTCATATATTCTACTTTAGGCCTAATCCAAACAGTGAGTTCTGGGATTTTTTGCAGGCTAGAATTGTGTGCTATACTTAAAACTAAACTGCATTATTTATTATGGCTTTCTGTTTTTTCTTCTGCTTTGACTTGGGTTTAGCTTTTTTTTTTTGAGGAACTTAACAATTCTTTGAATATGATATTCACATGTTTACTTACAAGCTGCCTGTCTTCATAACTGGGGAAAAGCATGTGTTTTTCTTCATTCTTTATTGCTGGTAGAAGACTGACTCATCTATCTATCCATTTTAACTCAAAGAACACCTTCCTGTCAATTCCACAATCCCAAGTCTTTATTAGCAATGCAGTATATGGGTCCCACTAATGGAAAAGCTGCCAAAGTTAGTAGTCAAATATTTTTCATACCAATTGCAAAAAGTTAAAACAATCTTTATAACATAAAGTTTAGGAGGGTTTTCAGTCTTATAATGAGCCTAAATTTTTGCAGGCATTTGTAAATGTCTGTGGGTCAAGGAAAAATAATGAAACATTAAGAAATTGTCATAAGGTGTAACGAATATTGCATCTGTACAGATCTTGCATGTTTTTATTTTAAAACTTCCATTTAAATGCAAATTCTGTCAATTAAATTGTATTTTCATTACTTTATTACACTACAGTTATTGCTTTTCATCTTTCCAGACCTGGAACATGGGAAGGACAGGGGTCATCTTAGTCTCCTGAAAGTGCCATTGCAATCAAGTACCCATCTTCTGCTGAATTTCTGGATGACACGTGGTTTAGGGAAGAGCTGCAGAGTGAACAGACCAACAGCTCAAAACAAAAATTATGTCATAGCTGTAGAAACCTTCCCATTGAAAAATCAAGACCCTTCCAGATGTCATCTCATCTAAATGCAACCCTCTCATAGTTAGCACTTCAGCCTGGGCTAATTATTGAGACTCTCTCCACTGTCCACGGAGGAAAATTTGGCTTGGAGCATCTTTCCACTATTAAGAGAAGAGTCCAAGAGGAGGGAAAAAGTGTTTCTCTAGCATAAATTACAATCTCTAACACTTAGATATTAGGAAATATGGACTCCATCTTTATTTTCTATTCCTTCCTGCTGTTTCTCAGGGTCAGGCCTATTTTTTTCCTGGCCAAGATACAAATACAAAGACACATTTAGTGTGTCTCAAGGATGGCAAAGGACTCTCAGATCTATCACTCTGTGTTAAGTTAGAAGTCATGGGAGGATACTTTTGCAAAGGAATATTTATGTGAAAATCCTTGCATAGATTTTCTCCTGCTGTCTGAGAGGTGACTCTCTGCCCAGTCCCTTGTCTGTGTTTGTCCTTTACCCAGGCAGCTGTCAGTGTGAAGCATGGCTGTTATCATCCTTTTTCTGACTCTGTGCCCTTCCAAAGAAAAAAACAGCCATGAGAGCCAACTCTTCAGGCTTCTTCACCTACAGGGCTCGTGGCCCACACAGGAGAGCCAGGAGTATCTTTATTCCTTTGCAGGACCTTGCAGACACACAAGGCTTTCCACAAATTTATCCATGGATGATATAGCCTGCTCCTTCTGGAAAGTAGCTGCTCACAGGGCTCTTTATTTTGTCTGTGGCTCACCATCAGCAGGAATATAAAATTTTCTGGGCTAATCAGAAATAACTTTTATTATTTGTGGTTTTCTGTGGTTAGCCTCCTTGCCATTGGATTCAGATAAACTTAACCACTGTGACTTAAAAAACTATTTACAGGCCATTTGGCTGCTTTGAATAACCAGCTACATACATCAACAGCTACTACTACTACTATTATTACTACTACTATTACAATATTATTATTATTATTATCATCATTATCATAATAACTATAATAATAAAAAAAATTAAAATAAAACATTTTTAAAGCAATATTTTGAGTTACTAGGAAAGAAATAGAGAAGAAAAATGGAAAACATCTTATGCTGTTATAAATTACCAACTTATTTTGTCAATATGGTGTAATATGATTCCTTCCCCGCTTTTTTTTTTTTNGCAGGAATATAAAATTTTCTGGGCTAATCAGAAATAACTTTTATTATTTGTGGTTTTCTGTGGTTAGCCTCCTTGCCATTGGATTCAGATAAACTTTACCACTGTGACTTAAAAAACTATTTACAGGCCATTTGGCTGCTTTGAATAACCAGCTACATACATCAACAGCTACTACTACTACTATTATTACTACTACTATTACAATATTATTATTATTATTATCATCATTATCATAATAACTATAATAATAAAAAAAATTAAAATAAAACATTTTTAAAGCAATATTTTGAGTTACTAGGAAAGAAATAGAGAAGAAAAATGGAAAACATCTTATGCTGTTATAAATTACCAACTTATTTTGTCAATATGGTGTAATATGATTCCTTCCCCGCTTTTTTTTTTTTTTCCACAATTGATACAGTAAAAGGTTATCAGAAATCTGGAAGTGTCTCTGAAGTTTTCCAGATGAATGAGCTTTGGCTACTCAGCTTTGAAAAGACGTAACTCTGGGTGACATGACTGGAGTCTCTAAAATCAGGCATGCCAGGTGAATACAAAGTGAGCGTGCACTGTTGCTTCTGTCACAAGAACACAGTTGCAACAAATTAAATTTGGGGAGGGAGGTATGATGAGAACAAACAGAAAGAGATGTTTCTTCACCAAACAACTAGTTAGGTACTAGTTAACTAGTTTAACTAGTTAAGCCACTGTACTGAGGATGCTAAAGTTTTACATGGTTGCTAAAAGCAGCTCATGATTTTTGCAGAGGAAAAACACATCAGTGGTTCTTAGGTGCAAAGTCAGCACATTTATGTCCAGAAGTAATTTAATTAAAATCATTGAAGACTGGGAGGGTTTTCTGGGAAAATATTGCTGTATACTTGCTTAGTTATTGTATTCTTCCCTACTAGCTGTTACTAGAAATTGATTACAGAACAAGAAAGATGTTTGACTTGACCTGCTCTAGTTAAATTTTGCCATTGCTTCTCACTGCCCAAAGAAATATAATTTAGCTGTGATCACTGATTGTAGTCACATAGTGACTATTCTGGCTGTCATTAAGTTAGAATAACTACCAGCCCTGACAACCTGCCCTACTTGCTCATTGCCATCCTTTCTCCAGGGTTTATGGTCCCTCTTAGCCTGGGATGACTGAGCACAAATGCAGGGGTAGCCACTGCCCATTGTCAAAAAATCCAGATTTAAAAGAAGCAAATTTTTTTGTTATCTTGCATCACTTGTGCTACACTGAGTTAGGAGAAGGAGTAAAAGAGCAGCCTGGTTCTGAGTGAGCCATGCAGTTGTTTAGCATGCTAATTATGCAGGTTAATGCAAATTAAGCTGAACATCCTTTTGCTCCCCACTGCCTGCTCTGCCTTTGCCATCAAGATCAGGTCCCCTGTGGCAAGGCTGATTAATGCAGGTGCAGAACAGCTCCTGCAGCACCACATTCCACACATTAGAATTGACTGGGATCCATTGCTGGTTACCTCTGAGTTGAACTTGAGTTGACTTGGGATATGCTGCAGAAACAGACTCATGTCAGGGTTTGAACCACAGCTGGGCTGAGAAATTTTGCATTCATTTTGTAGCAATAGGATGGAACAGCAGCCTTTGTTCAGATAGCCTTGGACAGAAAACCACATGGTGTAAGAGACAGAGTCAAGCTTGGAAATATGTGACTTACCTTGTGGGAGCTGGTATCCCAAATTAATGCATTGTAGGACTGCAAAAAGGGTGTTTTGTCAACAGTAAGTCTCTTTGCTAACTACTGGTGCTTGCATGGGAGAAATGAAAGTAAATATTCATGGCCTTGAAAGAGATTATCTTCTGTACCAAGCAACTTCCTTTAAAGAGTCAAAGGTTTAAAACCACACGGCATATTGTTTAATTAAATGAAAAATTTATACATCTGTGCTAGGAAAAAACCTTATTTTTAACATTTGTTTCTAAACTAAAACCCTAATTTTTTTTTTTCATAAGCTCAAGATTTAAGAATTCCAGTTAGGAAGTAATTTCCAGTTTTAAATAAGTTGTTGGGGTTTTTTTCCAAAGATAATTTACCACTAAAGATAATTTGGAAGTTTATCTCTTGAAATCAATTTTATTCTGATTTTATCCTTTGGTACTCAATTCTAATTAATTTTATATACCAGTTTTACTGCTCCATGTCAGAATCTGAATGCCTTGGGAAAAGCGTTTTCAACCCCAAAGTCATAATTTCTGATCAGATTTGCTTTTCTGCTGCTATTTTGTTACCTTTCTAAAGATGTAACTGTAATTTATATGGTAAGAGATATTGATTTTTTTAGAATTTTCTGGGGTTTGTGACTTGGTAATAATATGAGGCTTTTATTCTAATAAATGTGTTTTAAAGACTTTCTCATATCTTTAACAAACACTGGAATAAAACCCCAGAATTTCTGATTAGGAAAATATGGAGCACTTACTAATGAAATGCCAGAAATGAGAGGCTTGATCAGAGTGAAATTCCTCTGTGCTCAGGGAACTCATAGCTGACATAAGTATCCCACAGGTCACATGCAAGTGCTTCTTTGTCTGTGATAGTGCCACATGTGGGAGTGGATAGCATCTGTTTGTTTTTCCTAAATCTGCCCTCAGTGTCCTTTAGTCTTTTAAAAGTCAGCTTAACACGGTGGTGGGACCACGTAGGGGTTGATTTATATGCTGTCACCTCTCAATTCATACATCGTTGCATTTTTTTCTCATATCTTGTTTCATGGTACACATTCTTTTTCAAAAGAAACATTGAAGTTCGAAAGAAATTAGAATATTTACTCCTAAAAATACTCAGCATCTGCAAATTGAAGTTGACACATATTTTCAGCATCCTTAGTGCCCCATCTGAATGATGCATAAAATGATGCTCAGTGCTTACTTCCACGAGAGAAAATATTCCTGAGGAAAAAAATATCTCAAAGAAGATGTGTTTATATTTTCTTCTCCATATAGCTGTTCATAATCACAACATATTATAGAAGAAAATTTATTAATGGTGGAATTAGAAGTAGTCCTTTTATGCAGCTTTATTTTCATGTTCAAAATGTTAAAGACTCTGCATAAGTGCCTTAATCTCATCCTGACTTTCTGGCAGATAAATCCTTGTTTCTTTTAAATCTCTTTAATGTCAGTTAGGTTTCACAGAACTGTAAAAGTATCCAGCCAAAACTGGACCTCAAAAGATCATCTGGTCCAACAGTTTGTGGGAAAGGGAGTCTCCTTGAGATTATCCAGCACACTGTACCATTGTATCATGAAAACTCCAAATTTGCCTTTCAAAAACAGCAAAACAAATTTAAAAAAAAAAAAAACCCTCCAGTTTGTGCATTGCTGCAAGACTCAGATGCAGAGGTTCTGGATCAGTCTAATAGATGGACTATCACAGATGTGTGCTAAACATTTTAAAATATAGAAAAGACAGAATGTCTTTTTATTGCTTGGATTGTACTGATGAGGTGAGAGGATATCCTGGAGGGCTGACCCCTGTAAACACCCTTTTTAAATGCATAACAAGGCAACTTAGTGACAATATCTGCAAAAAATATTACTGTAAACTATATAGTAGTTTTACTGACTTTAAGGTGGCTGATGTCAGTAACATTTATGTAATTATTATGTAAGCAAAAAACCATGCAAAGTTAAAATCATCAGAGGATTGGTTTTGTTTGGTGACAAAATGATAAAAGTGAAGAGCAGTAAACATAAATCTTAAATCAAGCAAGAGTTTCTCAGTGCACAGCATGAAGCTCTTAGACTGGCTTGTGGAGGAATTAATCAGGTAATGTATTTAATGAATCTAGAGTGCTTTGAGGAATATGAAGTGCTTTATAACTGCTAGGAATTTTATTTCTTAATTTCTTAATTGTGTATTTATTTACTTTTAAATTATGTAAATTCCAGAGCAGATATAAAAATCATCAATGCCTTACTTCTTTGGGAATTTAGGAGCTCAATTTCAGAATTTCCCGTGAAATATCTGGGGAAGGCATTGTTTCAATACTTTTAATTTTAATATTTCTGTGCAAATTTAAGCATCTTAGTTATACCCTTAAATTTCTGCTTGTGTTGTAATGAATCACTGGGAAAGTTTGCTGCAAAAGTACAAAACACACTTAGTGTCAGAACGCCTCGGACACTCGCACACTAAAAGAGCCAAGTTCTCTTGCTTTTTACTTTTGTGTATCACTCAGTAAAGATCCATACAGGCTGCACAGGAATTATCTGAGGGAACACAAGAATCCAGGATCTCTTTTCTGGAAAGTAATTGCCCTGCCTACCAGTCTATAGACTCATTAATTAGGTAATTATCTCTAATTCTCCCACTTTCTTTCTTCTTTTAGCGTTCACCATGGGCACATGATGCACAGAGGAAAGGAAGACCTTTGACTTATCGCTTAATACAACTCTGCAGGACATATCTGTGTGTTCTAGGAGTTGTTACTCCCAACAGCTGGTTCCATCTCAGATCGCAGTGCTGAGGTTGTGGGAAATGGAACTCTCACAGAATTTTGTTGCCTCTTGGGTGATTTCAATTAGCAGAACAATTTAATTATCAAGGGACTAAATGTAGTTTGAATCCTCAAACTCTTGTTTTGAACCTCTGTTAATTTCACTAATTATAGTATCAGCTGCTTCTAGTAAACTCTGAAAAGTATCCCAGACTAATATGAATTGTAACAAAATAGCTTCTCCTAAATGTTGTCTGGAGGTAGCAATGATCTCAAAATTCGTGGAATCTGAATTTTAATGGAAAGCTCCAATTTTTCAATAGAGAGTGACTTTTCCAGTGTATTTTGCTTCTGTAATAATACTTTCCCCTTTGTTCTTCTTTCTCCCAGTTGTGTATTAATTCTAATATTAATCTTCTCCCATTACCCTGCTGACTTTTCCATTCCTCCCGATGTGTTTCAATCACTGTTATAAAACCCGGCTGTCTGGCAAGCTCCTTCAAGCCATTTTCATGTGCACCACTGAACAGATTTTGACACTAAATTGCTCATGGCTTGGCATGTATTCTGTATGAACTAATGCATGAACTGCTCAGCTACTACATGAACTGTTCAGTTACTTTAAATTTTCTCGCAACAATGAAGTACAGAAGATGCAACCTTTTTGATTATGTAACCCTGTGTTCCCCCTGAGGCATTTGCTTTGACCCTCTGTTCTGTTGGCCAGTTCACCTTTGGCTCCTTCAGTTACTGTATGTATAATATCTGTAAAACATGAACAACAAGAATAAATTAATTCACTCATAAACCAAACATTTACAGACAAACAGCTGATCTCAACTGATCCATTGCTTTACCTTATACTAATAGTTAAATTACTATCTCATAGTCTCTGATTTATTGTTTTTTATAGACTGCCTAATTTTCAACTGCTGACTGGGAATTTCTTTTTATAAGCTCTTTTTTTTGTCTTCTTGACAAATTATGTTTTGTTGCATGGGAATGGGTCAGATATTTTTAAAAGTCTTCATTTTTTCAAAGTTTGGAAAGCATTTAGAAGTTGACTAAAGGTCCTCTGACATTTTCAAAATGGAAACAGAAATTTATTTTTTTTTATGTTTGCACTTATTTTCCTCCTGTGATGCTCAGTCATTTTCGTTTCAAAGAATAAAGAGGTCAAACCAAAATGCTGTGGTTTAATATTAAACATTTGAAACTATTAAGTTGTAACCTAACAAAGAGTTTATGAAAAAAAATTATAGTTCATGCATTTCATCCCAAGAACAAAAAAAATTATAGCCTGACTAATGTTTCTGATTTGTGAAAATCCATTTTTCACCATGTTTCTTTAACTTTCATGTACACTTTTATTCAAATCTATTAAATTTGCCTTCTTTTCAAATAAGAGAAAGAAAATGTCTTGAAAGTGCCTGGTAGCAAAAGTTATTTCATAACAAAATATAAATTTTCCTTTTTCCCCTTAACCATATAACCACTAAACACCTTGCTTTGAAAAATTAAAACAAATACTTCAATTTTTTGATACTTTCTCATGCAGACAGGAAAATGTCTACAGAGCATGGACTTTACTCAGCCTCCTCCTTATTCTGGTCATTTTTGATTAAGAAACTCTTCACTTCTAATAACTAAGTAAAGCTAATATGCTCTGATGGTTTAGTTAAGTAGATTTTATTGCATCCTAATGGGAATGCTGTGCTCTGGGTTATTGGTTTGCCTGTCACAGGAATTGCAGGTCATACAAGTGTGTGGCTATCACACAATGCACAGGCCCAGCTCTGCTTTTGGATACTGCAGCAGGTTTGCAAGGCTCAGTACCAAATGAAGCAATAGGCTACCAAGGGGAAATCAAATCAAGAGTTCTACACTTCCAGTGATGTGAAGATTACTCTTGTTCTGTTCCTACTGAAAAGCAATTATTTTCTAACTATGATCACAAACTACCCCCATAATAATTAATCTTTGCTATGGTTTTAAATGTTTTTAACTTATTACACATATTTGGCATGTTATTGATAATCATTATGTTGGATGGTACTACTGACCATCCCTTCAGTTTTGTCAAATTGGAAACTGATTGATAACCACAACAGTTACACAATCACAAAGATGACTTTATTGAACAAACATATAAAATAAAAAAAATATATTTCCCTAAAACTATTAGGAGGGAATGGGTGTCCTTGAGGACAGGTAAAAGTGAGCTACTGCTGGGAATAAAGGAAGATCATCCTTACAGTACTAGGTGCATCCCATGGCACAGCAGAGAATTGTGGTGTACAGGGATGTTTCCTGAGCCAAGGAAAGCCCTGAGTAAAGACAGATTCTTTAAGAGGGCCTGTAGGGATAGGACAAGGAAGAATTTTAAACTAGAAGAGAGCAGATTCAGACCATATACAAGGAAGAATTTTTTTACAGTACTGCAAAACTGGAACAGGTTGCCCAGAGAAGTTGTAGGTGACTCATCCTTGGAAACATTCAATGTTATGTTGGACAGGGCTCTGAGTAACTGCATCTAGGTAACCATGTCCCTGCTCATTGCAGGACTAGATGACCTATAAAGGTCCCTTCCAACCCAAAACATGCTGTGATTCTGTGATTCTCTGTGTTTTGCAGCCACAGGTGGCTGTCCCCTGTGCCAGAGGTGTCCCTGCTGCTTTGGCTTAGCAGAAGGTCAGCAAGGTCAAACAGGGTTCACTATTGAGTGGGTGACCCTGCACAGGCAATGCACAGCCTGGTATTTGCAGGAGTGACCTGCAGATCACTTGTGACCTGCTACTGAAGCACAGGAGAGGCTCCAGTTCCCTTTCTCAGCACTCAGGAGACTAACTTAAAACTAAACCAAAACCACCTTTTTAAGGGGAATTCTCATTTCACTGCTGCAAGCATCTTGTTGTGCAGCAAGAGTGAGTCATCCAGGGAGATGATGAGAGCAGAGGTAGGAGCAGGACAACAACTGAGATGACAAACTATGTGCTGTGACACTCTGAAATGGCCTCTGAGTGGCTCTCTGAGGGAACTGACAGGCTTTGTGCTACTGTCAGCTCCCTTTGCCCCCTGTTCACAGATGGCAAGCTGACGAGAAGGGAAATAGCTGCACTTATCAGTGCAGTAAAAGATTTATATCAGGAGATGGGATGCCTCCATGGTGTGGGAAGTCATGGTGTAGAAGCCCTAAGTAGTTTTAAGCAGCTGCAATTACATGATCTCAGCTAATTATTGCTGTTATAAATAAAATAGCTGAACAGTAATAAAATACAAAGAGCTAGGCTCATGTCTAATGCTGCATGAGTGAACATTGTGAGGGAAAACCATTTTCATGGTCCTTCACAGAGCCTGGAAAGAATAATGTCCCCATATTGAGTGGGAATAATGAGCAGAAGTCAGCCCACCACGGAGCAGGGACCCTGCTGCTGCCTCCTCAGGGTTGGTGGAACCATCATGGGGATGAATGTCCTGGTTCTTCAGACAATGCAGGCCTGACAGGGAGCTTACTTCTTGCTGGAGACAGACCTTGCTGCACGTCTTGGCTGTTTTCAGCTTTTGGAATCTAAGACAATCAATATGGGCCTTATGTCTTCTGACTTAATAAGAAGTGATGAAAACCTACTTCATTGAGATATCTGTTGATTTCAAAAACATGGCTGTCATCCTGACCTCAAAATAATTCTTCTCCTGCTCTGAACATCACTGTCCTGATCTCAGTTCCATCACTGAATTAGGTGATAAAATGAATTTAAATCCAGATCCTTTTCATGCCTACAAGCATGTCCTTATAAATCAAAGCTATTCTTCAGAGACACAATACAACAAAAATTTAGAAAAATAAATGAATAAAACTGCTCGTTCTTCAGACTCTAGCCTGAAGTGCCAAATTTCCTGTCTTTGCCAAAGATATCTCCAAATCACTTTTTTTACCCAAACCTCAATGTCATATGGAGTTTTGTAATTTACCCAGAATAGATATTTGGTATATGTTCTAATATGAACATGTAATGGAAAATGTACCCAGAACAAAATATAGGTACCATAAGGATATTTTATCCACTCCCTACACAACAGTACCTTCCAGGATCAGCAAGCCTGGCCCATTTGCCTATTATCATCTGCTGCTGTTTTACTGATGTGAAGATTTTCTCTTTACTCAGCAACTTTTTCAATGAAAATAGAGCAAGACCTCAGATGCACCTCGGGATCATAGTCATCCTGTTTTCTTTCTTCACCTTTTTCACTGGCAGTAGGTGTGCCACAGGCAGTAATAAATCCTCTTTTTCCCAAATTCAGAGGCAACACCATTCTGCAGAGACATCACAGCAATATGAAGAGAGCAAGTGATACATTTTGCAAGCTGGTTGTATAGAAAGTGTGTAAAGTGCAGACAAATTATTTAATAAAATAAATGCATAATGGCTGTAAAGCAGTTTCTGAAGATACTTAGAAGTGTGCTCTCTGAAAATGTTAGTGTAATCCTAAGGGTGCTCGAAATAATACTTTTATAAAAATAGCAAAAAGGCTGTTTATGAATTGATTTGTAGAGTATTAGCTGTACTTTTTCATGCTATTGAAAGATGATCAGCTTTAAGGCACAGAGAAAAACCTCACTGATCTTTCAATACTGCATCACATTTTCAGCTCAATTATTTAGATTAAGAACTTTAGTATTCTACATATGAACCCTTCTGTTGGAAATATGGGACAGAGATGTACTTATAATTCCCTTACCATAATCAGTATCAGCATGGCCCCAGTATTAAGATAGGGGTTCACTGCTCTGGAGCCAATATAGGAACTGCCCCACTGGTTCACAGATTCCTGCAATTTCAAGGATTTTGCTCTCATGATGATACATGGACACATGTCATGATGCATGAAAGACATGACGTGTTTATAAAGTTGTGCAAAATGAAACAACAATGTTGGGAGGCAATAAATTCTTGTGTATCTCCATGGCTGGCTCCCATCCTCCTGTTGCTGTGCTTCTGCTTTCCTCTTCTCCCTGCTCCTTTCAACAGGGAGCTACCACTTATCAGGAAATCACAGGATATTTTGGGTTGGAAGGGACATTTAAAGGTTATCTAGTCCAACTCCTGCAATGAGCAGGGACATCATCAACTGGATCTGTTTGATCAGAGCCCTGTCCAACATAGCACTGAATATTTCCAGGGATGAGTCACCTATAATCTTTCTGAGCAACTTGTTTCAGTCTTGCAACACCCTTATTGCAAAAAAATTCTTCCTTATATATAGCCTTATATAGCCTGAATCTATTTTGTTCTAGTTTAAAACCTTTCTTTCCTGTCCTATTCCTACAGGGACTGTTAAAACATCTGCCCCTCTATTTCTTCTAAGTTCCTTTAAGCTGCAATAAGATATTCCTGGGGCCTTCTCTTCTCCAGACTGAACTCCAACTCTCTGTGCCTTTCCTTAGAGGTGTGGTGTTCCATTCCTCTTGCATGACCTCTCATCCCTGTAATGATGGGAGAGTATTGGGATGGAGCTGGATGTTTACAAGGGAGTGAGTAGACCCTTGCTTTCAGCCATAACCCTACAAAGCTTTAAATATGCATCAAAGTATAAGAATATCACAATACATGGTCATACTATGAAGGTGTTTCCAGAGCTGATCTCCTTGAAAACTTCCTATAAATCTGGGGGGAAGGGCAGGAAATAGTTTTATCTGCCGTTAAAGGGAAATTAATACTTTCTCTTAGGTGAGTTTTCTCTGTTGATGGCTGGCCAGGCTTTCATGCTTTGTTGCTTTAACTCCTGGATTGTTGCTTAGACTCATGCAAGAGGAAGCACAAACAGCATCAAATTCCAGTAGGGTTGAAAGTTTAATTGGTGTTGATAGATGTTACTATTCAGTGTGCTGGTTGTTTTGTAAAGGCTTTTAACCCTGAATGAAAACAAACCCACCAAAAAACAACCCCCAAAACCAGTTTAGCCTGCTCACCTCACAAGTCACCAATGTGTCAGACGTTATCTACTGACTCCTATAGCAAAAACATGATTTCAGTTAAATTAATGGGAAAGTTCCATGTACCCATTAAAAGGTAAGATTTTCCCCTGGAATTTTCCAACCTAAGTGCTGGTTTCAAAGTCTGTTTAAAAAAGTGCTCGTTTGTCATTGCTTCAGATGATTTAATGCCCACAGAGACCATTCTTCAACTTCTATCTGATCTCCAAAGCCAAAACCCTATCATTTCTTTCTGGAATCCTTTTAAATTTTTCGAACTGGAAACTATTTTTAGGCTAGCTTTACAAGTTTCAGCGAGTGCACCAGTTTGTGGCTTGTTGCAAGAATTAACCAGTCATCTTTACAAACAGTTGTCCAGATGGAATGGAAGCCTCTAGAGACCCACATTTATCTTCGTGAACTGGAGCTAGATGAAAAGGCTGATAGGTACATGGTGTTTGCCTGGATCCAACCTATTATCAGTGTGTTTGGCTGAGGAAGTTAACTACAGCATTCTCAGATGTGATGAGAACCTCACAGCTTTCCACTGCTAGTTAGCTTCATTGCAGCATCAACAGTGATTTTGTTAACAGAGGACATCTCAAAGGCTTTGCCAAGTATCTTGTTTTGGATGCCTAAACCTTAGGAGCAGTTTAATTTAAATAAAAGCTGGCATAATAAGTTAAGTAAAAAAAAAAATCAAATAAAATTAGTTGCTCAAGTGATGTATGAAAATAATATGGCAGAAAATCAAACTGTACTTTCCTCCCTTTGCCTTTCTATTGATTTCAAGGAAAAGCAGCACTGTGTTTTCCTGGCTTTCTTGCTCATAACTTCTCAATTTTACTCAATGATTATAACCTTGTTCCATTGCAAACAGTTATTTTATGTATGGAAAATTTAGACACATACAGATTTGTCCCAACACTTAACTTTTATTTGAGAACCCATATTCTCTGTTCTAATACACCCAAATTATCTTTGCCAATTACTAACTCTGATGCACAGAAGAGCACATACTCTTTACTTGTAGTGCCTACATCAAAGAAAATATTTACATGGCATCACATAAAAACCTAAATGACTCACCAGCAAGTGTCCTAGCCTTGGGTCAGTTTGCAATCAGTAGTTGCACTGATCCTGAAATAGGAGGGATAAGATTGCTTATGTCCTTGCTGGTAGGAAGAAGGAGAGCATTCAAAGGACTCACATGGAAAGGAACATGTTCAATTAGACTTAGTTCTCTAAAGAACTGGAACTGAACCCAGAAATATATACAAAATTATGCTCCCTTCTTTTCTGTCTAGTTGCTTCATCTCTGAATACTTTGTTGCACCATTTACAATAGTGGCAGGCAGCTTTAAGACATCTGATATCCAAAATTCCCGTGTTGAAGAGTTCCTCTCCTAGCAATATACATATTTACCCACTGAACAATTACTTTGTCACTAATGTTTCATCCCATGCATTCACTAACAGACTGCTGAAGTGTTCTGTAAATTGTACAGATTTACTCCAACCATGATTGCATGAAATCTGGAGCAATGTGGATTTCAGAGTCTTTACTTGAAACATTCTCACCTTATCACCCAGGAAATGCATGTGGGCATTTTTGATAAAAGGCTGTGTTGCAGCTGAAGCTTTTTTCATAGTTAATCTCTGGTGAATCCTAAAGAGATTTTAAACAAGGAGTTTAATCCATGCTAATTCAGCATGGTATTTGTCATGATCTTGTGATAGGTCTGTGTAACAGATTTATAGATAATCTATAACTACTTGTCCCAGTCTTGAATGTAGATGTTACCCTTTGCTAGAAAGGAAGAATTCTATGTGATGAATTCTCCTGTCTACACAAGAAAAGTTTTAAACTGCTTTCTACTGAAGCTCAGACATTGTTTGAATTAATTAATAATCTTATCAAAATCTATGTCAAAAAGATTCAGACAGCATGGAACTTCCTTGTCCTCACATGATTTGAATGTGAAAGTAGACAAGACACACACTTGTATGCATATTGTAAGTTTTTGGAAGATCAGTATACAAAAAAACATCCATGCCTGAGGAGAAAGGGTAATAAATATGCATGATGGGGCAACTAGAAATATCTGGGAGTAAGGTTAGATGATGAACAACACTCCTTCTGGGGAAACAGGGCCAAGGGACCAGTTCACAAACTCCTACATTGCAATGAGACCTGCAGCGCTAAACTGCAAAAAAACAATATGTTTGCACAATTACAGATAGCTGCTTTTCAATATCTTTTTCCTACTTTTTCCTGGCATTTATAAAGCTTCTTGAATGTGGAGATTAAGTGTGATGATCATCTTATAGTAATCAATTTGCTTTTAATATCTGAACAGGATTTACAGACTGAATGTAATCTTAGCATTTTAAAGCTTTTCCCTTGGAACATGCTGTCATTACATTCATTAAAATATCTCCTGTGGAGTCAGCTTTTATCAAGTAAATTATAGGGCTTATCATCCATTTGGCATTTTACAACGTTTGATCATACATTTCTCCATGTCAGAAAAAATTTATAGGTATTTTATAATATTGTGCTTCACCAATCTGCTGTTTGATAAAATAGATTGAGTGTAGCACCAAAGAAAAATAAATTGTGCTCAAGTTAAAGAAAAGATAGATGTGGATTTTAAAAATTCCATAGTGATCCACTGTTTGCTTTCTAGCTGCCCAGCATCAACAGAATAAAGGCTTGTGAAGAGCCTGTGTAGGTGTGTGATGAGATAAACTACTAGAGATTTTGGTCATCTTTGAAAGTCTTCAGTGCTTATGGTAAATTCATCTGTGTTGAAGACAAAGTGATCTCCACCACCCTTTTCTGCAAACTGGTGATATCATTGTAGCTGAGTTCACAAACTTGTCACAATAATCTTTCACTCAATAATCTTTTCTCCTCAGATTGTTTTATCCAGCCATTGACTGATGGCTTTGTGATATTTGACCTTATATGAACTCATGTAGGAATGCCTTCCCTTTGATATCCTGAAAGTCACACAGAATCCTGAATATTTCCTTATAAATTTTTCCATGGTCAAATTTAGATTGCTTTATACTAAATCCTACTGAAGCCTGAGACCATACAATATAATATACCACTCACACCTGAGTAGCAGTTTGTATTGTGGATGAATAAAATGTAAGGTTTGGCCTCTGCACTATAAGGATAAATTCTTATATTTCTGCATTTTGCTACATAAATGTCTATGTTCTCTATTTACAAGAGTCAGGATTACAGCTGAGAATGATTTCCTGCTATGTGACCAAAACACATTGTGTACAGGTGAAACACAAGCTTACTGAATCACATAACCTCCGGCAATCCATTTCACAAATATGCATTTAACAGGGGATGAGAGAAAATGAGGTGTTACGCTATGATGTGAAGCCTAACCTTGCAACCCTGACTTCTGGATGCAGTGAAACATGAATTGTAATGTCATTCCATTTCTCCTATCAGATTGCCAAGAGATGGAGTTTTGTCATTAAAACCTATTTGAAGTTAGCTGCAGGTTTATGTGAAACTGAAAACCAGTGTTCTGGGACAATGTACCACAGAGATGTAATTTTCTACCTTTCTTCTCTGACTTTTCTCAGACAACATCAGGACAATTGTAGCACTCCTCTTTTCCCCATAGTCAATACTCCCACCAGGAATAGGAAAACTTTTAATATTAACCTCCAATTTGAATATACAGCATCAAGTGAGTGTACAAGGCAGAGAAGGTACAAGGAAGAGAAGGCAGCTGCAGAAGCAGCAAATTAACTCCTAAGAATAGGGATCCTGTTTTCATGCAAATGTTTCTAGTAATAATGAATTAAGAAGAAAATCATAATTTATATAAAGGGTCTCTAAATAAAATGGTTTTCTTCCTTGAGATGCCAGCAACTCTTCAGTGCTTAATGCCTCCAAGTTTGGGTACCTGAGTATTACATATTACAGTATTACATATTACAGTATTACATATTACAGTATTAGATGTGGATTTTAAAAATTCCATAGTGATCCACTGAGTATTACATCCACATGTATTTATAATACCCGTAACACAGGAACTGATCCTTCTGACTGCAGTGTGCTTTCCTATAATTTGCTGAGACAGGCACAAAAACATGTTTGATTGTAAACAATGCTTTGCAGACTCAATAATTGACCATTAAGTCTAGGATTAACCAAAAGATCATAAAATTGTACGAAACATACTCTGAGGGATTGCAAAGATATTTGAAGAGGTAATTTTTAAACAACTTTGACAATCTTCTGGACCAGTTCTGCTATCCTTAGTCATGACAAGTAGTATTTGATTCTACTAATAGGCCTGATCTGCAAAGTGGGGCTCTTTGCAAATTAAGGTATAACTTAGAATGAGCCAATGTGGCAAAACTATTCATGCTTTGTTGTGTTTATATATTTTTATGCTTATCTGTAGTCACATGAGGAAATGGTTTGCTGCTACAGATTTCATGATAGAAAAATAAAATATGAGTGTATTTTTTTGAATGTATTTTTCAAGAACCTGCTTTTTCCACTGGGATTTCTCTGTACCATGAGCAAAAGGATTGCAGTCTGACTAGGTATCCGTGTGATCTTCACCAGCTTAGCATTTAAGGGCTGAATAAGTGTAAATTCTTTGGAAAGAAAGGAGTAGTGTGCACACATGATAGCAAAGGAGCTGAGGCACATACAAGATGAAAGATTTGAAGAATAAAAGAAGTTGAAGTAAGGGGTGAGGCTCGTGCCCTAGAATCCAAGTGGAAGCAATTTGCTTTTCAGATAGAGTCAGCTTTTATTGTCTTTCCCCCTATTAAGGAGGACTTCAATGTTTTTCTGGTAGTTATAGCTTTGCTGTGAAATCCATGAATTTGTAAATTGCCTCAATTTCTCTTTTGTAGTTTATTTTGAAAACTAATGATGACAATCTAATGCTCTCTCCATTGAGCTTTCACTCTAGGCCATCTAATCTGGCAGATTTTCTTAAGAAATATATTTATTCATAGGTGTTTGATCAAACAGTGCTTTTGAAGAGACAGGAAAGATTTTTAAGTGTGAGAGGAGATGAAGTAAGTAAAGAAATGTGACGCTTGAGGAAGGTGCACAAATGTGTTACTTTGGCTATTTTTATTAGTGTGTTTGGCTTTTCACTTAGAAGACCACTTAAAATGAATACAATGCAATATGTCACAAAAAAATGGTGCCTTGAGAAATATTCTGCATATAGCTGCATGAAAATATGGAAAAAAAATTTAAAGGTGGATTACTTAGACAACCTAACATTGTCTAAGTCAATCTTAATAAATACTAGTGTGAACTACATGTCACATAGTTCTGCTAAACAAAAACAGGTGATTATTGATTCTGCCATTCACATCCTGAAGGACTGCAAACAGCCTCTTCAGAGTCTGCAGGTCTTATTGAAATCTGTCTGCAGACTTCTGAAGACATCTGGATGTTTAAAAATTATCAAAACCATATTACACGCTTGTTTAGTCACTCTGAAAATATTCTGGCTGTGCTGTACATGCCTCAGATCCTTTTCCTTCATCAAATACCTCTCTCTCCTCTGAAATTCATCCAAGTTCAAACTGCTGCTTGGACTCCTTATGAGAAACACTTGAGTCATCCTGTCAGGAGACAGGACCAGCACAGCACGATTTCACATCTTACGAGTGGCTCTGCAGCTGGTGGGCAAGCACCTTGTCAGGGAGGACAGCCTGCAGGTTGTTTACAAGCCAGTGTTCATCAGACACATCAGACCACTGCACAACTCCAGGCAAGTCCTGATTTGTTTCTAAATAATTTACCCTGAAAATAAAAGCTAAGCTTAATGAATTAGAAAGAGAATGGATTCCGTGCTAAGCATGATAGCGTGGCTAATTCCCTCTCAATGTTTTGACAGACGCTATTGTGAAGTATCACTGAGGTTTTCTCTGGGCTAATACATACCCACTGGAGGGATGTCATGTAGATAATTCAAATTACCTCCTTTTATTGCAGAGTGTCTTGAGCAGGGTTTACTAACAGTGCCCTGCCAGATATTTAATCAACATGTGCTGACCAGAGTTAGGTGTTTAAAATGGCCAGTCCTGAAAAGGCCTAATTATCCTGCTGAGCTATAAGCATGTCATGATGGCACACACCCTCTCTCTTCTGGGTAGAGAAATGAGACCTCCAAAGGATCTTTAAGCATCATTAAGTCCAATTACATTCTTAATAGCACAGACTGTTAAAAGAGTCTCTTATTAAGCTTTTCCCCATTTACTCATCTGCACAAGGATGTGTTATGTCCCAGTTCTCCAGGTCCAAAACAGGTTATTTTTATACATGGGTAGAGAAGTAAAGGGTTTTTTGCATAATACATGGTTATATCATTTTATTAATTATTAAAGTGTATTAATACTTAAAATGGCATTTACATTAGTAAGCAAGCTGAATAATTTAAAAAATTTAAACTTAGACTCTTAGAAGCAGTAACGTTGACTATAAGCTATATGATAAACAATTTCATTTTTTATTTTTGAATTAGTGGCAATTAAAATGAGCAAATTTTAGGGGTAAGGTATAAGAGATGGTGCACAGTAATTTTTTTCTAAGTAAATTTGAATGGGATGACAGCTTTTGTAAAGTAATAAAATTGCACATAGGTCTCTTTGTCATTAATAACCCAGAGAGATGTAGATTGCATTTTTATCACTGGCAGACTGAAATTTGAATTACTTCCATAACCAGAGAGTATAGATGATAATAGTACTGTAAGCAGGCCCTTACATTTATAACATGTCTTCTGCATGGCACAGAGTGATACAGGAGTGGCACAATTGCCTTGGTGTGAATTCAAAACCAGGCTGAGCTACTTTTGCAAACTTCAGCTGGCTGCATTCCTGGGCTTCAGAGAAAGTCCAAGATGGGATGAATAAGTATGGGAAGAAGAGCAAGAAAGGATCCAAAGGCATGAGGAGAAGAGACTATATTGAACATTTTTTCTTCAGCAGTAGAACAGAAACTTGTATAGGACACTTCTGACTGGAACATTTGCTGTGCCAAATGGAATTTGTAGCAATATTTCTCTCTTTCTTTTAGAGAGTGCTTGCTTTAATTCCCTTGTGCTTGGGAGTTAGCAGGATGCTTGCCAGTACCACTGCAGTGACCTGACAGGTGAAGAGCTCCTGTGCTCTGTGCCATTAAGGAGGGAGCTGATGTTGGTCTAAACATGATGGCTTCAAGCTGTGGATGTTGGCTAAGAACCTGCCAGGCTTCTCTGGAGGCTTTTTGTCTGTCACACTGGCAGATAGAGAAGTTCCAGGCCAACAATCTGACATTTAATTCTATTTTAATGTCAAATGCCATATGTCACCTTCAGTGGAATCCACTCTAGATGTCCTCATGGTATTGATAATGTTTTTTCTGCCCCTCCGCTCCACTTTGGTGAGACCCCCACCTGCAGGGCTGCATCCAGCCCTGGGGGTCCCCAGCACAGAAAGGACATGGACCTGTTGGAGCAAGTCCATAGGAGAGCTACCAACGTGATTTGAGGAATGAAACACTTCTCCCACAAGGAAAGGCTGAGAGAATTGAGTTTGTTGATTCTGGAGAAAAGAAGGCTTTGGGGTGACCTAATTTTGACTTTGCAGTACATCAGGGAGCCTGCAAGGAAGAAAGAGAAGGAATGGCATGCAGTGATAAGACAAGGGGGAATGGCTTCAGACTGAAAGGGAGTAAGTTTCAGTTAGATATTAGGAAAAAATTCTCTGCTGTGAGGGTGGTCAAGCACTGGAACAGGTTGCCCAGAAAATCTGTTGATGCCCCATCCCTGGAAGTGTTTAAGGCCAGGTTAGATAGAATCCTGAATAACCTGGTCTAGTGGGAGGTGTCCCTGCCCATGGCAGGTGGGATGGAACTGGATGATCACTAAGGTCCTGTCCAACCCAGGCCATTCTATGATCCTGTGGTTCTGTACTTGTATCCCAGTGGGAACTCAGCCTGATGGGGACCTGAGAAAGGTTCTACTCACCTCATTTCTTCCAAACTAAACAGGCAAACCCAACTAGTTTCCACTTGGAGCTGGGCTCCTCTGGGACATGTAGTCACTCCCTGCTAGTGCAGCTCTGACAAAAGCAGGCTCTGCTGCTGCTTTCAGCCTTTGGTTTGCATTTTTTTTCTCTTGGAGTTTGAGAGTTTAACTCAATGTGAGATAGACTGAAATTTCCAGTAATTAAAGGCATTCCTGAACATACAAGGCTATCCCCATAAGGGGGTGAGACAACCTCTTGAGGAAGATTTAATTATTGTCACCATTCCTAGGAGGCAAGATGCTATAATGAGAGAGGGGGGAAAGTACTGTACAATATTCTCCCAGAAGAAAAAAGTAATACACTGCACAGTTTTTATGGATTTTCCATAAAAAAGATTACATATTACCTGGATGATCCTTCAAGAATACTAAAAGATTATGTGCAGAATTATGAGTTTTCAGGTTCTTTTGGCTTCACATTATCAAAGACACATCAATTGCATGACAGCTAGGGTGAAAATTATTGTTTTATTGCTGCTTTTAAATCTCTCATCTTTCTCATGGAGAGACTTGATCATTTGAGGCCAGCTGTATGTTTGAAAAATGTGTTCCTTTACATGTGGTAATGAAGATCACAAGATCACACTGACTGTGTCTAACTGTCCTTGTGTACATAGTAAAATCTGAGAAATATTTATTTTTTATCAAAAGGAACAGAATTCTTAAAGCATTATGCACAGTAAGATGCAATCAGATACAAGCTGAAATTACCAAAGCAAAAAAGAGAGAGAATTATTAAAGTTGTTTAGGAGACATATTTCTGGAAATCTGTCATGTAAATGAGAAATGAAAGGAAAAACGACTTGCATAAAGGGTAGGAGAACAATCTCTTTGTATTGGATGAAAGAGAGTAAAAACAAATGGTGGTGAAAGAAGAATAAACACTATTTTTGTTTTAAGAAGGGACATCATTTTGAGTGTGGATTTTTACATGGTGTTTCTGAGTTCTTCATACCACTGTAGTCAAAGTAAGCTCCAGAAGGTGCTCCCTCAGGAGGAGAATAAGGTGATAACTTTGACGAAAACTTCAGACAAGTAAAGGATTGCTTTTCAGCTGGATATCTCAGCTTGTTATCTAACCCAAATGTGAGCAGCATTTCAGAAAGGGCAGTAATGACCAGCAGGGCAGTCACCACTGGGATTGTGTGAGTTGTGTGATTGTGCATTAGCAGTGGTCTCATAATTTGAGTTTTTTGCTTTGACGTGTGCTTGCCACATTTTGGACTCAGGCAGCTTTGCAACTGGGGAAGAAATACCTTTTAGAGAGCTCAAAGAAAGTTATTTTATATTTCTCAGAGGTGATATCAAATAGTTTCTGTCTATGGCCTTGAGCTGTTCTTTTTGTGATTTTCCCTAAAAGGACCCTTAGACATTTTGAACCTAGCATTGGTTACTACTGTCAAGACTTGCCTGAGGAGTTCTACTCAAAATAAAACATTGTTACCTCATAACAGACATGTGCAAATTAGTGTTCAGAAAATCATTGCAGTGCCCTGTATGAGAGGACTGGCGTGAGCCTGAAGTATTATTGATATCCTCTCTAGAGGGCTTTGCACTCTTGACAATTATTGATTATTGATGTCTGGTCTGGCTCTTCCAGTTCTGCATTTTTGACTCTCACTCTTCTTTTCATAGCATCCTATTTAGAATGCCATTACCCAGACTCTAAATGATGATCATTTACATGCATTTCAAAGCAGTGGCTTTGTTTCTCACCTGGGAACACAGTGCACATCATTGGATACATTCTGTAACACAGCAGCACTATATTGCACCATCTTTTGTTTGAATAAACCAACCCTCAGATCATCCAGGAACAAAGCTGGCACCTGGAATTTATCTTCTATGAGCTTTCTTAAGAGTGGGGAGAAAATGGCAGGAACATATGGAAGACTAAGTGGGAGAAGAAACAGTATGAACAACTGAATTCAATGACTCAGTTTTTTCTCCCTCTGAATATATGTTTTCAAAAGCAATTTGACCTATCAAAAGAATCTTTTGCCCATTACAGCAGTCTTCCCACTAATACACAATGCCTGAGCACACACTACCTGCAGCTTCCTGTTACGTGCTTGCTGTTACTTATATAATGACCACGTTTGCTGAAGTTTAAACATAAATAACTGACATCCTTAATAGTGGACACTGGACACCATTAAAGTCCTGCCAAAATCAGCAGGTACTGTCAGAGTTGAGATACCTCAAGCACATGCATAGTTTTTAGCATGTGAATTAAACCATTGATCTTAAAGGTATCAAAAATGGCTGAGAAAGTTTTCTACTATAAGTAGGTTACAAAGGAAAGGCTAATTTTAGGGTCAGTGCAGAAAAACAAGCAATTCTGGGGTATGGGTATGACAAACTCTAATTAGCATCTGTGAGGAATTAGAGGAGATTTGTAGAATAACAGTTCATGCACTGTTCATACTTTAAATAGCAATTTGGTCTGAGTGTAATTATAAATAAGCTTTTGCTTCTCATTAATTTTCTACTTGATTACTTAAGCTATTGTTCAAGTGCAGAGCAGAAAGGAGGCATTAGAAGCTGTTTACACCCTGCAAATGATAGCAGAAATTATAAAGGAAATGTACAGTAATGAATAAAAGGACATCGATCCATGTGTAAAAATGTTGTGCCCAAGTGAGATTAAATTGTGCTGATTATTTTGATGCATCACCAGGAATAAATAAGTAAACCGTTGAGCAGGGTGACACAACTTCTTATTGATGTTTTTGCAAATATTTTTTTTCCGTCTGCCTTGTCTTTTCATCTATAATACTTGCTAAAATGCCTCTTTTGCAAATCTGTCCTTTAGCCTTGGTAATAACAAATTACGTAAAACTGCTAAATATATAATTATTAAACTTCTTATGTGAAAGTATTTAAACATACTTTAAATCCAAAGAAGATTTTTTTCTTCTTGCAAACTTTGAAGATAAACCCTTGAAACAGCTCTCAAATTAAGAGATTTCTCATCAGCCCTTACTCTTGCCTCAGTATGTGGAGGAGGACCAAAGTGTTTATTCTACATCTTTTGCCAGCTGTAAATTCTGACCCAAATAGCAGAGATCCTCACTAAGCCCCATTAACATATTAATTTGCACACCCCTGGGGATGCATATGAAGAACAAGTCCTGTGGTATAATGCATGCATGACCAAAGTTGCCAAACCCCATATTTTCAATGATAGAACATCCACAGCTTCTCTGAGCAACCTCTTCCAGCATCTCACCAGTGTCTAGTAAAGAATTTCCATGTTATAGCCAATGTAAATCCGCCTCTTTCAGTTTAAGTCCTTCGCTCCTTGTTCTGTCACTACAGGCCCTGGTAAATGTATTTCTAATAAGCTCTCTTTAAGTATTGAATGGACACAATGAGAAATCCCCAGAACCTTCTCTTCCGCAGAATGAACAACCCCAACTCTCTCAGCCTTTCTTCATAGGACTTGCTGGTTCTCACTTCAGGTCTGATGTTTTCTAGATATTTCTGGGTTGTGTGATTTTTTTTTTTTTTTGATGGCCAAGTGGAAATTTTGAAAATCAGAGAGTTTTTAAGGAAATACAAGAATTTTGTTGCCAAAATTATAAAGACAAAATTGTGGCCATTATAAAGACAAAATTGTGGCCATTAACGGCTATCCAGGATGTACAGATAGCATATATTTCCATCTCATGTTTATCAAAAGTCATTGATAATGCCTGTGAAATCTGCCTATATTGACTAAGAAAATGAAGCCAGTCATGACTCATGGAAGCATCACTGGCATAATGGCTCTCAGGGTTACATCTTGTCACACCTAGAATTTAAAAATGGCTAAAAAATGATTGAGTACAAAGCCATATCCTCTTAGGGATAAAATGTATGAGTGCATTTTAGCATATGACTTTCAAAGTAGTTATTTATTTTTAACTCAGTGCAAAATCCTGACAGCCCACCTCTCTCATATAGCATATCTCCTGTTATATCTCAGAGATAACTGCACTTGAGGTGCAGCAACTGTCTCTAATGCCTGGTAAGGAGGTTGATGCCAGTGCTGGAGGAGTCATCTTTCTTGGCATTTTGGGACAGAAAGATGTGTTAGCTGTTCCACTGATGTAGACTTGCATGAATGGAAATTATTTCTTTGTCTTGCACTAAGGTGCAAGTGAGCAGTGACTTAAGCCAGTCTTCCAGTAATTTACTGCTCAAAGGAAAATGAGAGAAGATGAGAAGAGCTTGATTTATATACTCTATGTGCTGTTTGCAGAGAAAGGCAAGTGCAGTCAGACCCACACCCTAACAGTGTTTGCATGAGTACTGATCTGACTGGCCTGTCAGGAGAAATGAATGTTCTGACAAACTGCTTTTGGCTATACACTGCATATTGAAATGCCATTCATTACACTACAGACTAAAATACTATGCTCAATATATCCTATACAGTATGTTCTTTGAGAAGACTAGAACAATGGGTCTTGAATATCTTAAAACAACTTACATCCCTGAAGTGGAGTTTAACAAAGGTTTCAAACTCACCCCTAATTGCAGTACTTCCAATTCAGCTCTCAAAGTTAAGATGGTGAAATTTTTTGGAGTTCCAGAGGTTCTAGAATCTGAAATCAAACTAATTTTGTGAGACGCACTATTACCTAAATGCCAATCTCCGTTTTGGAAAAACAACTTCTGCTCATATTGGCAGTTTGGTCCTTGGACACAACAGGTGGCTAAGATGTGAAGTGAACAATTTCTTCCTCCATGAATAATAGTGTGTTCTGCACAGTGCATTATCTGGAAACATCAGCTTGAATTATTACTCCTATGTTCTTTTTTGTCTAGTCATTTGTTCTCCTGGATTTTAAGCAGGTGCAATGTATAATTACAAACAGAAGAAAAAATTGCTTAAAATGTGCTAAGTAACTTCGAATTCTTCCTGCTCATAAGAGAAGCTGGTGAAATATCAAATTAGTTGTACAGAAAAATGCAGTTGTCTATATGCACAAATTATCTAGGGGGAAAAAAATGGAGGGGTTTAATTACAGCAAAATTATAGCAAGCTGAAATGTCACTGCAAAAAGAACGTCTAAGGGCTACACTGGGAAACATCAATATTTAAAGATATTCTTCAGAACTTTTCCAGCAGCTCAATATGAAACATCTTTGTCTACTTAACACATAAATATTATAAGATGTTTATATTTTGCACACATAGAAAAACACCTTAATTCACTGCAGGGAATTCACTGCAGGTGTAAATTTCTTTCCATGCTCACCACACTGCCTATTGGAATTTTAGGAGATATTTGAGGCATAGAAAAACTCACAGTGGCATTTAATAGCATTTCAGGTTCTAATGTAGCCTTGACTTCTAGTAAAATCACTTTAGAAAGTCAGCAGCTATAATTCTGTAGCAAAATTAACAAATATAATACCAGGAAACAAAATAAAATTAAACAGGAAAAAATCTTTTGAACAATGAGACCCAGTATTTTTTTTTTCCTTTGACCATTTATTAATTTATTTTCAAGAGTAATGATTGACTTTGCTGAGGCAGAGATTTTGCAGGAACTTGGGATGCAAAACATCAATCCCAAAGCTTCTTTGTGTCCTAAGCTGCCCTTCCTTCCTCTCTGTTACCCAGGAGCAAAGGGATGGTTGTGCCATCTATTTGAGAATCTGGTTCTGTGTGCTTACTCCATGGATTTCTTCCAATCAGTTTCTTTATGACATTAATAGAAATGTTTGAGATAGCCTTGGCCAAAGGTTTAGGTAACATGGTTTAGGTAACATCTGAAGGGCTCATCCGTCTTTTTTTTTTTTTTTAATGTGGTTTTCATGACCTGGAAATTCAGAATTAAGCCCAAGGTCTGTTCTTTTCACTTGTCTGCACTATTAATGCTCCATGGGTCAGCCTTCCACAGCTGTAAGTGTCCTGAGCTTGGTCAGAGTAAGCCCTTAATATTGCAGAGTTTCCATTTGATCAGTATCAACAAAGAAATTTCTGCAAGTAGTGGGTCAGGTTATCAATATTTAGTTCAATGGAATGCCTGGAGGATTTCCTCAGGGCAGAAATAACATTCAGCAGATTTAGCAGAATTTCCCAGGGATACAGGTGGATATTTAACATCTCCTCATAGGTAATGGAACTAATCTTGACAAAATGTTTACCAGCAGTTCTCCAGATAATTGCTTCAACTTGGGAGAGAAGTCCAGAAGAAATAAATTTTACCCCTCTTTCAAAATAGAAAAAACAAACCCAAACCCTCCTTTATATTTATCTATTAAATTTTGAGCCTGCTTTCTCTTTTTTATCACCTGAAAGACAAGTGTCTACATCACTTTTTTCACATCCAAGTTATTTTGGGATGTGCCACTGAAAGGCTCATTAATTAATACTATAAATAATTAACCATAGCCGTGTCATCACATGTTAGGGTGGAGACTCGTTCTTGGCAACTCAGGAAAAATGGAAAAGCTATGGAAAGTGATGCACATGCCTGCTTAAAAATACTGCAGAAAGTAGGAGTAAGTTTGTATCTCAGTAGGAAAATTCAGTCTAGGAAAAATCTTTTTCGATAGCAGTTCAGCTATGTCAGTGTCACTCTAAGTACAAAAAAATAATTGTGGTCATTGTTATGTGTGGTAGTCATGAATTCCATCTTAGGACAGCAGAAATAAAAATAATTGCCCAACTATCCATTGAGATCAGTGGAGTTTCTCTGGACAGTCTAGCCAGAGAGTCTTACCCTATTTGAAGTCCTGTTGGTTGGCAGGAGGGGAAATGGGGCTTGAAAATAACAGAAATAGCAAGACTTTGCTATTTTACAGATGTCATTGCACCTCTTTCTCAGGTATTTAGAATATTTTGAAAGTTTTACTCTGAGGAGGGAAAAAGGACAAACTTTCTTGCTGTCATGGATGTTATCAGACATCTTCCAGCAGCATGAATTGTGCATCCTTTCACTCTCCCTTGAAACTTTGAAATTTGGGTTGATTGGGTTCAGCTCATGTTATGTATAGGAGATGGTGAAACTCCTAAGGGATGTTCTTGTCAAACCTCATTTTTCTTTAATGCCCAGAATTTACCTCACTGAAGACCACAAAAAGATGCGATTTTGAACACTTGTATTTAGTTTCTATTTAGCTGCTGTAACAGAGCCAATGTTGTTGACATTGTTTGTATTATGTTGTGGACACTAATTTGATTTAATACCACCAACTTCAATTAGAAGCAATTAATTCTTGCTATTATTTGCGTAATGGAACCATATGAGTGTAATGAGAATATACTGAGGAGCACTGGAAACCTGGGTAGCAATTATCAGTAAAGTGCATGTTAGTGTGGCAGTAACCATCTGGATTTCTCCAGTTACCCCTGCATGGTTTGCCTAAGTGTTCTAGAAAGACTAATATCCTTGATTAGTTTGGAAGCACGGATAATTAATTACGCTCTGGCAGCCAGAAAATATTTAAAAGCTTTTAATAGCTCTCATAAAAAGAAGAATAAATTTAGAGGCCACCATGAAAACATTGAATCTGTGACCAGCATACTCCTAAAAGTGGAGTTTCCAGAATTACATATTGCCAGGGAATATTAACAACAACTGGACTAAGTTTCCTTTCCATGGAAGGCATAGTGTATTACATGAAAAGTGCCACTGATGGTGCTTGAATGTTACAAGGTGAAGCTGCCTTCCACAAAAATTGCCAAGACACCTCACAACTATTAAAAAGGGTTATCTAAAAGGTTATTTACATTTTTTTTGCTCACATCATGAGTGTCTCCAGTGTCTAATTTATACAGGATATTTGATTTTGTTTTGTTCTGCTTAACCTGGGATTTGCTCAGTCTTTCATCATGGCCAGGCTGTTTCTCCCTAAGCTAGCCTAAAGCGCCTTGAAGATAATAAATCTCAAAAAATTACCTTTTCTTCAGACTCCATGTATTTTCCTAGTAACAAGATGCAGAAAGAACTTGCTCCAGGTTTTGAGAGCTGTGTGCAGGACAGATACGTGGCAATGTCAGGCAGCTTCATGTGACCTTCCTGGCTTTTCATTTCCTATAAGAAGCATGAAGGGAAAAATCAAAAAGGAGTGTGAGATGTTGCTGTGTAAGGAAAAAGCAGGTAGGATTGGTTGCTCAAATTAATCTGTATGAGAATGAGGAAGGACTCCCCTGGTTGGTCAGTCCATGAGGATCTGAAATAGCTTATAACAAAGGTGTAGGGTTGGTAGGACCTCTGTTTGGAGATGGTCATATAGAACTACACAATTAAGTCTTCTTTAATGATCAGCAGAAGGAAATTTTTAGAAACTGGACCAGTGAAGATGCTATATCATTTCTGTCAGCCTCTCTCTATATGGCTGCTCTGCCATCTCACTCTTTTCCTTGTAGTTAACATGGATAAGTCCCTTTTTTGATCCTTTGTCATGCAGTGTATCGAAGATGGGGACCTAGGGAACAGGGAAAAGATGTTCTCAGGATGCCAAAGTTACATAATGGTGCACCATGGATGAGCTGGATGAGGAGAACAAAATGTCCTCACAAATTTAGAAAGTTCTTTTTAGGTTTTGGCATGCCCATTTAATCAGTGCATGCTGCTAGAAGTTATCTCTTAGCTCTTCTCTATGTGTTGTCAAAAAATCTTAACTGCTTCCAGAATAGAGGCATCTCCATTGGTGGTTCATGGTGCTGTACAAAATAGCCAAAGAACTGACAGGAAACTGTAATGAAATGGCTCTGGGCAAACCCAAAAGGATCCAGGATATTTCAGAAGATAAGTGAAAGCAGGTCTTTATTCACTGAATTCAGAGTGCCCCTGTGGTACCACTGTGGAATTCCTCATTTTTGAGTAGAGGAAAACCTTATTTCTATTATATGTGCTGCCGTATTTGATTCCATCTTCCTAACTGTAATCATATGTCCTTGTCCTTAATGCTGAAAGAGGAGAGACTGGGTGAACCCTCTGCACACTCTTAAATATTGTGCAGTTTGCTGGGTAGGCAGAACAACAGAGTGGTTGAAATAAATTACAGCTCCAGGCTTATAAAAGGATGAGTAAATTCCCCCAGGGCTTCTTAGAGGTTGCTTTTGTGTATTTTGCCATCAGCATACTACAGTTGTACCATTTTTTGAGACAAAAATATGGATGCGTGATGGAGTTGCACTGCAGTTAAAATAAAGAACAAAAGAAGATGTATTTGTTGCTCCTGGGTGTTTAGTCCCACGATTGTTTAGCTTTTAGACTACATTGATGTTCAGGCTGCTGTAGGGTGCTCCCTACATAATGAAGCCTTCTTACATGAAGATCTCTCTTTATGATGCCCAACTCATTGTTAACTGAGGAACCAGGATTCCTCCTGTTGACTTGAGTGGGATTATGTACATGTGCAAAAATGCAGAGTCCAGGAGCACTGATATCATGGATAAGCAGGGGAGTAGGTGAAATTGTTGAGGTGTTTTCATGTGAAGCTAACTGTAGCCAAAGGAGAAGGAACAGAGAAAGAGCTGGTGTCATTAATTCTGTGGATTATGTGTCACAAATAGTCATGCAATTTATATAAAAAGCCCAAAAGAGCACATTTCCACTACACAGTTAACCAATGTGCATAAAACCTTAACTCAGGACAGATATCCACTCCAGTAAAGGGTAGTCACAAATCATTTTTCAAAGAAAACAATGTAACTTCAGAAATCTTTTTTCCTGCTTTCTGGTGCTGAGTGCTGCTCTGGGAATGGCAGGCAAGCAGTCTTTCAAAGTCATTTTTATGTCAGCTATGAATTGAATGAGGCAAAACTGTGAAATTAATTAAAACTTATTTTGTGGCTGATCAGTCTTTCATTTATCTTGTCCCCCTTTGGGTTAAAAGGCATGGAGTGAAATAGCAAAGGAGGGAGACAATTTAAAAAGTCTAAGCAGAGAGTCTGCCCTGGCTTGTGACATCAATCAGCCCTCATCTGCTGGCCCCATCACTGGGACCACTCATAACCTAGCAATGCTGTAGGAGCACAATTTTGGAAATGGGGTGCTTGCAATTGTTTTATAGATGAAGAAGAAAACTTGTCCCTGCAGCTTAAAGTAAATGAAAATTAGTGTAGGGCTGATGTTCTAAAAGTGAATGAGAATGTTCTTTTGCATTGTACTTTAGATGTGAAACTGAAGTGTGCAAGACCTTGTGTTATACTCTTAGGCCTGAGATTACCTGATGTCATAAAACATGATGACACAAATATTGCTCATTTATGTCACCATAAAGATAAGTTTATAGTGTTACGATCAGTACTACCATTTATGCTATCTAAGTTCAGCATTACTAATTGTATCACTATAAAGCTATTTTATAGTCATATAAACAGTACAGATAATGCTGTCAGGCATCAGCATTAATGTTTCAAATAAACCTCCAAACACTTTATCTAGATATCTTTTATGGTGCTAATATGCAAGCATTAGGGGCAAGCTCAACATTGTAGCCTGTGATACTATGGCCAGTTATAATCCAAGAATGAGACAAGGGAATGCCCTTGCTCTTTTCTCTACCTGAAATATTTATTGCCACATTTGCTTTTCATAAATGTCTGACTATTACATCTCCGACTGGGGACGTGCAGCAAATACAGCTTTAAGTGCAGGTCACGCTCTGGGGATCTGCAAGCAGAAGTTCACTTTCTGGGTGAGGGTTTGGTATAGTTCTGTAACTCCTCTTTTTGCTGGAAGAAATAGTGCAAGTTTAGATGGGAAAGTAATATTTATTTCACTAGTGAGTTCATTGTTATTTTGGGTGCCTCTTGAGCACAGCAGAAATAAAAAAATGGAAGACCCTTTCTGTGAGAATTAGTATTGGGTCTTGTTGCAAGATTCATATCTCATCCATTTTTTTCCACTGAATTTCTTGAGTGGGAGAATACCTCAGATATGTTAGAGAAAAATAAAAGAAAAAAAAAATCCTATGTCTCATACACTTTTACTGCTAATTTGCAACTCTAGGTCATAAAGCTGAAAGCATCCAAAAATCCATGGTAGGTTTTATGTATCCAGCAGCAAAGGCAGTGACAGAATGCAGGGGTGCACGTGATTATTTTATGGTTTAAGGGCTACTAAGCTCAAAAATGGATGACACAGCTCCACATGCAGTGTGATCTCTTTTTTTTTTTTTTCTGTAGAATGTCAGGTTTAATGAAGTTACAGGAAAACGAGCAAGCCAGCAAGCAAAGACTAATACAGAAAAGTCTGCTACAGTGGTTGATCAACCTTCCAGGTTGTAGAGATACACTGGCTTAGTGCAGTGAGGATGTTATGATACTTCATTGCTGTTGGTTCTGGCCAGCAGTAGGAAGAGCAAGTTGAAGCCAGGAAAAAGGTGTTCCAAGATGCCAAAACAGGTGGGGAAACTCAGAAGAGGTGTTTATCTCTTGCCATGGATTGTGTGGAGAAGTTAGAGGAGCAGCTGAGATGAGATGCTTCCTTTTTCACATGGCTAAAAAGAGGGAGAATAAATTTTCCCTGGTATCTGAATGGTTTGAAAAATTGCACAAGTAGAACCTAGAAGAGACTTGCAGCACTCATTCAGCCCGTCATAGTGGTGCACACCTGGTGCAGCCTGGGGAAGAGGAGTTTCCCAGCACTCCCAGGACATATGGATAGCAAGGAAAAAGCCATTCCAGCTCCAGATTTTTCGAATGACAGTACAGCCTCTATCCACTTCAGTAATGTAATTGAACTCTCAAACTTCACTTTAGAAGACCCTTAGAAATTCAAGCATTTCTGCAGTTTTTCCTGTCTGCAGTTCTGTCCTGGTCTGCCAGATCCTTTTTGAAACTCTGTCCTATAAAAGCTTGTAAAGTGCTTTTCAAATGGATGCCTAAGAGCTGCTGCAAAGGAAAAAGCGATCTCTGCATTCAGTATCACTTCTGTTTGATATTTTTCATAAAAAGTGAGATGATAAAATAACTTTTTTTAATTCTCTCCAGTATACTGATTTTGTGTTCTGCTTTATACCAGAAAGATGCTGGGTGGTGTTCAAATTAGAGAATTTAAAATTTTATAAAACAAGCCCTGCATAAAAGCAGAATTCCTAGAGTCAAACCTCCAAATGGTGAGGGCAGAAAGTTTAAGATCTCCAGACCCAAAATTTTAAAGCAGTGAAATGAATGTATTAATCTCCTACTCAAATTTTAACCAAAAGGGGAAATTGTCCTACGTAGGTTGGTCTTGGAATACATGGTCAAAATGTGATTCAGTTAAAACATTACACAGGCTGCAAGATGAAAGCAGGAAAACTTCCTCAAGTTCCCAAAGTACGTGCTTCCACGTGTGCAGCCCTGAGGAAAATTCAAGGTGCTTATTTCAACATTCTAAATAGGATGCTTCAGAGACACAGTAGTATGCTTCCCACAGTGCTCCTTCCAGGGCTGTGACCCTCTGGTTAGGTCAAGATAAAGTGAGGATCTGTAATGTCATTTGGGATTCTCTGTGAAGCCTATTCTAAGGGGGATACATTTTGTGATTATAAACATGAAAGAGGAGCCTCTCATTGGAAAACAAGACTTTTAGTCTAGACCTATTAACCACATTTTCATATGGTATGATTTCTAAATGTGGTGTAAAAAGGGAAAAGCAACATCTTTTAATACTTCACATCAAGTCAATTTGTTTTTTATAATTGACTTTCTTTAAAGTAAGACCTCATACAGAGAAGGAATTTATGTAATCTCTTGATTTAAAACAAGCTGACAGACACAGCATAAAACTTGTTTTAGGACTTAGATTTTTACTTTAGCCACCTTGATTATTCCTTCTAACCAAGTAAAGTTAATTAAAAGAAGCTCTCTGTGTAGAATTTAGTCACTTGCAAGATCATGAAGTACTTTCAGATTAAAGAGTTCACTTTCCTCTTCTGAAATGAGTAGTGATGCTTTTATAAGACTTATCATTGTTGTGCCTTGACTCTGTGTCAAAGAGTTTTCATATGGTTTGAATGAAAATAGCTCTCCAGACTGAGAGCTTCCCAAAAAAAGATGAGGAGAGAATGCTAGTGAACTATCCCATACAATTAAAAGTTTTTTATCTCATTTTGAAAAAGAAAAAAACATGAAAAAAAAAAGAAAAAATATTTGTATACATAATCAAAATAGCTGTACATGGTTGCATGGTTCTTATACTTGAATTTTGGTTGGAACTGCATTTCAAATGGCTTGTAAAGGGAACATGTATGTTAAAAGAGTCAATTCCTTGGTTTTCCAAGGGAATTAGTTGTGTTCTATTTTTTGTTTGACATTAAGTCTCTCTAGCTGTTGTAATTGTAAACAAATCCTTGAAAATATGATCTGAAGGTATTGAATGCAGTTATATATACTCGAGTATATATAACTTTAGAGCTTGAAGCACTAAAAATAAGAACAGCTCCTTTTAGCTTTAACTCAGACACCACTGGTGGCTTCCAAATGTCACCATTAACTGCTTACCTGTTCATTGAAGCATGGAAAGGAGACAATAGAAGTAAAGGTCTGTGTGATGTACTCCAAGTGAAAAATCTCACTGGGATGCAGCAGGGGAGCAGTTCTTAATGCACAATTAATATCTGCCCTGTCAGGAAAAGGTAGGATTTAAATGCTCAGCAAGACGTGAAATCTATCAAAGAAAAGGCAAAAACAAAGATCACCCAGAGATATTTTCTTGCATATTGAATATTCAAGCAGACTATGCAGAAAAATCTTAGTTTGGTTGTTTTGCAGACATTCCATTTACTTACTTTGAATAAGCAGGCAAAGATAAAGCTGTACAGTATTTTGTAATTCATCCCCTTATCAACTGTCACTGATACCTCAGCTTATGACTTCCACAGATGGAGATACAAAAGGGCACTGACAGAGCCAATCAAATGGTTGCTCAGAACTTGATACTTTCCTTCATTCTTTGTGAGATCCTTTAGTGTGTCAGAGATGTGAATAGGGGTCCCAGGATGAGGTTAGTTAAAGACTAGTCAGGATTAGCAGACATGACAATCTGCTAAGGGCATTTTTACTGGAATATTCTGAAGGAGGCAGATCAGGAGCTGAAGTAACAAAGAGTTGGGCAGTTGTGTAAAATTTTAGCTGTCCCACCATGCTGTTTGGTCTGTATTTGTGAAATACATCGGGGTTTGTATTATTGCATTAAAATATTCAAGACTTTCTTCTTTGCCAAAAAGGGTACATTTCAGTTTTCAGACAAAAGATGCTGAACTTCATTGAAGGCATTGTTTTTAGTGTATGCACTTCAGACAGTTACATTTTAAAAAAAAGGGGGGGGGAGAGATTAGTTAGAAATCCCACAGATTGTAGCAACCTCTGCAAACAAAACCTTTGGTTTTCCCTCAGCTCTGTGGTATATTTTCCTCAAAGCAGTGGACAAATCCCCTAACACCAGCAAGAAAGGGGAGCAGAAAATACTTTATCAGCTTGGCATTCCTTTCTCTGTGTCAGTTGAAATATTTTTCCAAATTGCCAGGAAGTGCAAGGCAGGTGGCCCTGACCCCAGGCTGTCACACTGAGAAGGCAGGTCCTTTCTTTTGCCTGGTCAGCTCTAGGCTGACTGTTGCCTTTCTGCCTTAGGGATCAGCCACACCGGAGATGTTCAGCACAGCACATTTAATCCTTCATGCTGACTCAACTGCCTTGGTTTCCTCCTGCTGTTCCATTAGTCTCCTGCTCTATGTAGCTATTGATTAGAGGGATACTTGACCCTCTTCCCAGTACTCTCTTAAAGTCTACAAGTTCACTTTTCTCTTGTTCACTCACTGTCTCGGTTGTTTTACTCTGTCCTTTAAGCAACTCTGCTGGGGGATATTTTGCCAGTGCAGCTGCTCCCCAGGGCCAAGTATTGGGTTGTGTCTAATTACTCCTCTAATGCACTGTGGTGAATCAGTCCTTTTTCCCAGGCACTCCGGGCAGTAAGGAATAATTCACGACAGCAGCAGAGCTGCTTCACAGGAAGCTGGAAGGGAGAAGCCAGGAGCTGAGTTTACTGAACACAACCAAAGAAACAAGAGGGGCAGATTTGGGCATAGGGGTTTGGAGCCCTGCAGCCCTAAAGTCACATATTTTGCATGTGTGATTGAAAAGTCTTATTTCAAGGGATAGATCCATCACAGTTTTTCATTACAGCTCTTTCATATTAGGGTTGGTATTTTCCTTTCACATTAACTGTTCACATCCTACACTTATGCAGTGAAGGAAGTAGGCAATAAAAAGTTGAAAGCAATCAAAAAGCAAAAGTAACAGATCAATTTAGGGAATTGTTGAGACAAATATGCCTCTAGTCTGTTCTTAAGAATAAGAGGTGTAGGGGTACTGGGCACTTTATATATGAGACATGCATCCCTAAAGACCTCCAGTGACATCTAAAATAAGTTCTTCATTGCAACTTACTTGTGTTTTCTTTTGAAATGTGATAAACCCACAGGTGAGTTTTAAGGCTTATCTATTCAAGTATAAATACACAGATCTAATTATTTTTTAATTATTCCCTCAGACATTGTGGTGAAATTGCTGATAAGGGGGGAATAAAAGTACCTGTTCAGGTTGTGATGTGGGGATTCCTGTGGTCCGCCCCATTATAACATGGACAGTACTGGGGGTGCTGGGTTAAAAAGCAAAAGATTGGTGGGAAGATTGCACATTGCTCAGGTGACCTTGCAGCTGGGAATAATTCTTGATAAGCCTGTGTGAATAGCAGGTCAGTAATCCTCTAGCATGGACTGAGTTTAATGGTGCGTGCACCTCTGATTTTGTACCTCTGCCCAGGCCTTCTTTGGGGATACCTCAATTATCAAGGTAACAGAAATAAATTTCCTCTTTGCATTCGAGCCATGAGTCTGTGGTTGCTCCAGCTGCCTGATGGTGTCAACTCACACAGCCAGAGACACTATTCAGGAGTGGGCACTTTTTGCAGAATGGGCAAAATACCCATTTTACTGTGTTGTGTATACCTGGCTTCACACGTATTAAACACCCAACTGCAACACAGAGTGTATGAGCCAAAGGAATCAATAGGAATGCTTTCCAGGGCTGGAAATACATATTTCACTGTGAAATACAGGATGTCTACTAGTCTGTTCAATAGAGCCAGTTTGCTTCTGTAACTTTATCTGAATTTTTCCTTTTTTATACCTAGAACAATGCAACAGCAATATGAGACCATAAACTTTAGAAAGGTGTTGCTGCCTTCTACATCCTGGAATTGGAATCTTTCCTTTCCATGCCAAATCTCCAAGGTCAGAGCATTTGATCACTGCTGAGAAGTTTTATAAAACTCCAGTAGCATCAGTCATTGTGCTTTTCAACTTTTCTATTTCTGTGATTCCATTGATTTCTACAGGTCTGAGTTACAGCTACACAAAACTGCAGGAGATAATTGAGCTGCTTGCAAGGATACTTACTTAATTAAAGAAAACAATATTTGCCTGATCTTAAGGTAAACTTTCTACATTTTTTTTCAATTCTTCTATCCAATGTTGCTTCATCACCTTTTAAATAATTTAGGTTTTTTTGGTTTTTTTATCTGCAAACTTACAGGAGAGACCTTATTGCTCTCTACAGCTACCTGAAAGGAGACTGTAGTGAAGTGGTGGTCAGTCTTTTTTTCCCAGTTCAGCCAGGACGAACAGTGGGAAATGGGGAGTACTGGCATTTCCTTGGTAACCAGCATATTTCGGTCTGATTCCTTTGCAGGCACTCCTAATTCAGTACTTATGTCAATGACATCTGAGATAGAAAGTCCTTTGCTGGCAAGGTCTTTAAAATTTCAATGTATTGTTTAAGAATCAATAGAGGGGTATTTAGAGCAGCTTTCTGAGGCTGAATGCTCAGCAGGCTTAAGAATGGAACTGCATCCTTAAATATTTTTGAGATCAAGGCCCTTTCCTTCTCCTTGAATAAATCTATTCAATTAGTTTATGAGATTTTGATTTCTTTCTTCTGCAGTTTTCTTTTAACAACAGTTTACTATAGGACTATTCAAACAGTAACTAGCATCTTGTCTGCTCCCATCAAACAAATCTGTAGTGACTTATGCCATGAATACTAAGGAATAAACTGTAAGATTGTGCATGTGATTTTTTTTTAAGAGTATTAACATAACTGTGTTTTTCTCTTGGATTTTGCTTCTTCTGGCTTTACTGTCATGCTAACAAAGCTGAGCTGCATATGAGAAAATAGCTTTATCTTCCTCAAATACCAATCTCTTACAAGTGTTCCTATAAAAGAATGGCTTTTGGAACATCTCCCAAACCAACATATTTCAACTCTGTCAGCTTTCAATGGAAAGTAATTTTAGATTTAAATTCCTTTCACTGCAAACATCTTTTCTGTGTGCCCCAAGACAGTCTCAAGCACTATTGGAACAGAATCAGTGAAGATCATTACAAAGGATAAAACCCAAAAAAAAAAGGATTATGGACATGATTTTGTCCTTGAGTCCACCCAGCTCAGGAGCCAGGCTGCTAGGATCTGCTGAGTTACAGGACTGCAAAATAAACACAATGCATGGCCTTAAGTCATGACCATGTGGTAATTTTTGCAGTCATGCATTGGATCCCCATTCAGGATTGGAGACCCATTCCTGCCTCGGTCCAGACAGAGCATGAGATACAGATGAATGGTTTTTCTGAAGAATAGAACCTGTCTCAAGGATTCTAGCACAGGGAGAATGGAAATTTTTCACTGCAGTTTTTTACCAATTTAATCTGCCTTTCTCCTAGCAGGTCGTGCTGAATGAGACCCTTCTACTTCCCCCAGGCTATGTCAAATTAGTGGGTCCCACTAATCCCACTCAGTAGTGAGCTTGTGAAGCAGGGGGCTGCAGTCTGTTACAGAATATCTTTTTCATTTATTTAAGTGTGCTGTCCCTCCCTTTAGCTCGCTGTTTTTCTCATTCCTTTGTCCTTTTCTTCCACTAAAGGAAAAATCTCCCATACTTGATTTTCTCAGAAGTTACAAAAAAAGAGCTCAGCTGCAGAATGCTACTTCCTGTATAAAAACATAACACTTTTGAGTATTGCAGGTGAATTTGACACGACCACAGATCTCATGGAGAAGTAAACAACACTAAGCAGGTCAAAGTTGTTTTTTTTTTTAAATCAGAGGGGAAGATCCAATCTTCCATACCCTGAAAGCCTCAGCTTTCTTTAGGAAGTAGAGAGGTTAGTATTTACTGAGAAAAAATGAAAACAGAGCCTATATGAAAGCCTTGATGAAGAGAGTCAGGAAAGAGCTGAGCTCAATGGATCAGCTCTTGCTTTCATTTGACACCAATTTCTGTAAAATGGAGATTTCACCCCTCAGAGATGGAAGGTCATATAGTCTGTGCCACATCCTGTGGCAGAACCAGCTCAATTTTAATGACTTAATGGGAAAGTTCATATCAAAAGCATGCAGAGTGACTGTCAACTTCACAGAAGAATTTCATCTACCTAAGAATATATAACTCAATGATTGTCCACATCTAAATCAAAGCTGCATGGAGGTGGGCGCATAAACCAGACTGGGGAGGGATGACATGTATGTTCCTAAACCACCACAGGAACAAATACTACCGTAATTCAGTTTTGTATATTATGGAGACAAAGAAGAAAAAAAACCAATCCTTTTGTTCAATAACTCCGCAGGTCACATATATACAAAGGCAATAAAGTGAGAAGTTTACTCCTGAGCTTTCTACCACCATTTACTTCTGCTGACTCAAATTTCCCTGTTCATCTGCCACTGCCATTTGCCTTTCCTGACTTAGTGTGGTGGTTATACTTGAGGAAGTATAACTTGAGTAGGTTGGTGAATCCATACCCACATGGCAGCTGTGGCCTTTCCTGATTATCTGCTGTAATAGGTAGTTTTTGAAGGACATAAAAAGCAAAATTCAGATGTTACTTCCTTTTGAAACTGATGATCCAAGTTGACTTGGTATCTGGAAAATGTACATGTGAAAAAGTACAAATGCAAATGGAAATCAAGATATTTCAGTTGGAGATAAATCAGAAAAGATGTATGAGAAATTTATAAAATACTCTCTTAGAGAAAGGGATCAGACACTTAAACTTGCCCTTTTTAAACAACCAGAAAAATAAATTGCAAACACACCTTTAAAGCTACTTGAATGATTTGAACTTTAGAAATGCAGCTAGAGGAACAAGAAATTATTGAACCAATAACATTATGATTTGATGTTTTGTGAGAGTTTAATATATTCACAATAATTGCAGATAGAGTACAAAAATAACAAGTAGACTTAAATATGCTTAAAAGAGTTTAAATCATCTATGAGTACCCTGGAGACAGAAGGAAACATCACTTTATAGGCAAACTACTTAATGAATTTTTAGAGAACTTTTCCCCCTTGTCTTTATAGCAGCCAGCACCAGCCTTTCTAAGAGGCAATGTAGTTCATCAAATATCTCTCAGCACTGACCAAAAACTGCATTTTCTCTGTTCCTCACTTCTCCTCAAACATTCATAAAGGGCCATATTGGCCAACTGCTGGAGCACTTCATGGAAAATTTGCACCAGAAAGCTCCACATACTCATAAAAACTGCCAGCAAAATGCTCTGTATGCCTCTGAAAATAAATAGTTTCTGAAAAGGTAAAAGAAAAGACAGTGGTTTGTGGAACTGGATGAATCCTTGGGCTGTACACTAGCCAAAATATAAAAATTAACATGTAAACCAGGTGGGGTAACTATATAGTTATATATAGAGACTTATTTTTACAAATTTTATTAATAGCTATATTAATTTCATACCATTTAATTTACAGTGGTATTAACATTACAGCTTGGATGGCTTCATTTGTTCTCAGTATTGTGCAAAATTATTGTGAAGGGTAACAATTTTCCAACCAATCTACAAGATGAGACCCACTAGACTCATTTCACATTTTAACCAGTTTCCCTTTCTCTGTCCACATTTATGCCCTCATTTATCAATTGTGCCTGTCTTTTCTCATTTTTTTCTCTTTTTTGAAGCCGCATGTTCTTTGGGGTGAAAACGTCACAGACTGCTTTCCTACAGTTCCTAGCAAAAAGGGCCAAATCTGCAACAGAGTTAAATATTAGGGGGTTTTGTGGTGGAAACAGAACTGGGAGATAATTTAAAGGTTGTCTGCTGCTCAATTACCCCAGTGTCATTCCTCGTAAGACCTTTTAATACTAGGAGATGGAGAGAATTGCAGTTCCAGAGGCCATAACTTGTATCTGATACCCCCAGTTGTGCATCCCTCACTGGACTAATCACCCCTCTGCTGAGAAGGATCGATTCCTCTGTTTTCCCTCTTGTCTGAGTTTAGCAGCAGAGCACTGCAACTGCCTCCTGCTGGATTTAGCTCCGTGCTTCCAGCTGAAGGTGTTGGAAGGTTTCTTTAAGGCCTATTTACCACAGTGACAGAAATGACAGAAATTGGCAGGGAATTTGTAACAGTGATTACCTCTTGCCTAATTGGAATCACCATCGTTACAAGCAATAACCTGGCAGCTTGCTTGTCCATGATGAACAGTGGTCAATAGCTTCCATAACTTCAGAGGCTTTGCTGCCAAATGCGAGTTCTCCAGTTAAGTCTGGAGCACTGCGGAGACCAAGGAACAAAGAAACCTTAATGGAGAGTTCTCTCTGTGAAAAATATAGTTTGTTTCCATTGTTTCAAAGTGAAGGGACAAGTCTACACAGCCTGTCAGCAAAAGATTTTTCAATAGGAGTTACATCTCTAGGCTTGCAGGTGCCCAGGCTGGATTTGCATCAGGTGGGAGCCAGCAAGGCTTCACTGAGGAGGGTGAAGTTTTGGTGGTGGACAGCAGAGAGACCACTGGCCCAAAGAAAGTAGGTTTAAATTAGGTAGTAAGAAGAAATTATTTACTGTGGCGGTGGTGAGACCCTGGAACAGGCTGCCCAGAGAAGTTGTGGATGCCTCTTTCCTGGAAGCATTCAAGGCCAGGCTGGATGGCACTTTGAGCAGCCTGATCCAGTGGGGAGGTGTCCCTGCCCATGGTGGTGGGGGCTGAAACCAGCTGGTCTTTTAGATCCCTTCCAACCCAAACCATTCTGTGATTCTGTGATTTGCAGCCTGACATTATCATGCCTCATTTAAGCCAGGTATCCTACCATGGGCTTTCCACTACCCTTGCTTGGGCCCTAATTCTGTGTTAAGCTAAACTTAAATATCTGGTCAGATCTCCTTGATTTTGAAAAGTCACAGAGATCTCTGTTAAATCAGGGGGCTGCTCCTGTCAGGACAAAAGCCATCAAGTTAAGAGGCTCTACACGCTTTGCTTCTACTGGAGAAAAGTTGCAGCTCCACAAACAGACTGATTTGAGGATTTGGGAAGCAGCCAAGGTTGAGCACAACTGGAGATTCAGGAAGCCTGCCAGCCTTTTGTGCCCACCTCTGTACAAGCTGACAGGAAACCTTAGAGAATTGTTTTCCTCTTCCTGTGTCTCAGTATCCCCATTTGAAAATAATATCAGTCTTCCTTATAGTATTTGAAATGCATGAGGAGCTGAATATCATTACACTTACTGGCTTTCACATTAGAACTTCATATGGAAGCAAACAGGCACAAAAACCCATCAATAATCTTGCAATTTTGCCGTCACACACTTGACCTGTGTTTTAAAATTCCGGCTTTTCTGAGTTCACATAGTGAAGAGCATTTGAAATTTTTCAGAGGAAACCCTCTAAAATCAAAGCACCCAGTAATAAAGAGAAACAAAGACAGAGAGTGTTACTGTTTTTTCAACAACCACATTTACATCCAAATATTTTATGCATGCAAAAATATGCATCTATCCCTTTTTTTTAGAATTGTTTAAATGCAGAAAGCTGGAAAAGCAGTTGCTTATTACATTTCTCATATACACTTTCAAGGGTGAGTTACAGAGACTCCTTTTCTCCCAGATGGTAACTAATATCCTTTTCTCTTTTGTTGTTTTTGTTTATTGTGTAATTTGTGACCAGAGATTTACAAATACCTGACTTATTATGCCGAAAGAACTTCTTCCTTATTAAATGTCTGCCTTTAATATTAATTTCCTCCATCAGTGAGGTATCAATATTAGACTCTGTGATTAAATTTATGGCTTACAGTATTTGCTTTTAACTCTGGGAAAATACTATTTTATATTTCTTGGTTAATCTATTTTTCAATTTTTGATTAATCTATTTTTCTATCCTACCCTTTTTTATGTCTCTTCCTGTTCCTGTTTCTTATGATTTTATATTTAAAGATTACTAAAAATGGTTATCTGTTGCTAATGGCAAACATGACCAGATATATTTCCTAATTGTTGTATAACTAGGATAAAATTTACAGGCAAAAGTAGCCCCTTAGGAAGTGCTGTGCTTTGATCTTTCTAAATTATAAAATCTGTATTACCATCAAGTGAAAAAGGCTGGATAGTAGTGTGAGTTAGTGTTTAATGGGTAGATAAACTTCTGCCATTCCTAATATATTGTTTTTATCTGAGATCTCCTCATATTAAACATGATACAGACTTTTCATCCAGAAATAGCTTGCATTGGATTAGCATGCCAAAGAATGGCTGTTCTATCCCACCAACCCACCTAATTACCTGTGCTGGAGATACAGATGAGAGTTTGGTCACTTAGTTTCAGTGTCATGCCCAGTGCTGTCTCCAGAGTCAATTCTAAGGGGAATGCTCTTCACTTTTGTTATCTTTAATGAGAACTAGGAGAGAAGGCTCTGCATTTACTTAATGAGAATGTCACGGTTTGAGCAGAGCTGGAGAAGTGAATTTGAAAGGCTGATCTTTATAATGAACCAGAACATTGTCAAATCACATCAGCCATGATATGGAATTGGGTTTAACAGCTCTGTGTCTTACATGAGGTCAAATAACTGTGTGCACGTGGATTTTGCGTGCTTAAACCTGTAAACCTTTTTTCTCTTATGGGAAAATGTGTTCATGATATACCTTTGTACATGATATTGATCAAGCAAAGTATGTAGTGGGTTGGGAAATGCTGGTCAGGGAGAGCTAGAAAAAGAAAAAATTAACATTGCCGCCAACTTTATGCTTTCACTAGGAACGAACTCTTAGAGACAAAGAGTAGGAGCTGAGATGGCTTAGTCAGTATTGTACTAAAGTAATTTTGTGAGACCTTCCTGATGAAGGCTCAATTACTTCTAGGCATGATGGAAATCCACAGGGGTGACATTGTAAGTGAGGCAGGATCCCTCTGAAACAGAGAAGAACAGTGCATGGTTTGTACCTCAGGTTCAGCTGACAGCAGACAGGATGCACAGATGGATCAGAATTCCAAGACAATAAACTGCTTCCTCAGTCTTGCCTCTCAGTTTTTCACCAATTCTAAATCTGCTGTTCAGTGGTGAGGATATCTGCAATTTTTCTTATATAGCAAAGCCATGGGAAGATAATTGAAGATGTGCTCTTTATTATTATTATACATAGGTATGATGGGAGTAGGAACATGAAATGCCTGAAAATTGCAGAATACTCAAATAATTATCTTATGACTAAACACTCCCTCTCTCTGGCTTCTCCAGAAAGTTTTCTCCTACATGTGGTCTAATCCACATGGAAGAATGAATTACCATATCCAACTAGCATTTTCTCTGTTGTTTACATGTTGGAGGATCTTCTCAGGAATTAAGTCGGATTGTTTCAGCTCAAGTGAGTTATGAAGACTACTTAACTCTACTCAGAACATAACCACAGAGTTATTAACTAGGCCTGATTATCCTCTCCTGAAATTGGTGGCTACTCTTAAAGACAACAGTAATATGCCCCTTATTTTCTACTGCACAAAAATTCTGTGGTAGATAACGATGTCGTTTCTCAGTTGAAGTAATTTTTCAGGCCTGCACCCGACAAATGCAGAAAGTCTACAATACCCTTGCTGCTTGTATCCCTATTTTTGGTTTTACAGTTCACACAGAGCCCAAGGAAATTACTGAATTCATCCCCACTGATTCAGCTAATACTGAAACTGCTGGAACGCTGGTATAGACAATGCTCAGGCAGTGTGGACTGGGTTTAGCTGTGCCACACGTCCCTCTTGAGCATTCCAGCTTTCTTTCTGGTTCATTTAACCAAGTTAAAGCAGCTGAACTGATCAGCCCTGGCCTCCCAGGGAAGCTGGAACTTGCAGACGAAAGTTGTATAGTTCTCCAGCATGGAAACAGCCATTGGCTGCTAAAAGAGCAGAGGTATATTGCCAGCAGTTCAGAGTGCCTGTTAGTCTGTGAGCAGTCTGTTTGTGTGTATTTGGCATCCAGATGAAACCTCAGGTGACTTTCATATGCTCAGCCTGACTTATGCACATTCAGGTAAAGTCAGAGACAATGGCAGGGAACTTCTGATATTGAAGCTAAACTTCTGGGATTCTTCAAAAAAACCTGATTGCACAATGGAGTTAAATGAGTGAGTTGATGATGGTTTATCCAAGCTATAAAAATAGTAGCAGCTACTACTTACAAAGCCATCTGATCTCAAAGTCTACCCATATACTTTATATACAGCACAGATTATCACTCCAAACTCTGCTGAAAATGCAGCTATTGTTGGGGGTCTTATATTTTACCGTATTTTTCCAAATAGCCTGTTACAATGGAGAGAGCAGCTCCTACTAATTTTCCTTATCCTTCCTGATTACACAGATGGTCCAAAGCCAAAGATTTGGGTTGCTACTTTCATTCTACTTTTTTATTGTCCCCGTCTTATCTTTGAGATTGGAATTTGAAATCCCAGTGCCATATCAGTAATATATTGCCATATTTGGACACGCTGTCTAGCTAGGACAGTGCCTGACCTGGGTCTTGAATTTGATCCAGGGCAAGCAGCATTATAGAAATTGGAATGGAATGGAATGGAATGGAATGGAATGGAATGGAATGGAATGGAATGGAATGGAATGGAATAGAATAGAATAGAATAGAATAGAATAGAATAGAATAGAATAGAATAGAATAGAATAGAATAGAATAGAATAGAATAGAATAGAATAGAATAGAATAGAATAGAATAGAATAGAATAGAATAGAATAGAATAGAATAGAATAGAATAGAATAGAATAGAATAGAATAGAATAGAATAGAATAGAATAGAATAGAATAGAATAGAATAGAATAGAATAGAATAGAATAGAATAGAATAGAATAGAATAGAATAGAATAGAATAGAATAGAATAGAATAGAATAGAATAGAATAGAATAGAATAGAATAGAATAGAATAGAATAGAATAGAATAGAATAGAATAGAATAGAATAGAATAGAATAGAATAGAATAGAATAGAATAGAATAGAATAGAATAGAATAGAATAGAATAGAATAGAATAGAATAGAATAGAATAGAATAGAATAGAATAGAATAGAATAGAATAGAATAGAATAGAATAGAATAGAATAGAATAGAATAGAATAGAATAGAATAGAATAGAATAGAATAGAATAGAATAGAATAGAATAGAATAGAATAGAATAGAATAGAATAGAATAGAATAGAATAGAATAGAATAGAATAGAATAGAATAGTTGGAAGGGACCTACAATAATGTTCTAGTCCTACAGCCTGACAATTAATTTCATCCATTTCAGAGGTTATTTAAAGAAACCCTGCCTACATTCCCAGAGAACCCACATCATTGCTGTCCTGAGGGAATAGTTTATGCCTTAAACCAGATTTTCCTTCCCAAACTCTGAGTAGTATCAAAGGCTCTAACTCAGGTTCCTTTGAAAGTTCTATCTTCTCTTTGAATCTGGAACTCAGTCTGACCCTGTACCAGAGACTTGCCTGTCTCATTGTACAGTGAGACGCTTCTGCTCCATAATTGGATTTTAGACAAATTTCTGTGAGTTCCGGGGACATGAGTGGAATTGGACTGGGAAATCAAAGCTGGGTTAGGACCCAAAGGTAGACTCAAAGCCAAAGCAGAAGCAGTCACAGTTTGAGCACTAATCCCAGGAACAAGCATGTGGTCTCACTCCAAGTTCTCTCAGGAATGACAAACCCATCACCCATTACCAACATATTTCTGCACTGCCTATTCCTGTCTGGACATTGCCCAAGTGCTGAATTCATGAAATGGTGACCAAAACCCTATGTGCTCCCTATCAGATCTTCTCTTTCTTTGGAAGACCTTAAGCAATGGACACCCAATTTTGGTGCCATAATATAAACTCTTATGAGAATACAGGACACATGTCACCTCTGGCAGAGATGTCACCATCTCAGCCTCAGGGTCCTCTGTCCCACTCAGCTTTGTCTTGCTTCCTTGTGCAAAGCTTCAAGGGCCCTGGGTATTATTTGGCTCAGCTCTGAACCTTGATCCCCACTGCTTTGGCTGGCATTGAGAATCCACCCTCACTTTCCTTTGTAAAGGTCAGAATTCTCAGTCCCCAGTCTCAATGTGTCTAGAGACAGCGTGGGCAAGTCCCCCTGCTTCTCTGCATCTGAACATGACTCATGCTGCCTTTTAGAGGAGCAGATCTCTGTGAGTTTGTTCCTGCTTAAGGCAGCAAGGGGAGCTCCTGAAAATGCAGTTGCTTCAGCTGGAGGTGACAAGCAATAACAAGGCCTTTGGGGAGATAGGGTCTGAGCAGGGAAGACCAAAATAAATGAGACATAGGAGGGGATTTTTGCCCTGCACCTCAAAACCTACTGCTGCATGTATGCCATGGATCCTGCCTGTGTGTGTGCATTGGTACAGAGCTGGTATAGAGCAGCAGGGTGCATAAAACCTCCTCTCTCCAAGACGTTTAAATCCTGCCAGGCTGCCTGTGTGATTTGGGGCCATATGCATATCAGCAGCCTGGGTGTACAGTCCTGGCACTGAGCTCCTAGCTGAGCCCTTGCAGAGGCATTTGACATATTTGTTGCTGCGAAATGCTCAGCCTGTTTCCTGCAGAAATACGCCCCTGCCCCAGTTAAATACAGTGGTAGTGATAATAGTGAGATGTGATTGAAGGTTCTGCAGGAAAAGCCAGGTGGGTTTTGTCCAGCTGAAAAATACCTACATGATGGAGACACCCTCATCACTCAGAGCAAGTGCTAATTTTAGTGTATAGGAAGCAGATTTGGCTCCACCTGCTGGTTTCAGGCTGGTTGCAGGCCAAGTTGATGTTTTCCCGGAAAAATTCTGAAAAATGCAATTTAAATTTAAATAAAAACGAGAAGAGATAAAAATTCTGTTCTGGGTGAGATAGCAGGCTTTCTGGACAAAATATTTAAATAAAAACAAATAAATAGAAAGAAAGGAAAGAAAGGTAAGTGCTTTTTTTCCCCATAATGTTTAGTGAAATTCTTCCAGAGATATTACTAACTTCAGGGACTTTTGGAAGGAATGCAAGGGGAATTTTCTCTAAACGAGTGTCTGTTTTGAATGGTATGCTTATCTGTAGTCAAACTCCCTGTTAAAGATTCAGTGACATTCTAGTTTTTGGGTGGATAAGCTAAACATACCCATTCTCAATTATATTGCAAAGTCAACTGCTCTCTAAAAGCTTATTACAATTTCTAGGGCTTGTGAAAATTATGATTATGGTGATTGCTACCCAAGTGCCTTTCAATTTACTAATAAAAAAGTGTGATGAGTTTCTTGTGCTGTAGCCATCTGCTCAACATTGAGATGTTCAACACTGACAGATGAGAGTTTAACTTCTGTTTGGTTTGGATTTTTTTTATAATAACTTTCAAGATCTGTGTAAATTTTAATGATGTATTTTCCATCCTTTTTTTTTTCCTTGCTTCTATGGGATAAAGGAAGATATGCAAAGAAGATACATTTTACACATAAAGAAGATTGTAGATTCAGATCCTTGGTCTGTCACAGATGTCTTGTTGTATTTTATTGAGGAAATGAGCATAAAAATTGTCATATTTTCTACTGGTAGGGACCCAAGTTTGCTTTAGAAGAAAGTTTCTGGGAAGCATTTCCTATTACTTCGTATGTCTGCACTTGTTTTTAGGAGAGATTTTGGTATTAGTGAATGCTACAAGAAGCAGGGTGGGATTGACAGCAGCAACAGCACACTCCTCTTTGCATAATGATGAAGTAACTTCAGGCAGTAATTTCAAAAAAGGAGCAACAGCTTTGCAGGAACGGACACTTCTTTATTGGTTAAGCCTGGATATGACCTTGCTGCTACTGCCTGGAGTGCAGGCTCTGTCTCTCTGAAGAGTCCCTACCTTTCATTTCTGCTTTTAAACCTTCTTTTAAACAAGAACTGCCAAATCATTCCTGTATATGTCCTCCACATGACACATGACTATACAATCAGTACCATTTATATTTTATTTGGACAAAATTAATTGAGTACAAGTCCTTGTGAATGTATGGGATAGCAAGAGTATTTAGCTTATTTATTTTAAAGGTCTGTGGTAGAAACTGTTGGTGGTAGTTGGATCATTTTAGTCTTAAGTTTGATATACTGTCTTGGAAAGAAAGATACAGATTAACCAGGTAGCTATAAGGCCTCTGACTCTCTTATCCCAGTGCTCTGGCTTTGTGATTTCGAGGCTTATATTTGTGTTTCCCTTCTTAGTATATGGACTTTCTGTTTCGACTCTGCCTGCATCTGACTGGAGAGACTTTGAAGAAAGTCATTCCTGTATGATGGTACTGGTGATTTTGAAGGACACTTTTTGTTAGGTCCTTGACTTGCCATAATTAAAAGTTAGTCTTCTACAAATAATCTGTGGACAGACCTCACTCTAGCCCTGCAAGCCCTGGGTGTCAGAGATCCATGACCCTCTTCCCAAAATCTATTCTGTGGAGCAGGTGTGGTGCCACCTGCACAGAGTCCCCCCTCTCTCTAACAGCAGGCTTGCCCTGCTTCCAAATCCCAGCTGGCCCAGACCTGCATGGTTTGGTGTCTTTCCTTCTCAAAAGGACTTCAAGATGATTTCTCTCCCTGGCAGCACTTAACACTGCAGCCCCAAATAATTCCAGGGACATCTAAGTCACTACCATAAATACCGGTTACAGGCTGGAAGAAAAAATGACATTATGCTATCCATGAAATAGAGTAGTCTTTAGGGCAGACTCTCCAGCAAGAAAAGATTCCCATGCTGCCTTAGCACAGCACAGTGCAGAAGTGTTCCATGTCCCTGTGATGCTCTGCAGCCCCCAAACACCTCTGCTGCAGTCTCAAGTCAGCACCAGGCAAAGACATGACCAGCATCAGCACAAGACTAATGGCAATTTAAGGGAGAAACAGGGAATAAATAATTTGTTCATATGTTTTGACTGAAGTAACAAGTCTTAGAGGGAAAATAATAGATTACTGTATTGGAAGTTGCTAACTGGTGACCAGTGACAGATACTGGGGAAAGGACAAGACAAAGGTGTGAAATGTCACGTGTCCTCAAAATTTTCTCCTGCATCCTTGTCAATGTCTGAGATGCATCCTAGAGGAAATTATTTTCTTTGCATTCAATTGCTTTTATGGGCTTTGCTTCCCTGGATATATCTGATTGCTTCTTGAATCCATATACATTTTTAGCTTCTGCAACATTTTTGGCAAGCTGTATTTCACAGCTTAACTCATGCCATAGAGCCACAGAACCACAGAAAGGTTTGGGTTGGAAGGGACTTTAAAGATGATCTAGTTCCAAATTCCTGCCATGGGCAGGAGCATCTTCCACTTGACCAGGTTGCTCAAAGCCCCATCCAGCCTGGCCTTGAGTACTTCCAGGCATGGAGCATCCACAAATTCTGTGGGTAGCCTGTTCCACTGTCTCACCATGTACATAGTAAAAAATTTCTTCTCAATCTAATTCTACCCTTTTTTCAGTTTAAATCTGTTACTTCTCATCACTATATTCTCTAATAGATCCTCCTCCCCATTTTTTCTATAAGATTCCCCTTAAGGCTGGAAGGTTGCTATGAGGTCCTCCTGCACAGCCCTCTTTTCTCTAGGCTAAAGATCTCCTTTTTTTCTTCCTTTGCTCAAATGATGTCAGCATAATTGTCTTTACTCATATAAAGCACCATGTAATATTTATATGCAGTGTGTTTGTTATTAATAATAACAATAGTTTTAGAGCACAGGTTTGGGTATTCTCTTGGCCTCTTACTTCATTTCCTGTATATAAACAGTTAAGAAAAGAGTAAGTGATAGTGACAGGTGGAAGACAGGTTTTGGAAGCCTTACTTGCCATGACTTGGAGCTGCAGAACTCTGTGAATTGTGCAAATTTCCCAGGGCTATGTCAGTGAAATAACTTGTACTGACTTTCCCTGTAACACAAAACAGCACTTTTAAGCAGCACCCACAAATTCTCTGTAGCACTCTCTGTGTTTTGTTTTAATCACATGATATATGCCAGACATTGAGTCATCATTTGCTAAAGCACATAAAATGGTATTCAATCTTTATGCTTCCCTAGCCGTACAGGTTTGCAGATTATTGTTTTACTGGTTCTTAGGTGATTATCTTAGCCATACAATATTACACTGCATAAAACTGTTTCTCTTAGTAGGAAATTGAGTTTGCATTGTGATTCATACTTGCAATTATTGTCTAAATCTTTTCAATGACTCAAAATGACACGGTTAGTAAAAAAAGCCAAACCAATCTCCATGGCTAACATATCTGCCCCTTGCTTTGAATTTTTGATAACCAGCATTAGCATGGTAGTCTTGTGGGTATAATCTCACTGGAACTTGTTCATACTTCTCTCTTCTCCATGGTCATATAAATAGTGACCGTAAATTCAGATGGGAAGGACCTCCACAAAGTGGCAACTGACGCAGGGACGGGTGTGGCATTCAACATAGCTGGAATTTAGTGCACTAACGTTTCACCTCAAGGACTTTTGTCACATTCATTTAGTGTCTCAGTCTAGTTTCTCAGTAGGCAGATTTCTGAAGACTGGAGGTACTCCTCTGTCACACAGTTTGAGCCGCAGCCTGGGGTTTCTATAACATGAAGGCCTTGTTCTGTAGCATAGCTGATCAATCTGGCACTCTTCCAGCTTTTGTGCTAACACAAACATTTCAGAGAGCTTGAATACTGCTGTCCCAACTGCAGCCTTAAAAGAGGGTTTTCCCTCCAGGAAAAGAATAATGGTGGTGCCTCTGCTGGCCTTGCTGACCTCACAAGACAAGAAAATCTTTGATTAGTAAGTGCTTCTACATGGGAAAGGATTTCATTTCATCATAGAGAGAAAATTAAAAGCCTAGGCACTGATTTGTTTTGGTCTGCTGTTATTCTCCCTTTGCATGAATCAGCACAGCACAGTTGCAGTGTGGCCCTAATAAGCTTCAGACCTTGTATGTGAGATTGGTTTAGTGTTTAAAAGCATTTGGAGCTCTGTACTTCCAGTGAATGAAGTGTAAATGGAGAATGGTATTTTCCTTTGGCAGGAGAGATAACCTAGGAGGACTGTGCTAGATCCAGAGAACTTGATCAAACTGCTTCTGCATACAGGCCCATGATTTACTGGAACATCTTCAGAAAAGGGAACCCAGTCCTGAACTGAAGGTTTCAGTGGTTGAAATCATCATCTTTTCATAATCTGTTCCAGTGCAGTGAAATTGTTCTTGGGGAGAAAAAAAGTGTCATAAATCTCACTGGGGAAGAATGACCTTAGGCTTGTAGTTGTGATCTTGTTCAGTGGGAGGATTTGGAAGCAATTTTTCTAGATAGTGTAAGTATATTAAAAAAATATTATGTCTTACTGGATATAAAATTTCTAATGACTGCGACTTGGATGAAAATCTATCTCAGTTTCAAATGAAACTGTGGAATTAAAATTGCACTTCCACTTGATTCTTATTTATTTCCATACATGCCCTTTGCTTCCACTCCCACAGTGTGAAGATGAAAAACTTTGGCTGGTTACAGATCAATCTCACTAAGCCTTTCTCCAATGCTGTGGCTGTTTCTATGTAGAAATAGGCTCTGACCACTGATAAATATTCACATACAAGCTTGGAGGAACACATCACAGTTCTAGCAATAATGTGACTATTCAAATATTTGATATTTTTATGGTACAGATGACATTGAATATACAATGTTAATATTTTGAATGAGGCACAACAATCAATACTTGAGCTCCAAAGGGGTTTATAAAATAAGTCAATATCACAGGTCTGCCCAAGAGGTTTTAATTTGGTTGCATGGAATGTTACTCTTTAAGAAAAAAAAGAAACACAAAAGCAAGGTTTAAAGTGCATAGCAACTAGTTGAGAAAATAGCAAGCATAATCAATTTTTTTAATAAAGTTCATTGACCTCAATACATATTTAGGATGATTGAATTATAGGTTTTATGCTTTGATAGCAGTTCTTTGTAATGTGAAACAATGGCTCTACGGGGCTATGCAGTATTGGGGTCCCATACTTGTGACTCCTTTCTTCCACTCACTCTTTCTTCCACTCACCCTGCCATGCTTAGCATATGCATGACTTGGTGCCTGGACTGTCTAAAGCACACTTTCTTTTATACCCATGATCTAGCAGGATGAGTGGCAGCTTTCCTGAATCCAACCTGCATGAGTGACAGCTTTACTTCACAAGGTGACACATACCTAATCTGATTTCTTTTGTAGCTGGGTGTTCATAGCTATTTTCCTTTTTTTAAATTTTTTTTCAACTTCCTATAAAATTACACTGTCCAGCCATAATGGAGATGTGTGCATGGATAAGAGTGTTGGGAGAAGCCTCCATCATTCACTCCATGTTCTGAGCAGATGCAGGATAACCAGCTGTGTGAATCCACCCTAAGGCTATTGATTACCCTGTCACTGGTACAAACTGTTTACACATTATCTCAAGTGGCTCTGTCCCCAGTCTTAGGTTGTTCCTGCTACCCAACCAAACACAAAGACTTTTCTGCCAACTGCTCTTTCGTTCTATGATGGATTTCAGAAATCCATCAACAGCTATAGCACCTGGTGCTTCTTGGGCTTGGCCCACTGCTCTTGGCTGTTTTACAAGTTTCATAAGTAGAAGTGTTTATATCAGTAAAAAATGTGCATGGTTTGTGCATGGCTTATAATAAATAAGACAGAGCAAGCAATGCATTATAGTGCAATAGCAGCTGGTTTCACTGCTGTGCATTGTCAAGATGACAAACTGCAAGTTATCTATCACACAATCTCATCTGTCAATCTGTTAGTTCTCGTTATCATTACTGGATGCAACTCAAACACAAAATGAAATACAGTCAGGAGTGGGGGAGTTCTCAGTGCTTGATCTGATGTCAGTTGTTTGGCTTATGTGTATTTTAGGTTTCAATATCTTTTCTGTAGCACAGAAGAATTTTTCCACAGAAAAGACTGTAAGAATGTAGAAATTCATATATTGGATATCTGGAGAAGGGATGGTGCAGTGGAGCCCTTTTTTCAATTTTCAGATAAAATAAACTTATTTTAAATTAATAAATCAAAATATCTCATGTAAATACATAACTTATATTTTCCCTTGCTTATCTCAAAATTCATAATGAGGAATAGGTAAGTATTTTACTATAATAGACACTATCACTGGTGATCTTTATCCATTTGGGTGTATATAGGAAAGAATCAGACCCTCACTCAATGATACAGGTACATAGGTTGAGTGCCTGAAAGTTTATATACCACTTAGGCAAAAAATCTCTGTTCCTTTAGTTTATCAGTGATGTGTGAAAATTTGTTAATGCACTGTTCTGCATACAATTTTCCATGCCCCCATTTGAAGATTAGTCCAAACAGAACATGCAACAAACTTCTGGCCTTCCCTCAACATTATGCTGTTGCCTTGAACTAGGAAAGCATAGATTGTCTGGTGCTGAGAGCTGAGTTAACTCTGGGAGCTGAAAATTTTCAGCATCTGGGATATTTCAGCAATTCAGGAATATTACTATCAGACGCACATAATTATTTAGGCATTTCTGACCCATTGCCATGTAGACTTCTGTAATTGCTAGCACTATAAGGCCTTTCTTCTGATGACTAATGAGGTTTTTATCTCTTCCAAGAGAAAAAAAAAAAAAGGAAAGAAAAAAAATTGTACTATTTGTCAATTAAATAGTGCCATATTAGTCATAAAACGAATCATTACCATTTAATTAAAAGAAAAGGGAATGACACTGCAAATTTTGGAGCTAAAATAGGATTTCTTCTGCCTGACATTGTTCATAAATCAGTCTACTATAACTAATTGCAAAATCAACTTGTCACTAGAATGCAGAAAAGCTTTATCCACTACCTTCCCTTCATCCACCAGGTGGGTGCCTCCCTCAGCACCATCATTAGTACTCATGTGAAAGCATAGAAATGAATAATAGTCTGAAGGTTATGATAGGCTCCTCAGTCTTAACACTTAATTTGTGCCCCAGAGAGGCAGCAAACCTCCCTGGAAAGAGCGTCCTGTCTGCAAATGGGGGCTTCTGTTCCACACAGGAGAAAAATACCAATGACCATAATTCACTGTTGTTTCTTCTGGAGCTGGTTTGTTGCAGGTTTTGTTGCAAGGGGTTGGTCTCTCTGACCTTGGCAAGATTTCTTGCATAGCCTCTACCTCATGTGCTTCATCTAAGGTATCCAGAGCCTCACACCTACTCTGTAACAGCATCTTAGAGGGTGAGGAGAGCTTTCCCTTTCTGCCCTGTGCTGCAGCCTTCTTCCACCTCTCTTGACCCCTTATAAAGCTGCCTTTCTCCTGGCACAAAGCAGATCTTGGACCTTTTTCCATAGTGGCCACACTAAGTTGGTTTCCATGCATCAGAGATGGCAGAGCACAGCTCCATTGACCAATCTCTCTATGGCAGATTCTGGAATTCTCCTGTTTGCCACCTCCTCCTGCAGCTCAGCCACCAAACAGAGCAGGTCATCAGTCTGGGCACGTTTTCCCACACGCTTGCTTGGAATCACTTTCCTCCTCTCAGAACATCCCTTCATACATCCCACAGTCAGAAGCCTGGGTACTGCTTGAGCAGCAGCTCTGTCTGTGTAGCTGCATTGTTTCTGCTGGCTGCTAAAAGCTCAGGAAAAGCAGAGGACACTGCCTTTTCCTGGCTGGTCACGATGCTGCCAACACCTCCTTTGCACTGCTGGGCACCTCCCGATTGCAAAATGTAAAATGCTTTCCTGTTGCAGTCTCCTGGGCTGATGGGCTTGGCCTGCCTAAATATCCTGCACTGCCAGTGTGGGCTCTGCCTCTTGCTGTTTCTTCCTTTCCATGGGTCTCTGTTTTTCAGGGAATAATTCCCCTGTTTGCTCAAGTCTCTACTCGTCCATGAGTTTCTTCCTGTGTCCTCGTGCTGCTGCTTTTTGCTTCTGCTGCTCTGACTGCTGCAGTGTCTCTTGCAATCTGCTGGGCTGACAGCTCTAGGGAACTGGATTCTTTCCTTGCATAGGTATACTCAAGTCCTCAGTTCCTCAGATTTTCTTGATACATGAGACCAGAAATTCAAAGCAACCATGGAACCAAGCCCACTGCCCTTTCCCAAATGACTCAAAAGATTCTGTACCCACATGTAGCACAATCTGAATTTCCCTTAGTGATAGCCCTTTCTGAAAACTGCACCTAGTCTGACTTCAGGAACATCAGCAGTGTTGCTTTAGCCTGCAGTTTGCTCAGAGCTGTATCACTTCCCCAGGCAGAAAAAGTCTAATGCCAAACACAATCAATTTCACCCAGGTTAACGAGTCCTAAATAATCAAAGTAATGATGACAATGGTGTGATTGTAATAACTAAATGAATATACTGGGTGAGGATTGTATAAGGCTCAAATGAATTTAATATACTTTTAAGAGTAACAAAGACAACAAAGCTATCTTGTTAGGATTTTTGTATCTTTAAAATATGTATTTGTTCTGATGAGACGTCTAAGACTATGTACATGCAAAAAAGGGATAATTCAGCAATAATTGCATCTTATGCAGAATATATCGTGGGTGGTGGGGGATAAACAGCTTGTGAATCAATAAACCATGAGGCTGCAGGCTGTTATTTATTGATTTATGACCCACAGCTCCAAGTTTACTTCACATCTAATGCAATTATACCTTCTGGATTATGCTTCATTTAAGAGGCAAGGAGTATATATCATTTCATACCAGAAAACATGCTGTCTGCATGTTAATAATACTTCTAAGAGTTAGATACAATTTTTCAGCTGGATACATTTTGGTGAGGTGTGACATTCAAAATCTAATGTGCTGTCTGCTTGACTTCATCTTAAAAAGCCCCAACAAGACACACTGCAAAAGATTTGCAGAACAAACCTATTAGACTCCATCAAATCATGTTGCCAACCTTGACCTGTGCTGTTTTAAAACACTGTGGAACAACATTACCCCTTCAAACAGCCACCATGAATTCTGCATGAGTTAGCAGCCTGTTCTGTGAGAGACACGAGGGACAAAAGGCAGGACTTCCATACAGGACACTAGACAATCATGTGGCAAGCATCCTGTTTTCTGGGGTGTATCTGAAACAGATGTGCTCTAGAGCACTTCTCAGATTATTTCTATCCAAGAGTTTCTAATGGATTCTTTAAGTCTGGCAAGACCACACTGGATGAGGAAATGGTTGTGTGTGAAGGAGAAATCTTCCAACCAGCTCCATGGAGCAGTAAATTGTTGAGAATGCTGGTTTATTGGGTTCTTTTCCTTTTAATATTTTTTTTTCCATAATAGACATCCAAGAGCACACCGGAGACAGTTCTCTTGTGCACACTGATGGTTTGCTTTGGGATTTACTGTTCTGCAGGAAGAACATGTCTTTGCTACAGGAAGGAAAAGAATGGTGCTGCAAAAGCTCGTGTGCACCCAGGGACAGAGCCTCATAGTGGCACCTGCTCACATTCCTTCTCTGCATTGCCCCATGCAGCTCCTGTGTCACAGTCATCTCATCTGGAGCCAGAGGCCATGGAACATTTATTCTTAATACTGTAAGAAAAGATCATTAGAGGAGTACTCAAAATCTTAGCTAAATCACACTGATTCTCATGACAGTAATTCATTTCAGTGAAAATGTTTCCTTGAAGCAATAAAAAAATTATTCTCCTTCCTTCACAAGTACAACCCTTCAGGCATGTCTCTATAAATCTTGCAATTGTTTTGTGACCCGTCAGAAGTATAATTTCCCTCACCAATAGCCTGAACCTACCAGGTGCTAGAAGCCTATTTATAAAGTTCTAAAAGCCAAACATAGCTTCATTGTGAATGCCTTCTCCTGACCATGTAGAGTCCACAAGTTGTCCAAAAGAATGATAAACTCTTTAGAGTACATTGAGATGTGAACATAGTCCAGTGGAAATCATGCCAGCATGTGCCAGTGTTTTGGCCACATGCTATGAGGAAGAGCAAGTTGCTCTTTATTTAAAGAAGAAAAATTATTGGTTTTTTTATTTATTTTATTTATTCATAGGAGAGAGCAGGAAAGAGTTAGCAGTGGGCTCTGGGACCTGAGTATGGTCTGTGTGAATTGGCATATCCTGCCATAAATGTTTCCCCTTGTTTTGGGCCCATGACACCAGTCAGTGCAGCCTGGCTTCACCAAGGGATTTTGCAGCCCTGTACACCTGGTCAGTGTCTTAATCTTGTGTTTGTATTGGAGAGAACATTTTTGTTCCTGTTGCCTCAGATTCTAAACTGTTTTATAAACACACAATAGGAACACAGTAGTCACATTTTCAGCAAACATGCAGGAGGATGTAACAGGATTTTGCTTTTATATCTTTCTTTACATTTACAGTCAAACATTACATTTGCAAAATATGGTAAGGTGCTGTCATGTTGTACTGAGGAATGGCAATATTTGTTTACTGTGGAAGGTAGCTCTTGTGCCTCTCTCCTAGTGTCACTAATGTTACCCTACAAGCAGCACTAAGGTGTTTTTGTTCTTAAACATTTGAACTGCAAATACTGGAGAGGAAGAGGAAGGTGTTTAAAAGGGATAACTTCACTCTCTCACCTAAATCATCTGCTCTGTATCTTGCTGGACTCCCAAGCAGGGAAGACATTTGGTGAGATTGGATCCATCTAGATCCCTTTTTATGAATCAGGTAAATATAATTTTTCCTTGGGACTGCAGAGGAAGATACAAAGCATTTTATGCCCTGACACGCAGTGCACAAATCTGCCTGTGTTACCACTGCAGCCATGCATTTCTCCATTGCTGCCTTGTTGCTGTAGCAGTGTCTCTAGTCCTGATTTAGGTTCTCATTTTAAACTCTCATTTTGAAAAGTATAAAGTCAGAGCTGTTAGTAATTGCCCTTGTTGCTATGAAGATTTTGTAGTTCTATCTTTTTATTTTTATTTTGCTTTTACTTTGTGCAGGGCAGAGGAGTCCTTACTGCCTTAATTACAATACAATGACAGCAAACTATAACCCTGCATTTTTAACATGACATAATTATATTAAGTTTAGTGCTGCTATTATGGTTAAATTATTTAGTTCAATGCCTGAAGTCAACAGTTTCTACTCATTGCCATTAAAAATGGAGAATGACTCAAGAAAAACTTCATGGTGCCACAAGTAAATAAAGTCATTTATTACAAGTTATTTTTCATCTCAGCAGAGACAGTAGTCCAAGAGAAGAAGATTTTTAAGGGCAGAGGGCAATATGAAAAGCATAGGGATACAAATAAATTCTTTCAGGCTTAAAGAATTATTTGCTGCAAATAAAATACAATTCTCTGTCCCTAATATATTCAACCTCTCCCACTCCAGCTCATGGGGTTCAAAGTAACTGTGTTCAAATGCAAGTATTTACTTCACATAGCATAATTCAGGGTGCCAGCTGTAGCATGTATTTGTTTCTCCTTTAGATCAGCACTTTGAAGGTATGAAAATGACTGTGCTACAGCTACATCTGAAGAAGTACACAATTCTCTGATTTATATCACCTGGTGTGAAGTTGCAGGCAGCAGTTGAGTGACTATCATTAGTATTTCAAGGCCACTGAAAGAGCTCAGAAATAAACTTTAGTTTGTGGACAGGACAAAAGTTCATACATTGTGTTGGCAGTTTAAATCATTTTATCCATTGGTTAGTGGTTACTTGCAGCAGCCTTCCAAGCTGACTCAGTGTTCTAAATCATAGCTGAAATACATGGAGTGTCAATTAACTCCAATAACTTGGAATTAAAGCCATCAGATCTTAGATGATCAGGTATAATCTGGGAGTTCTGGCATTAAACACAGGCTGTTAAATAAATTTTAGTGGAAATCAGGAAAAGGAAAGGAAATGAAGGTAATCTTCAAAAGTTGTGCAAACAAAAAATGGAATGCCGTTGCTTTTCTGAGCAGGTACCAGGATAAATGACTGCAGGGAGAGCATCCAATCTATGTGGATTTTAATAAAGTCATGGGAGCTATTTCTTTATAATTCACACCTCAAAATCAATTCCTGCTGTAAAACTCTGAGGTGGGCTGGGAAAAAAAGCTGATTAATTGTAACATGGTGGTAAAACAAAGAAATTTCAATATAACCTCTGGTCAGGTATTTTTTGGTGAGAGATTTGCAGTTTTCCAGTGAGAGGCACATTATTTTATAAATGCTGGTTTTTATTGACTTTTTTCTCTTATAATAAACATGGAATTTATAGGACTGATCCTCTTAGAAGGAGAGTTCTTTCCAAAAAAAACAAAAAAATATGAGAAAAACAATGCAAAATTATTTAAGCAATCAAAGCAAGTGTGAGCAAAAACTTAAGGAAAGTTGAGGAAGGTGTATATTTCTATTTGTGCAAATAAACAAGCTATGGCATATGCATTTTGGGTGGCACAATTTCTGGGTGAAATGGACTATATTTGGAAGGAAATGAGGCTGTGGAGCTCTTCTCATATTATGCATGAGCCCTTCAGAGTTTACAGAGATGAGATTTGGCCTCAGTTTACCAAATCAAAAGGTGAGTTAAAAAATGTGTGGTAAATATCTAACATTTTCATCTCTCTCTCCATCACCTACATGAAGATCTCTGACTGAGCTACCCTTCAGAACTCTTTGGGATGTGTCTAAAAAATCACTGGGTTGAGTATGGGCCTTCAGATTTTGTGCTGCTGTGACTGATTTAATAAATTACAGCATCAAATATGGTTGTGGAGACCACACTACAGCTCTTTGCTAAACATATACATTATATTGCAAAGATACAGCAAACAGAGGAGGCTTTTAGTAGTGTGATACCTTACATTGATATTTAATATATTCACATCCCAAATAAACTCTTTAGTCAGAAGCTGCATTTTATATAGATAATGTTGTGCTCTCTTGATGGTCAAGTCTCTCTTTTCTTGCAGACTTTTTATAGACAAGACTAGACTAGACTAGACTAGAATATCTTGAATTGGAAGGGACCCACAAGGATCATCAAGTCCAACTCCTGGCCCTGACATATAGTCCAAGGATCTTTACATACTTGACTTGTTTCCTTCAAAGATCCTGGGGGGTTTAGTCTCCATACCAAACAGTCATAAATTTGCTGTTTTTATGGAGACATGAGTATTAATCTCTAGTATAGGCATTATTTTGACTGTACCTGACCAGAACCTGCAGTATTTACCATAAAGTTGTTCTTGACAGTATTGGCCGAGATGGCAATGTTCTAAAATTAAACAAATTCAAAGCAATTTAGCTCCAAACCTGCCTCCTCCCAGGCACCTGGACTCCCGGAATTATACAAAGCCTCAATTTGTGGTTTGTTCTTTTTTTTCATAGTCATTATGAGGCCTGGTTGTGCTCATGTCCACAGTCAGAAGCATCACACAGACGGTATCTAAAAGTAATGAATTCAGAGCATCAAAGTACAGGAGTTAAAATATACAAAGAAATTAACAGTCCTGCCCCACAGTTCTTCCAGTTGGAAAGGCAACACACAACAGCAAGGTGGACAATAATCACATTTTGGAATGGCTCAATAGGTAAGTGGCAAAATATTTCTAAAGTTTAAGGAATCTATCATCAACAGGGAGAAAGAGCCATGCCTTTCCCTGAGTCATGAATCCATTGTCACTACCAATATAAGGTACATAGTGAGAAGAGAAGTGACTGCTTTGTAATTTGCCCTTGGTTTGGACAAGTTTCTGAAATGCTGGTAGCCAGATTTATGAGCCTGTTCTCAACTGGAAACAATTAGATCATCAGATGTGCATCTGGCAACTTGCACAGTGAGTTCATTTTTCTAACCCATCTCTTAGCTGCAGGAAGTACCGCAGATAGCTTGGGAGAAAGACATAGTTATGATATGAGATACTTAAAAAAATGGTTGAGAACTTAGATCCAGAATTTAAAAAAAAAACCAACTAAACAAAAACCAAAAAATCCCCAAGCCGTCCTAGATATAATGTATACTTTATAGACTCTATTATCAATAATGAAACATACAGCCTAGCTAACACAGAGCATAAGCAAACATTGCTCATATCATTTTGCCTCCAGGAAAAGGAGAGAGAAAGAGAGCTCACAGAATAAATATGTAGAGCAGAAGGATCCTCTGGATGCTTTAACGTCTCTGCTCTGTGCCCAGGTCAGCACACCTCACTCATTCTTTTCTGCTGTGTTTGTGACCCAATATCCTGTTTCCTTCCTACAGCCCAAGACACTGCAGATGTGAGCAGTATGTTTAATCTGCTTGTAGGCTTGCATTTTTTGTTGCTTAAGTGTGTCTCTTATCTATTGTGATCGTATTTTTGCTTTGGTAGGTCATACCCAGCCCTGCTGAAATCCCATCTGCAAATGGACCCAAGTTTGTAATCCGCACGGATTAGACCAGGGTGTAAATCAGAGGATCACAGAATCATCACAGAATCATAGAATCATAGTATCATAGAATGGTTTGGGTTGGAAGGGACCTTAAATATCATCTAGTTCCAAGCCCCTTACTGTGGGCAGGGACACCTTTCACAAGACCAGGTTGATAACATCTTCATCACAAAAAAAAAATTAGTATTAATTACTCTAAAAATCAAAGTTCCTATTATGTCCTGGCCGGAAGTACCTCCAACGAGCAAATAAATCCCCAACACTGCCATCCATGCAGTTTGGGTGAAAGTTCAAGCAGAAAAAGCACATCCCTTCACAAAGGATTCTGTAAGGGAGAATTAATGAATATTCATGGTGTGCATATGTCCAATTTGATAGTGATACATTGCAGAATTACTGCTTCTGTCCTGAGGGGAGGATTTGGAAGCATTGCAGTAAATAAGAGTTGCTATGCATTTAATCGGGCCTCACCAGAAATGAAAAGGGAAAAAAAAATTAAGAACTAGATATTCAGTGAGTGAAACAGAGATCCAGGAGGAGTCAAATAGTATAGAATTAATAGGTAATGTCCTAAAGCTTGAGCCGTGGGAAGGCAAACTAGAGTATCACAGAAAAATGTTAATTCTGGAATCCTCAAACTTTAACGTGCTAAGCTGTACAATGAAACATCCTTTAAAGGAAAAATTATAATACATTATGGCAAGATATTCAATACCCCTTTGTATAAAAATGAAGCAGGTTCAACCTTGGAGTTAACATCTTTAGGGAAAATTATGGGATTAAAAAAAAAAGAAAGTGCTCTAGCTGCTAATCACAATCAGTCAGGAATGAACCTTCCCCCAGGAAACTTGCTGAACTATCATTGCTAAGACCTAGAGGAACAAAAGATGGTCACAATTTCTGACACTTGTAAGGGCCATCAGGAGACTGAACTCACTAAAAGGCTCAGCTGAAGGATATGCAATGCATCTCTAAGGGGCTTTTGTGCTAGAAGACTTGTCATCTGGAGGCCACTTTCAGAGTCTTTTTCATCTCCTTTCTGATATAAAAGACCAGAGAGAGCCACTTTTCTCATCCATGACTCAGACATTTGCAGAATAATTCTGCCTGAGTGTTTCACTAAGTGTGGATCTGTGAACGGCTGAATTTGTCCCGTCCCGTACCTCCCAGGCACGTTCTCCTTGCACATAAATTACAGTAAATATCTGTGTTATTCTGCAGTTTGGGGAGGGACACTTTCAGGGCTCTGCTAGTTTTCGGGTTCATTTTCTTCCGTTTGTCACACAGAGAGCAAAAGTTTCCAAAATTAGGGGTTTTGTAACAGGAGTAAGATTTAGTTGAACAGTTTTGGTTGGTGGTGCCTTGTGCCTTGCACTGTTTCTCAGTAGCTTTGTTTGAACAAAAAAATATTTCAGCTGGCAAGCATTTTAAATATAAGTCTTTGAGGCTCTGCTTCAAAACCACAACAGCTTCTGTCCCCATCTTAGCAGTTCACAACCCTGGCTGGTTGAAATGCTGTGACAACACACTCACTGCTTGGGGTTCTCAGAGAAAGTCACTCTGCCTTTGAAAATTCACCATTTGAGCACTTGATCTGGAGGCTACTTCTTATCAAAATGAAAATGACAGTGTTAACAGTTGAAAAAGGAGCACAATATTTCCTACTGGTGAGAATGAAAGGAAACATTTCTTCACACCCTAAATGCCAGAGCATTTTTCCTCCTGTGAAGCATGAAGTTGTCTCTACTGCTATGGTGCAGTGAGATAATCTGAAGAGCAGAAAGGAGAACAGTACAGTGTGATTGAAAAATTCAAAAGATGTTGTATGCCTAAGATGAGAAACATCACAGTGGAAGAAACATCTTTGTCAAAAACTTTGGCTTCTAGAGAGAAGATTTCTACTTTGTCCTATATCCTCAATTTTGTTAAAGCAAATATCCAGTTAAGGGCAAAGAGACAGTTTTCTAGCTTGTTAATCAAGGTGTATTTATTTAGGGTCAGGATGGGCAGACCTTGTTCTTAGCCAACTCAGATACCAAGGAAAGTTCCCTCTGTGGACTTATGTCACATTTGTTTCTATGGAGCCTGACTAGATTTGGCATTTCCAAATTAAATATTCATTTTCCCTTTCATCTCACCTTACAATCAGTCAATTCTCTTAAAACGTGGGACTTTAAAAAACTTGACTGTTAACTAATAGGGGCAAGGATATCTTAGATTAAAAACTGGAAAACTTTTCTTAGCCAGTTATGTGTTCTCCAGCTTGCTTTCTCAGAACGTCTGCATAATTAGGACACTTCAATAATAAACTGGAAAGTAGCAATATATATATTTGGAGAGAGTTTGGGAGGCAGGGAAAGAGATTTTTCTTTTGCAGGAAAGCAGAAAAAAGAAGCTCAATGGAGAGAGGGTTGAAAGCTTGGAAGCAAAACAAAAATTTCTATTGGCAATCAGTTGTGCCTTTTCTTGATTTGCTGCTGTTTGAAACTCCACACAATGTTCAAAAGTTCCATTTTAATTCTATTTAGAGTAGGGCAGGAGAAAGAAGGGAGGAAAAGGAAACTGAGTTTGGTAAGGCAGTATCAAGGTGGAAAACTTGGCCTCAGAACCGGGAGGCAAGAACTTTCTAGGCTGCCTTCACTGTCATTGGATTTGAGAGCAGACACATTGTTCTCTTTCCTAGTTAAACTCCACACACTGTCTACCTGCAGGGAATGGTAATATACATTTGCAAACTATGTTGCTGCAAATATGAAATTGTCAGGAATTCAGATGACACTCCTAACACAGTAATCCTGTTCATCAGTGGATGAAGAAGAGACAGTGGCAACATTCCTTACCTGGAAGTCTTGGACAACTTCTGAGATCTGTCATCAAGAAAGAAGGTGGAATGGAGCAGAAAGAGAGAGAAAGTGGTTCTTATGCACTCTGCCAAAAGGTGCCTTTAGCTTTGAGTGGTACTGCAATTCAGTGCCTCTGGAAGCCTCTTCTAAAAGGCCACAGAGTTTTGTGGATGTTCCAGGACAAGTGGTGGCCATAAAGGTGATGTGGAAAGTGAAACATCAGGCTGAAATGTGTCCTTGTAATTATTTACTTGCTTAGTTGTTTTATGAAGTTGCAGGATTTTTTCAGCAATTCCTACTTTCTTACTGTGTGTCCTCAACTCGAGGCATAGATATCCTTGCTAAAAAGTACACTTTTTTCCTTCAGAAAAAATTCTTTTAGTTAATGCTTAGAATATTTTTAGAAGGTTGTTATTTTCTTTAATTTCTTCTTGCTCTTCTGGCTTAAAAAGATAAAAAGTACATTCCAAATCTTATCCACATTCAACTAATTCTACAAAGGCTTTGTTATTTACCAAGAAAAAAAATGTCATCTCCTGCTGCTTTGGAGAAAGTAGAGTGACAAAGTCGGTCAGCTGTTATCTCCAGGCATATCTGGGTCTTACCTCATTAATAGAATTTTTGCTTCAGTTTGTATCTCATAATCTAGACTCTCCCTGATGTCAATGATAATATTTCTCACTTAAGAACTGACAGCTTCTATCCAAATCCAAAACCTGCAGTACACTCTATGCAGCCCTAACAGGATCTGTTCCACTGCCCTTCTCTAGAAGTGATCATGACCCAAAACATTCGTGTTATTTCTTCCCACCCCCCCTTTGACATTTCTTTGTTCATTGCTTTCCTTGAGCTACCTACATTTTATCTAGCTGTATTTCAAGACCAGACATGAAGAGCTTTTACATACAATCTACTGCACATCTGCTTAAAGATTTTCTTGCTCCTGTGAGCTTTGGTATCAAGAAACTGGAATCTGAGGCCAAGACAGACTGTTGAGAAGAGGACATGCAAAATGACCTCTGTATGTAAACAAATTAATATTATTTATATGCTTGTCATTCTCATTAACTGGCAAGCTGTACTTTAGGGTAAAGATGGTAAAAAATGAGCTGCCTACATATCCACAAGTCCCATGAACATCCACCTCAATTTAAAAGTAAAACATTCAAGTGGAGGTGTTTTGTTGTATCTTAGAAATTTTATTGTGCTTTAATCCCTCTTTATTGCATTAATGGTCATAGGCTGTTTGGGAATCTAGACCCCCACAGTGAAACTGGGAAGATGGTTCATCCCTTGGAGAAGTTATACTCTGTCAGAAATGCCATCCAGTCTGACAGAATTTTTATGGATAGACATCATCACAATCTGTAGACATTTTTGCTTCCTAAGGAACAACATTTGTCACTTGACTGGGCAGCAGAAATGAGGTGGTAAATCTACTTGTAGCAACTTTTTCCTTCCTAAAACAGACAGAAAATCCTGAACCATGTGGCATGTAAGGAGTGCAGAGTCTGGATAATGCTGTGGCATTATCCCTCAGCATTGTCCCTGCACTGCCAGTCTGTGGAAGAATAGGACATGTACAAGGGAAAGCAAAGCAAGGATACTGCCTCTGCTGAAGCTGCCCTGCCTGTCAAAATCAGCAGCTGATATTTCCACCTAAGCTGTATGAACCCAACAGAATCCATCTGCTGAACCATCTGTGTGATGAATCACTAAAACGACAGTCCATCTGTTGTTTCACTGCCACAAAGTTTGCCAGCCTCACCCTCACTCCATTATTTGAATATTTTTCTTTCCCTCCAGGCCTCCTCTGTGCTCTTGTCTCTCTCCTTTTCTGTATCTTTTTTGCTTTGTTAATACATTGCCTTTCCAGTCTCTGAAATGTAAAGAAGGAGGAGGTTATATTCCAGCTACTCTGTGGTTAGCCAGGAACAGTTTTGCTCAGGGCAAAATACAGATCTGTTATGTGTATATCATCATTGCCTGTCTTCAGCTGCTCTGTATCAGGCAAGAGATCAAGGCTGTTTCACACTCCTTAAAACTCTCCCCCACATTTAGGCTGTCACATGGAACTATTAGAATTTATGTATATTTTACCTCTCAACTGGAAAATTCAACCTTGCCTTTAGTGCCTAAAAAAAAGAGGGGAGAAATGCCCAGTTGCATCTTTACCCACATGTACCTTATATTTGGGGAAGGCTCAGCTGAAGGTCCTTCACCAGAGGACAAGCTTTGGCTGGCATCATGGCATAGTGCTGAGAGAGTGGATATGGGCAGTATGCAAAATAGAAGGCTGATTTCTATGCAGGAGGAAAAGGAAAAAAAAAAAAAAGAAAGAAAAAAAAAAGAAAAAGGAAGATATAATCTCTTTTACAGCCCTCAGAGTCCAACCAAGCAGATTTTCCCTATTTGCTCTCAGCTTTGATGTTTAACAAGGAAAAAAAGTAGAATTTAATTCTGTGTGGAGGCATAGAGAAAAGAGGAGAAGGAGACCTTCTCATTATTTGTCATAGATTTGCAAAGGAGATTGGTGTGCAAGCAGACATAAGGACTGTGGTATTTAAGAACTTGGCTGTAGTGAGCAGGTTTCTGCGGTGTCAGCATTGACATTGACTCAGCCTGGGCTGGGAAGGCAGTGTTGGACAGCCTGGGTACCACTCAAGGAAAACCAGCTTTGCAGCAGGCCCACATCTATCCCCTCTTTGTGCAGCACCTTCTCCATCTGTGCCCCTGCAGCCTCCACTGTGCAGGGTAATGTTACAGAGCCCTGCAGATCAGGGCAGGGGCATGCAGGCATATCCCCAGCTCTCCCACAGTTCTTGTGGGATGCCTGAGAGGTGGGGAAGCACATTTTGGTCAAGGCCTGACCAAACTGGAGGGCCTCACTGTCACTGTATCTGTCCCATCCAAATGTAGAAAAGCTGCCTAGTGCTAATCCAGAATACAGCAAGGCTGCCTTGAGAGGTGCTCGATGCCTCAACCCTACCCATCTTTAAGAGGCATTTGGACAATGCCCTTAACAGTATGATTTAGCTCTTGGTCAGCCCTGCAGTGGTCAAGCAGTTGGACTAGATGGTGATTTTAGGTCCCTTTCAACTGTTCTATTCTATACTGTTCTTTATAACCTCCATTCACCAAGCAGAGATGTTTTGATCAGTTGTTAGGCTTCTTCTCTGCATCCCTTTGTCTTGAATATCCCTTTCTCTCTAGACTTTAGAAGGACTAGAGAGACTGATCTCTTAATTTAGGCATTGAATTACATGGCTAAGAAAAGCTAGCTGAATAACTACCCCTTGCTTTGCCTTGCTGAGGGTTTGAAGTGATGACAAATTCACTATCTGCCATCACCAGGAGATGTTCAAATGATTAACTATATTGCTAAAATAAAGAAAAAAGCAACAACCTGGGCCTTTAATTTCAGATTAGCTACTATTTAGCTTCAACCTCCAGCCAGTGGATCTTGTTAGACTTTTATCTAGTAGATTAAAGGACTTTCTCCTGACAGCTATCCTTTTGTACAGGAATTTATATTCCTGCACTTGGGAACATCAGAGATTAGAATCAGAACATAAGGAGTACTGAAAACTGTTGCACTTTGCTTAGGAGTGGGTGGATTTATAAAATACCCAGGCTGATGTGACCACTTTTCACAAAGGGTAAATAAGAGTGATGTGCTCTCTTGGCAAACAAATGAGAGAAACAGCAGCAGCAGAGGGAGCCTGGGGAACAGCAATCTCTTGGCATTTTTGAAAGGACTGTATCCCTGCCCTTTCATGCCCCATTCACTTTCAAACAATGATTATTCAGTAGTTTTTCTCAGGCAAGAAGCAGTGTCTTCAACAGAGTAGTCAATGGAATTATTTAGTACAAAAGGGATGTTAAACATGAACAGTGACTAGAGAAGCCCAGAAATAGGATCAACTCACTGCATGGATGAAGAAAGTTAATAAAAAACAGAAATAGTGTGTTATGTTTGGGCCCATAGATCTAGCCTAATTTTCAGAGGTACTGTTCTGGAAGGGTTAATGTTTCTGGGCAAACACAGAACTGCACTGTTCAAGGGACACCTATTTTCATTAGAATGCATATATCTGCTTAAAATATCATCCAGTATCAGCAAATTTGCTGTGTTTTATGGTTTTCTTCAGGGTCCAACTGACTTGCATCCAGCTATTCAATTGGATTGAACATTTTTGAGCTCCAATGGGTTGAACATCCCAGTGTAGCAAGACTATATTATAATATTATCATTTGGAAGGAACCTAAAGAGATCATCCAGTCCAACTGCCTGATCACCTCAGGGCTGACTAAAAGTTAAAGCAGGTTGTTTGGGGCATCATCCAAATGCTTTTTAAATACCAATAGGCTTGGGGAATTGACCACATGTCCAAGTGAGAGGGAGAGAGAGATGTCCTCTAGCCAGAGAACTGCTGCCTTGGCAGACAGAAGGGTTTGGCTGCCTGGAGGAGCAAACACAGGGTGGTTAGCTGTCTGTGTAACAAGAACAATTCAGGGAAAATGAAGGAGGAGAAAGCATGGACCCCTTGAAAGATAGGGCACCAATCCAGACACATGAGAAGGAGCAGCTATGGCCTTTATTCTCTCAGACACCAAGAGCCATGGCAAGTAGGCAGTGGTGTCATGCAAAGAGATGTGATTGTGGGACAAGTGCTAAAATCCTCAGCTCTTCAAGCAGAAGCAGTCTCAGTGTGACAGACCATGCTGAGAGCTGGCTTGCTGGTCACACATGCTTCTTATGCTACCCCCTGGCACTGGAGCTGATTGTCACTGCACTGCACAGAAATGCTGCTGTGCTTAGAGCTAGCTCAGGTGTCTTTAACACACCGCTGTGCAGACAGGCTGGATATTTAACACCCATTTGTTCTTTCAGTTGGGTAATTTATAGCTCAGGATGGGAGCTGTCTCAGCAGATGAATCCATGTGCCAACTGCAGCCATCCAGGAAGACCCTCTGGTAGCTGTTTCTTCTTGGCTTCTAGGTTTGCTCTAGGCTGTTTGGTTGACACACCTGCAATATGTCAGACCTGTCTGCATCTGTGCAGTTTTTGGTATTTCTGACTTAGGGAACATAGGTTGGAGGGCAAATGCAGACTGTAATTATATAATATTTTTCTCCTAACAATAAAACCAACCAATCAAACCAAAGCAAAACAAACAAAACCTTAAAAACCCCTCTGAAGTAAAATCTGTGACTTTACAGCCCAGGGACGCAACCTGGCATGGTGGATACCCATGCACCAGGCTATTTTTTTCAGTTTCTCCCTGTGACAGGTATCAGATGAAAATTTCATCAACACATGAGTTCCTGAGGGAAAATATTTGATTTGGAAAGCAAAAGTCTTTCAGGGAAATTCTGATAAACTCTGCTTTGAACTGATGATTTTCTGAAAGTTACTTAAACAACAGAAGTAAATAGCCTCATACAATATGCCAGCTAATTTTTTATGACAACTGAAGAAGGACTAATAGAGAGGGAGAATGTGGAAAAATGAAATGATTCACCAGAAAATATCCGAGTTCTGTACAAGCAGTCAAATAATGATAGATCCCAGTCAGAAAAAATATAGTCATAAAAAAAGATAAATTGGATTATTTTCTTGAAACAAATAGTGCAACCAACTCTACTCCACAACCACAAAAAATAAATTTATCTCATAGCAGATGACAGCACTTTCTCAGGGAAAGGTATTGTTATACAGTCAGCATATACATTTTCAAAGGAATTGGCATTGGGAAAGAGCACTCTTCAAGCACTTAATAAAAGTGATTTTTCTTTATGACTTTCATTTAAAATACATTATGAAAATCACTTGATTCTACTTGGCTGCTGCCAGATTTTGAATAAATTACTTTTAAGGCCCACCACAATGCTGGAACTGATTTACTGTATTAAAAAGAAACATTGTCAGAGCAGCATTTGGCATCAGTCATACTGGTTTGGAAGTTTACCACCATGTAAAACCTCTGTCATAGGATAGTGGCATGAGGCATGGGGACTGACACGGCGGCTCATTGCCATGGAAGGGAAGATCTTTGTCATCCTCACCAAACATGCAAAAAACAGGTTCAGATAAGGGCCCTTGCTTATGATTGCCTGTTGTGAGAAACACCAGCCACAGAGTTCCCCAAAATTTAGGTCACCATTTGGATCCAACTGAGTTTTGACCTGAGTTAGAGACTGCCCTTCCAAATGGCCTGTCACGTTTGTCAGTGGAAATCTGCCCTTCTCTTTACCAGAAAAATTGGAGTCAGTGTAATTTTCTTATAAATGCTGGTTGGTTATCTGCAGCCTGTCTGGAGGGGATCCTTGCAGAAAAATATTGAGTTTGTCATGCATCTTGTCTGAAGTGCTTCCAACAGAGCAAAATAAACCAGTGCTTATGTGTGTCTGAGGATTCTGTAATATTTAGACATTACTTGCTACCATCCAAATGTTTCTGGAAAGAACTGGAGCTGGTAAAAAAATCCCATGTAAATTCTCACAAACAAGGCCAGATTAAACTTGTCCTAACTTTTCATTTAAACTTTTCAAGACATGATATTCCTCCATCGGTGATGGTGCCAATAAGAGAGCTAACAGACTGCCAAGAGAAATGTTTATAAGGAGACATGTCTTCTTACACTTTGGAAATAAACTAAAAGAGGAATTTTAAGTAAATTTTTAGGCTTTTGCAAATAGCAAAGATAACTTAGCTGGAGGATCTGCTGCCTTCCTTCCTGCTGTCTTTGTGTATGGTCTCAGGAGGACAGTCAAAGGCAGCAGCTTGCACAAGGTACTACCTGAGAGTGTGAGCCAGTATGGGAGGACTGTAGCCTGTATGGCACATTTCTGTTATTCATATATTTGTGGGTCCAGGTGTTGATTTGTAGGTTTACATAAAGGACAGTGGAAAATGTTGTCAGTTGCAAGGGACTGTTTTCCATCTGTTGTGTCTGCTGTAAAGCACCCCAGGTTGCATGAAGACAATTCCTTGATATAGTCTTGCTCTCCTACCTGCTTCTCCAGTCTAACATTAATCTAACCTTAAGAAAAAAAAGCATCCTTTTATCAGGTTCTACTAGGCAGCAGGAAAATTTGCTGTCTTTGTAATCTATTTATCTGCAGATGGGCTCACCTACCCGAGCCAATTTACACTGGTGATATAGGATCCCACTAGTCACTGGAGAGGGGATAGGTACTTCACAAAACAATATCTGATCTTCAGATTTCTATCAAAAACATAGGATGAAGTTATGCCTGCAAAGTAATGATCTTTTTTTCTTTTTTTTTCTGTAAACAAAGTGAGATTTATACAAGATGCTAACTACCAGGCAGCTGGAGCTGAGTAAAACCCATCTCTCTCAAGGTCCATTCCCAGTTCTCCTTCCAAACAACTCAAACATGCTGCTTCAGCTGCTGCCCCTATGAATGTGTTTCAGAGGATACAATCCCCAATTTATCTGCATAGCAGGCTTTCTAAGCAAAACAAAATGAAATACAACCCCTGCTTCACCCCATCCCACAAAACTAGAGATATTTTTCTGTTCTAACACATTTTGCCCACAATTTTTTAGGAATTTATCCTTGAGAACATGAGTCCTTCCTTCATTCTTTGCAGATTTCTTTATTTATGAAAGTATTCATTTCTTGAACTCTTTGACTTTTCTGCAAAATGGATGTGTATGTTTCAAATAGGTTTTATTGCTGCAATCCTAGTCTTGAAACCCTCATCAACTAGCCCAAACAGACTTATTTCTGTGTTGAGCAGCTTCAGCCCGGTGACTGTGATACACTGTTAATTTATTGTTAAAAGCCAGAGACATTTTTCTCTTATGGAAATGCAAACATCCTCTAGGCTTCTTACTTTTCAAGGCCGTTTTTAAGCTAAGGTCTACTGCCTATCAGAGCATTGCACCACTTTAATATCTAAAAAGGACATAATGTGAAGGCCTTCAAAAAATCCGAGGCAATTTTTGCAAAAGATTTTTCACTATGCCTCCTCAAATATTGCATTTTTTGAATGAAAGTAAATTCTTGCTACCCACAAATATTTGTTCAGTGTCAATAAAATATAAAGGCAGAAGAGTCGTGTCAATGGTTAAATGGAAAGGTTTCAAGGCAAAACTTTACTACCTGGAAAATGAATCCTGAGGCTTTGTAAAAATAAATCACATTATATAAACATAAATGGCACACAAACTCTGTTAAGTACCATAATTTCTCCCAAATTCTCAAATATCTTTGCCCACTGAGAGTGCTGTTCTGCTGCCCTTTTCTGCAGCTCTTAATGCCAGAGAGTCATGGCTTCACAAAAAGGGCACTTATTTATTACTTATATTTTTTTTTTATTAAATTGTGTGGGAGCTATTCAGGAACAGTCACTAGAAGCTCTTCCATTTTATCCTTGGGAGCAGGACTGTAGCATTTCTTCTCAAAAATCTTGTTGCAGTACATGGAACAAATATGCTAATACTGCCCAGTGTTCTTTACAAAAAATGGACATCTGACAATTAATGGAGAAGACAAAGTATTTGGGTTTCGTATTACCAACTTTCAAGAGGCATCTGTGAAGAGATTTCTGCAGAGTGCAGATCATGAGCAAGAACTCTGCTCCATTCCATTCCATTCCATTCCATTCCACTCCTCTTAATTTTGTTTGATTCCTTTGCATTCCATGCCATTCTATGAGGTTTCATTCCATTTTATTCTATGAAATTCTAATCCATGCCATTCCATGTTGCTATATGAGGTTCCCTCATTCCATGCTTCTCTATGAGGTACCATTCCATTCCATGCCATTCAATGCTATTCTATGAGGTTTCATTTCATTCCATTCAATTCAATTCCATTCCACTCGATTCCATTAAATTCTACAAAATTTCATTCCACTCCATTCCATGCCATTCTGTGATATTTTATTTGTAATCAGATCTATCCAGTCCTTTTGGTTTGTTTTCAGCTCAAAGAAAGGAAAAAAAACCATCCATGAAGCATAAACCCCGTAATTCCTTGGGCTGTGTTTCACTAAACATCTTCTCCTTCTCCCAGACTGCTCCTGCCTCAGCTCATTCAGTGAACTTACTTGAACTCTTTGCCCCCCTAGGAGATTTTTAACACTTGCTGCCAGTCCAAAGTGGTCATATTCAATTCACACTTGGTGACAGATTGTTGTTACCTCCAGCAACAGTCAGGGGGAATGGTATAGGCTTGCAGAGAACTTTCTTCACGAGCCTTCTGCTTTCTGTAGACCCCACACCAGGTAAGCAGGACATCTCTGCTCTTTATTTCCCTGATATATATTTTTATATCTCGACGTGCCTTCGTTCTTCCAGCTAGTTCCTGGTTCAGGAGCTGGTGAAGCAACTATCCCTTGCCCATTTCTCCTAATATCTAGCAAGCAGATGGCACTGCAGCAACGTTTTGTGCATCCAGATCCAGGAAAGCTCCTGTTTCTGCAGCTTGTTCCCTCCTACATCTACAGAGAAGAGGGGATTTTGAGGGCTGCAGCTCAGTAGGACAATAATCATGGTGAAGTCTTCAGTTGCATGGGCAAACATTTGGGCCATCGCCCTTCACAGAAAGAGAGATCTCATCTGGACTCGTACCATTTGTCCCACCTGTTCTTTGGGAAATGCCTCCACAGGGAAGAAGTCATCAAAATATGGTGCTGCAAAGCTGTATTATCCTCTGTCGCTGTAGGGACAGCCTCAACACACAAAAGGCACACTACACTTCAGAAGGCTAATATCTAATATCTGTTTATTACAACAATGCACCACTTTTTATACCTTTTACACAGTTTACACTTTCTTCATTGGCTACAATTGGTCAACATAGCAGTCATTGGTGGAAAGTTCTCCTCCCCTGTTCTTCCCAGGACATTTCTCAAAATACTTTCCACAGTGCGGAGTTTTTTTTCCTGGTTTTCTTCTTCTCTCCTCTTCTCCCCTTGGTCTCCATGCCAATAGCCTTGGTCAGAGAACCCTTCTCAAAACAAATCTCATTCATTAACCCTCTCTAACCCGTAGACCAGCTACACTGGGTCCTACTATGCTCCTCTGTAGAGACCACCTGGGCTTGTTTACCCATTTACAGTGACCTAAACCATGCCTCACTCTTAAATTGGCCTGATAGGGACCCTATAGCCCATTTCCCTATATTCTCCTATAAGAATGCAAACTGTGCAAGACAGCCTGTGCTGTGGAACTGCATAGTGAATACCTTTTCTACACAGTAAGCAATGACAGCCTGCTTTGCAGGCTAGTTACAGCAATAGGTTTCAGATTTGTAAATTAATCTGTGACATTTACTTCTGTCTTAAATTGGCAGTCATGAGTGAGGTGAAACAAGTTTACTCCTGTAATAGATGTGTATCTTTGCTCAGGGAGTTTTTCTACTGAATAAATACCTGCTTGACACTATTTCTCAGGGGAAGGGCAAAACATCCTCACCACATGCAAACTGCAAAAAAAAAAGGGGGGGCACAAAAAGAAGAAAAAAATAATGTCTTCCATCAGAGCTTTACCATTTGGGAAATGGGAGATGAGGACCATAATAAAAATAAATTATGGCCTTTAACAATATCATAGAAATAAGTAAAATAATAACCTGTCTACATTCCTCAAGGAAAAATGCTGCTGACTTTTAGCCCAGAGAATTGTTATTACATGTGAGTGAAACAACACAATTCACATTCATATCCTAGGAAAAGATTATTTAGAAATTGGAATAGCTTATTGTGTTTATGATGCATAAGTTTCTAGAGCTGTTGAATTCATCATTATTTCAGTTTCTTTCAGAACAGCAATCAATATTCAGAATGAGAAAATGTGGTAAACATTTTTTTTCTGTGAGTGAAGTCCTTTTTACACACTTGAAAAACTCTTACTGAGGTTTAGAAATAAATAAAAAATTTTAAAAATAGCACTTAGCTTTTCATTTGACTGGGTTTTTTTTCAGAGCACTTTATAATCCAAGTTATTCAACTTCACAACTGGAATTAACCTATCCTCCAAAACCTGAATTTCTAGGAAAAAGTAGGTGGAAGACTTTCTTGAAAATATTTGGGGGAAGCATTCTTCTTACTGGCTACAGAGCAAGGCAGCTAACTGCTTCATTTAAAACATTTAATAATAATATAGAAGACTGAATTTGGGGGATAGCACTAGGTTTTATGTTCAAAATCTGAAGGCAGCTGACAAGAGAGATTGAGAGAGACTTTTACAAGAGCATGTAGTGACAGGACAAGGGGTATAGCTTCAAACTGAAAGAGAGTAGTTTGGATTAGATTATAGGAAGAAATTCTTTATTGTGATGGTTTTGAGGCACTGAAAGGGGTTGCCCAGAGAATTTGTGGGTGCCTAATCCCTAGTAGTGTTCAGGGCCAGGTTTGATGGGGCTTTGAGCAATTTGGTCTAATGCAAAGTGACCCTGCTCCTGGCAGGGGGGTTGAAACTAAATGGTCTTTAAGGTCCCCTCCAGCCCAAGCCATTCTTTTACTCTATGATTCTATGATATTCAAGGGTTTTACTGTCACAGAGGGCAGAACCCAGTCTTCCATTTCCTGACAGAACAAAGTATTCTCTATCTTTGATTGCCTCCTATCTCCCTCTTTCTTTCTTTTTGTTCTGACTGGGAAGTTACCTGTTGTTAACAGCATAAATTATCAAAAGTATGTCCTTGCTAAAGTCAGCCAACAAGCTCTTTATGACTCAGAAAAGAAGCCTTCTGGACATTTGGCTCAAGTGGAGCCATATGGACAATCCACCTCCCAAATGGCAGTGAATTGGATAAAGAGATTCCCTCCCCCAACACTAAGCAGGAAGTGTTGACCTAATTGACAGATAAGGGATCTGGCAGGTTAAATGGAGAAGAAACTGATACTGTCATTATTTGTAATGCTTTTTACCTCTAGGTTTAAGCAAACAATCAGATGATGCAATATAAAATGAAATTATTTGAATCTATTTTATGAAAATGACAGAGAAGTTACAATTACCTCCATTGTGCCAGCAGTTGTGCATAGGTATATGCCAGTATAGTTTCCTGTTCAATGAAAAGAACCCAAACCAAACCAAATCAAAAATAAAACAACAAACCCCATACAAGCAAGACTGGGGAGTTACAGCACATCAAGCTTTAACCCACAAACCTACAGCCACTGCAGAAGAACAGTGCTGATGTACACAAAATGAAGCCATTTATGTAGAGACTTGTCCTTTAGATACTGCATATCACAGTTATCAAGGTCAGCTATGTATGAATTGCACAAGAAGCTATCCATTACAGATGTAGCTATTATGGGACTTCTTTTAATAGGAACCCAACTGTTCAGGCATGGTTTAAGTCTAAACTCCCTTCCTGACACTGCTTTGCAGATTTGAGGGATTCATACTTCAGATACTTGCATTAAATTTTATTTCTCAGGCCAAAAAGCTTTTCCTTTCCTCCCATGAGCCACTGTCAAGGTCTTACAGAAATTGTAACACTCATGCCTTAGCTACTGCATATGCTGCTGAAACAAACTGATTTTTACAACTCCAGTCTTCATCTCTTCTGTGTCCCTACACTCTGCATTTGACTCAGATAACATTTTTGTGGCAGTTGCCTGGAGAAGAGGAGAGAGAAGACCTCACTGCAGGCTACAACTTCCCCATGAGGGAGGTGGAGTGACAGGCACGGATCTCTTCTCTGTGCTGACCAGCAGCAGGACTCGAGGGAATGGCCTGAAGATGTGTCAGAAGAGGTTTAGGCTGGATATTACAAGAATGTTCTTCACCCAGAGGGTGGCTGTGCACTGGAACAGGGTCTTCAGGGAAGTGGCCACAGTCCCAAACCCCATAGGGCTGAAGAAGCTTTGGACAACACTCCCAGGCACATGGTGGGATTCTCGGGATTGTTCTGCGCAGGGACAGGAATTGGACATTGATGATCCCAGTGGGTACCTTCCACTTCAGGATATTCTATGACTCTGTAATTCTATGATAAATTCCTATTGCAGTCTGTTTCCTTTCTGATTCAGCATTAAAGTTTCTTCATTTTTGCTGCACTCTGAGAAACTCCTCTCACAAATTATGACATGCATATTTTATAAAGCAAATTGATATGCTAAAATATGCACAAATCGGTCTGATTTTGCCTAAAGGCATCTGTCCAAGCGGGAAAAAGCCTTCAGAAGTTCATTATTTGCAGTCTTAAAAATGCTGTTCCTTACAGAGATATGGATGAAGAAATCATGGCACAGAGGTGAAAGAAGGCCCAAAATTTTCTTGTATTGGTTTGGCTTTTTTAACCAGAAACTGAATTGGGAAACTGTAGAATCCAAACATGTTTTGGAACAAAATAACATCATGCCTAAATTTGCACTTTGAATATTTAGGTAGGGACTGATCCTCAAAGAATTTCCATGTTCAAGAAGTTATTCCCAGGAAAAAGACTGAGATGTTGTTAGGTACAGAATTCATATTTGAACACATAATTCTCATTTATTCATTTTGGTGTTGAGCTGGGTGTTCTGCTCTTGATAAGACAACCACGGAGAGAAGTGTGGAACTGCAGCGGACATTTGAACTATGAAAGGGAGCATAAATATGTAAAAGGGTGCTCAGTGAAGGAAAAAAGCAATTATCTTGGACTGCTTCTCTTTCTGTTGTACTGAGCATCAAGAAGAGACTCTCCTGTTCAGTTCATGCTTCCTGACTCCCAGCTGAGCTGGAGTCCCCTGGCAGAGCATTGCCACGAGGACGTTTACTCACAGCAGCACTCCTTACAACAGGGTCCTACAGTATAAGGTACAAGGAACTTGTTTGTCCTCCTTGATTGGCAATCTGATCAGTGAAGGAAAGGCCCTGGAGCCATAAGCTGCAAAAGACACTGAACATTTTGCTGTTAATCAGGCTTTGATTTTTCCTCACTATCATCTAGACAACCATCTTACTAAAAAAATGTCAAAGGCTGATTCAAAAAGCAAGGAGGCACAGGTTTGCTCCATCTGTGTCAGGAGAGCAAAGCATAGCAGTGAAAGCAGCACCACATCCAGAGAGACCAACACAGTTCTGAAGGCCACTGAAGTGAATCTTCCTAAATTGTTGTGTGTAAAATTTTGGTTGCATTATTCATGCATATGCAAAACCGTTAGCCTTTTTTCATGTGTGTCTTCTCTCTTTCCTTTGAAAAGGGAGGAAAAAGTTCAGGAAAAGCAGAAAAACCAGAAATCAAAACCAGAAAATTATTGAACTATAGGCAGGGGATGGTGGTAGTATTACACTTGAAAAACTGTGCAGGGCCAGAAGTTGGACTCAATGATCCTTGTGGGTCCCTTCCAAATCAGCTTATTCTGTGATTTTGTGATTACTTTAAAAAGAACAGTAGCTTCTTACATTCTATCATCTATTTCATTAGTGCCCAAGAAGACTTCTCAATCAAAATATCTTCTATGGTCCTTGCACTGATGATTTCTTGTCAGAATAAGCAGGAGAGAAAATCATACAGTGGAAGAGAAGAATATTGGAGGACAAGAACAAAATCACTTGCAATGGCAAGCTACCTCCATAAACTTGCCCTCTGCACCACTCAAAGTGCTTTCCTTCCTGAGAAGCTTCTGATCTTCAACATCTTCATTCTTCACAGTATTTGAGGCAACAGGGTCCCTTCACAGGTTTGCACTTCACCTCATAGTTTCCATACTTTGATGAGGGCAAGGAACATCACAAGGAGGCAGCAACTTGTAATAGTTAGGATGGTCCCAGTCTATAATCCTCAGAGCAGAGCAGCTGAGTGTCTCCTGGTACTTCTTTGGGAACCATATTTTCCCCATTTCTAAAGCAGATAACTCCACTGTTCTAGTCTTGAAATACTCCTGTAGGTCTCCATGCTGTATCACAGCTCAGCCTAGGACAGTAACCACGTCCCTTTATTTCTGAGCTACAATCTGCATGTGGCAAACAAAGTTGATAATTCCCAAATATTCACTTTCTTTGCATAGCATGACACTATACAGCTTCATTTTCTGGAAGATGTCCCTGTGCGTTGCAAGAGGGCTGGACTGCAAGACTTTTATAGGTACCTTCCAACCCACACCCACCCATTTATTCTTCAGTAGTTTTGCTCTGTGGAGAGTGATGTGCCAATCCCCACCCCTAATCACCTGTACAGTTTGGTCTGGGTCTATTTTTAATGCTTGAAATATAAAGTTCTGCCTCTATTTTGGCAGATGAACATTACAGCAGATGTCAAAACAGATGTGTGTACAAGTTAATGATGGCACTCTCCACAGTCAATTTTAGCCTTCTGTAACATATGCACACATAGACCAATGGTTGTTATGTTGAGCAGAGACATCCAGAGAGTGGTAAATTCTGTGTTCCTTCTGCTTTTAATGATTAGTGATTCTGATCTGTATGATCTATATCTTTGAGGAACCTCAAAGTTGGGGACTTAAATTCTACCCTAAGCATGCAAAGATATAAACGATCCTTCACTTTCAGATTTTTATACTTTAGAGCAGGTTGGACACTATTGGGTGAATGTAGGAAGCGTGACATTTACTTTTATTCCCTACCTCCTCCACTAACCACTCCAGTTACATTTTTGACATGCCACTATCCATGCTTTTCAGGTTTAGATCTTTGCTAAAAAAGAGAGGAAGGGTAATAGAAAAGGAACTTGCTGTGGCATTTCAGGGTGTTTTATTGCTGGACTAATTCTTCCCTGTTTGTGACATGTCCTTTGTCAGATGCATAGTGATGACAGCATATTTTCTGCTTACATCAAATTCCTAACAGTGAGAGAAGAATTAGTGATGCAGCCCCATTGCTCAATTTATCTGTAGATTAGGAATACTCCAGACTTCAGGGCTGATCTGCATTCTTGACAAAGATTTTTTTTCATAGAGATGTTTTTGGAGATAAACATCTTTCTTTGACATGATACTCTTGGGAATTCAAATTTGTTTCCAGTTGTTTATAAAGGCTCCAGATAGGTAATAATTGTTGTAGACAAAATTGCACCTGCTTTGTAAATACAGCTCCATGTAATAGCCTTGAAAATATTTTGTGGCAATCCACCATTTCATCTTTCTGTAAAAATACAATGAATTTAGAGTCCCTCATGCATGAAAATCTCTTTTTTCAGGGCTCCCTTTATAGTGATTTTGTAAGAAAATAATCTGTGCTCTCAACAGGTCTGTTTATGAGTGAAAAGGTGTCAGTAAAAGATCAGATGGTTGTTAGAGACACCCAGAAGAATTTTTTCCAGTGTTATTGAAAACTACAAAAACAGTTTTTCGACTGCTTGGAAAAACAGATCAAACTGTGAATGCAGACAGAAGATCAAACAGATCCCAGGCAGCTCCTTCCCCTAAAGGAGTTAATCTGCCTTTATTAAAAAAGCTAAAAGCAAAAAGGCCTAATTCTTATCTACAGAGACTCACAGAGAGCTGGCGGGAAGGCAGCATCAAGAAGTGGCACAGGAAGACACTGGCCCTCTCTGCAAGCCCTGTGCTCTGTGCTGGCAGAGCAGGGGGTGGAAATATCTCAGCTATGTCCTAGGAGAAGATGCAACCTGACTTGTTAGACCTGAGCTCTGCTACCCTGGATTCAAATCGTCCACAGCACGTGGAGAGATGCTGAGCCATTAGAGTGGAGGGATCAATCTGGGCTGTGCCTGCTGCGTCCAGGGCGCTACTGTGGGCAAAGCTGTCTTTGATTTCCAAATTCAGCATTAACACTTGCAAATAATAAGCATGGCCAGGGTTGAACACAGGTTGCTGGGCCAGTTTTGGCTCTTACTGTGAACAGAGCACACCAAGTTGTTCTTAAAGAGGGAAGCTGTGGCTGCTGCTCATCTTTCTATCCTTGCTGATCACCTTCAATGTCTCTGTGACCAGAGTCAGGAATTTTGGGAGTTTATCCAATTTCCAAGCAGACGCACAGCAGTCTAGCATTATCTTCCCTAGAGATCTCTTACCTCTAGACATGTCAAATTTAAGTATGTGAGACAGTAAGAAAACACCAGCTGCAGACCCCCTTATTAAAGATCCACAACTACCAGATTTTATTATTTTGGCTTGGGAGTAGGTGCTTACTGGAAATGTAGGCTATAACTCAAGGGAGAAAATGAAAACAATCCTATTCTTTCCCCATCTCCCTCTCTTTCTGCCTCCCCCCACCTTTCAAAAAGACAAGTCTTTTGAAATATTGTCAAGGCTCTGCTTAAAAGGGCTCCACGGTGCTATGAATTTGAATGTCAGCAGATAATTAGTAGATTTAATTACATACAGAGAACAAATATATTGGAGTGGCACATAAGCAGAGTGAGATTCTGTGTCCCTGATATGGAGAATTGCCTGTGGATGTTATATTAGGAGGTGGATACTGAGTCAGGAAGGCTTGCAATAGGAAAATGAAGACAGTGGAGAAAACAGGGTGTTGAAATGCTACCCAAAGAGGAAGAGGAAAAGAGTTCAGCTTTCACTGACAATAAACCAAATATCAGAAAAATCAGATTGTAAGAGGAGGAAGAAGAATCTATGCCCTTTGAAGAACCCTAAATGCTGAAGTTTTTTAGAAGTATAAGGAGGGATGGGTTCTATCAGAGCGCAGAAAAGCAGATAGTGTTGGAGACATATGCTCAGAACTTCCTTACATATACTGGGACTTTACAAGCAGTGAAGACCTCCTTGTTCTCCACTTTTTTCTGCCTGATCTGTGTTTTAGATGAAATAATATATCCCATATTCATTAAACCCTATCAAGTAGCTTGAAGACTAAGGATGTGAATAAGGTATAGCTATAATTAGCGTTATAGCCATATAAAACATGTAAGAAAATAATACATTAAATTACAGAACCTGGAGGGAGAAGAAAAAAGTACAGGTTGCAGAACATTTTTCTGCTTCGTTATTGACAGCATTTCAAGAATTAAAAAAAAATTTTCTTAAAATTAAAAGCTGATTCTTCCCTGGATCTTCACAGGATCTTTCCAAAATTTTCTGGAAAATTACTTATAAAGAGAAGACAAATGAACAGCACCTAAAGCCCACAGTAAATAAGCATTTGCCACTGACATTATAACATGTTAGATTTACTTTTTTCAAAATAAAGCTGTGGAAAGCACTTCAGCTGTTAAGCTGGAGGATAAAAAGAAGTTAAGCAGTTTAAAGTCTTGAGAAAGCAGTTGTTCAACTTTATAAAGCAGAATTTGTGGGCTAGATATAATTTTTAAAAAACCTTTTGTGCATGAGGGAAATACCTTAAACAATTACCCTTCTCTAATCAGTGGATATTTATATCTCACATAAGTCATTTTGCTTTCAATTTAGCTCTTGGAATTTAGTTTCTCCAGGTTGAGCAGCTGTACTTTGTTTGGGAAAATGTATGTGAATCTTCCAGACACTGAGGTTTTTCAAAATTTGTTGTTCCCAAATACCAGTACCAAACACCAGCCATTTCAGCAGTCAGATGTCATTATATATTATGGAAATCCAATTCCTATTTCTAAGGTGCTTTCGAGTAGTGAAGTCCAGGAATAATTCATTCAGTCTATTTGCTTTCCAGGTTTTGCTAAATTTTTTTTTCTCTCTTGTAAATTATTGGTCCTCTAGATTTCAGTTTGGAAACAAACACAATCTGTCACCTTAGAAACTTGCAAAGATGTTTTTATGCTTGTGGTATGCCTGTTACAAACATCTAAAAAATCCCAAGATTGACTTAGTTCATAAATATGTATGTGGAGGGGAGGATAATATGCATTTTTATAAACACATATATATGTGCAAATATATTTAGAATTGAGTTTGAGGATATTTCTGGTTTAGGGGAGGAAGCAGTCAATTTTTTATGACAAATACTCATTCCCCAGTTAAAATGTAGCTTCTGAGATAATAGGTTAGAAACTGATTTCTGTTAAGAGAAATATCACATAGTGATGGGACTCAAAGATTTTAGTCTTTGAAAAAACATCAGATGTCCATTCTGATAAAAGGTGTGAGTTGACACAGTCCAGGCAGATGCAATGGAAAATAATGTCCCATGTTGGTGCAAAAGGAAAACGAGAGGAAAAAAAAACCAAAAACTCAACAGGAAGAGAAGAGGGATATTTTATCAATTTCCTGTCTTTTCATCATGGATTTAATGTGAAGAACAGGTCAACAGGCAAAATACTTTTTTGCAAGCAACATAAATTCCCAATCATTTAAATTAATAGGGAGAATTTTAAGTAGAGGATGAAATTGTCTAGCTTCAGAAGACATTTTGTATGTGCTCATTATTTATGACAATAAATATAGTGCAGGAAAGGAACACAAGGACAGGAGAAAATAATTTTATTTGCATGCACAAGTGCTTAGTATTTCTTTTCACACAAAATTTAGTACTTCCCTGAAAGGAGAAATGAGCCCTTCTACATGTGTGAAAAATGAGTGTACAGATGCAGTTAGTGTATCTTAAATGATCACACATGGTTTGAATGGCAATACAGAAAAGGAAACTTGCCCAGAAAAAAAAAAAAGAAAACTCATTTTAAGGAACTATATTCTGACTATTTTGAATGAAATAATCACTCAGCCTAAGAAAGCAAGACTTGTGTATTAAAGCCAGACAAATGAGACCATTTTAAAGACACTTTAAGCACCTGATCATTTCTGCCATTAGAAATCAGTGCAGTGAGACACTTGGTCCTTTCTCTGCTGTTGTAAAGGCTCCCCTGAATATGTGTCTTGGCTGCCAGCAAGTTGGGCTATTTCCATTCTCTACTAATGTTGAATGGCAAGTCCCAACACAATGAGGTGTCAGCACTAAGGTAGAAGCTCTCATTGCTAAATGACAGCAGGCTTCACAGCCCTGGCTGGTGCTTCTTTCACCTCGTCCCTCAGACCTCCTGAGACCTGGATGACAGCCTTCTCTTGATAGCTGGGGAGAGCACTGACACCTCCCATGCATTAATACACTTGTCTATTGTGCTTAACACATGGTGTGTTCATTTCTACCAGCACTGGCCCTCCTAACTGGGAAGCAGATGTTGCAAAGGTTTGGGAACAGTAGCAAACAACATATATTTTGCTGGCATTAAACAGCAATGTTCCCAATAGCAGTTTGAAGAAGAAGGTGTAAGAAGATGCAATACATGACAGCTCACAGAGTGTGTGATGTAGTCAAAATATCTCCCTGACCTTGAGGAGAAGGGATAATGTTGAAGTTTGTGATCAAAATATAAAGGAGTGATTCTGTGTCTCATTTCAACCAATAGTGATGTGTTGTGGTACAACACAGCATTTCCAGAGGAAGATTTCACTAGAAGTCTGTGGAAATTTGGGTGAGATGTAGAGAGGGCTGGATTTAGCAGGCACAATGAGAACCAGTGTGTGTTTCTGGACTGTGAAGCTGCCAGGCTGGCATTTGTATTTTGTGTATTTGGGGCTTCGTGCAAAATCTGTAATTTGATTTGAGCAGAAGAAGCTGTTTAGTCTCCTCACATGTTTGGGATCCTGGTTTGGGATTAACATCTGTTGCTCCATTCCACTTCTGTTATGCTGATGCTATTTCAGTGACAAATGGGCTGTTGTCAGCCTTAGTGGCAATAAATCAGCTTTAGATCAAGCAGAGTGGGAAATGCAGGTTCAGGAAAGAGCAGCAGAGCAATGGGGCATTATTTCTGACTGCTTCTACATCAACTGTCCTATTCAGTAAAAGAACAGCAGCAATCTTGACCTAGCAATGTGGGTTGGATGGGTATGCAAGAGGCCACTCCAAGGTTGAAGTTTCCAAGGTCAGAGCCTGTTAAATCATGCTAAATCAACATAACTATTAACTTTATCATGGAAAACTCAGCCTAAAGGTGGGGTTATTTTTGATTGTCTCACTCACTACAAGCTGCTTTTGTCAGTTTGCTGCACTGAACTTGAAAGAATTCTGACTTTCCCACAAATTTAATTTCCAGGGGTTTCTCCTGATCTCTACACACATTCCTGGGGCTGTGCCTAACTCCCATCACTAGTAATGATGCACTATGTGCAATGATAGGCACACTCATGAAGTGCAAGGAGCTCAGAATTCAAAGGGAAGAAAGCAGATCTGCTGTTCCCCCCTGCTCCCCTTCCACTCCCCACTAGTGCTTAATCCCAGCAGCTCAGCAAAGAATGCAACATCAATGACTTCAATGGTGTTACAGGTCTCTGGTGCACATCCCCTGTCTCAGCTCTAGAAGTTTCATGCCCAGAAGTCCTGATTTATTCTGAAACTAAAGTTTTGGATATTGGTGATATTAACAAAATCATTTCATGAAAATCTGATAAAATACTAATCTGTGTTGGCTTTCGTGTAATATTTTAACACAGATTTTGATTGTAAATAACAGGAGAGCTTATCTTTCAAAAAAATCTATTATCCACAGTCACTGTCCTTGTAAAAAGAAAAAAAATTACTAAGCAAGCAATTCACTGCAATCTAGCAAAGAGTTAGAATAATCTTCCAACAAAGAATGTAATTTATTTGAAAATAAAATAAACAAGTCACAGGCATGTAAAAGATTCAGTAGCAATTTCAGCAGGAAAGACAAAGCACATAATTTCAGCTTTCATGTACCATTTTATAATGCTAAAATCTTTTCTTAGTGATTTCATGCAGATAAATGTATGAAAGGATAATTAGACAAATGGTTTGACAGACTTGAAAACATTTTGGTCATCCTAATCCAAGATATGACATTTTAACTTTGAGGAAAAAAATATCATTTTGGCTTCTTTCTCTCATTTGGGATAACAATAGCATCTGGAGGCTGGAATTCTTTGCAGAATGAAAATGTGACTACCTAATCAGCTCTGATTTTCAAAGGCAAAGTAAATAGTAATTATCTTAATTTAGAGCACAAAAATAATGCTAAATACATGGAAAATCTTACTCTTGGCAATGTTGACTGATAGGCAAAGATGTGGGGGAGTATCTGGTGACAGGAGTTTCTAAAACGGGTTTTAAGAAACATTATTTAGTAAATCCATAAACAATTAATTTTCTCTTAGATTTAAGAGAATAGTCTACGTGACCTCTTGAACGCCTTGCTTGTTTTCATTTCTGTGACTAACCATTGTCACTGCTACAACTGTTGCATGACAAAATCAGGTTAGAAGGGAAGTATATGTATGTGAAAACAAAAGCAGATTTAAAGGTTCAGGTAAGTGCTCTTCAATGACTTCTTTGGGCATATTTTTCCACTATCCTAATCAAATTCGTTGGAGTTTTTTTGTTTGGGTTGTTTTTTTGCTTTTTTTCCCCCCTTTTTTCTTTTTTGTTTGTTTGGTTTGGTTTTGGTTTTTTTCTTGCAATCAGTCAAAGAGCAAGAGAGCAAGCAAAGCAATCAGATTTAAAGCATTGCTTTGTTGGTTAGACATTAGTGTTCCAGCCTCTTTCACATTCAGGATATTGATATTGGTAAAATTGATAACGAATTATTCTCCTTGAGGCTTAATTAAATTTGCCACTCTTTTGTCTTTAGCACAGGCAGCTGGGGATTTCAACTACTTAAATTCTTGAGTCTTAAATTCTTGAGAAAGTTCTGCTGTGAGACAGTCATGCAACTCATATCACAAAGATCCTGAATTATTTCAAGCTGTTAATCATTCTTCAGATAGGTGGAAAAAAATTTAAAATAACTACAATTATAAAATAATTATAAGCACATTTTAAATACAATCTCTTTGTGGGATATAGAATGTCACAAAAGCAAATCAGGTCTTTCTCAACCTGAGTTCCTGGTGAAATAGTGCTAAAAAGGACACATGTCCTCTATCTGGCAGTCAGGAAGTTCTTGGATCTTTAGGTGCTGCAGTCAGGAGAGCATTAGGTGTATTTATGTTCTCACCTTTCCTTGGGATCAATATGATGGAAATTCCAGAAGAGCATGGTGAGAGGCAGCTGTCACTGAAGCACGTTCAGGACTAAGTCTGTCTGATGACCATTCTTGGTGAAAAGTTTTTCCTTCTCCTCTCCTGTGAGAGTCACAGCACTCCCCTGAAGGAAAAAGTGCTTCTAAACACATGGGAGAAGGGGTGGCAATTGATGCACTTCTGTGTCTGCTGCCTACTCAAAAAGGAACCCCACTATACAAAACCAAGGCAAGCAAATAGAGAAGTTACTTTCACAGCTCACCCTATTTAATCCTCATCAGTTGCAATAACACCAAGCAACATACAGGGATTCTTCTCAAGAATTACAGTACAACTAAACTGGACAAAAAAAAAAATATATGATGCCTCCCCCTGGAGTTCGCAGTCAAGGTAATAAAATAAAGAAAGACTGGAAAGCACAGGAGAGCAGGGAGGCAGCATTGCTGGCTGTAATCAAACCAGGCTATCAAAGTGACACTTTTTTTATTTCACAGTGGTTGGTTTCACAGCACCAGGGCCTTTGCTGCTCCTCACACAGCCCCAGCAGCGAGCAGAATGGGGCTGAGCAAGGAGCTGGGAGGGGATGTGCTGGATCTCAAGAATCTGGAGTTTTTGAGCTTTCTGTGCTTCCTAGCACAGACCCCCTTGAGATCACTGCTCTGGACCTGAAACCTTGGAAAATACTTGTAAATATGAATAATAAGTTAGAAATCACAAATGTGTAGTGAGTTAGATGTGCGTATTTTCACTGGGTGATGGGTTTTAAATTTGAGGTTTTTACAGTATAGTGGTAGCTATAAGACAAGATGGAGAATTTTGAGTGGTGTCTTTTCTTCTTGTTCATCTTCTTCTCTTCCTTCTTCTTCACAGAACTTAGGTAGTTACATTTAGATTGGTCAGTTGAAAGTCATTCTAAGGGTCGTGGGAATCTATTATTGGGTCAAAAGTATAAATAATATAGGTGCAGAACTTTTATTGGTCTGTTTAGCTTTAAAAGGCCTTGAAACAGACTCAGCTTAGAGCCATTTTTCCTACTTCTAGCAAGCAACTAGAGGTACTGTTGTACTTTCTGTAATTTCTGGTAAGATATAATAAACATCCAAATCTGAACATGAGAAATCATCTCAAGTGCCTTTCTAATAATCCTGGCTCCGAACAAAAACAGACGACTGATGACAAACCACTAATTAGTGGTGCAAAGCCCAGCACACTCCTACAGGGATGCAGCTGGGACAGTGGACTCTGGCTGACCAAAGGGACATCCCAGACCATGAGCACAGCCTCGTGCTCAGCAGTGAGAGCTGAGAAGATGAAGTGATGAAGAAGATGAAGTGATGGCATTTGCCTTCCCAAGTAGCCATCATGCAGTAGGGAACCCTGCTTTCCTGGAGATCATGGGCACTATGGGAAGTGGGGAATTAATTCCTTGTTTTGTTTTATTCCTGTCCACACCTTTTGCTTTAATTTCTAAACTGTTTATCTCAACACAAGAGGGCTTTTTGCACTTTTACCCCCCTGATTCCCTTCTGCATTCCACTGGGGGGAGTGAGCCAACAGCTGTGTGCATTTAAAACAGGAGTATCCTAGATGCATTTGAGGAATTTCGGTTTTTTAAAGAAATGGCAGTTAAGCTCTTCAAAATTCATTAAATAATTCACACTTTTTAGTCAGAAAGAAATATTAGACATGTAGAAAATGGTCCTTAAAAACTGAATAAAGAATGAAAACCAAGGATTATACCACTTATTTTAAAGTTGCAATTTATAGGAATAGGAGTTTCCTTTCAAACCCTCATTTGGGCATTAATCAGAAAAGGAATAGGAGAGTCTTATTTTATCACTTCAGTAACTTTCAGGCAAAGGCTGCAGTCAAGTTAAGGAGGGGTGGGCTTGGGTGGTCTCAGCCTCTTTATTCAGTTTAGCCAAAATGTGCAAATCTCCTTCCTGGCAGTGTTGAAGCCATTTCCCATAACATTTCAGTGTGTGACACCACTGCTGTGCCCAGAGCCCTGTGA
>VXBI01008515.1:0-99107 GCA_013397375.1 Toxostoma redivivum
AGAGCTCAGACTTATTCCACCTCAGGCATAAGAACTACCAGACAAGAACTTTTACACATCTTGGGGAAAAAACCAAAACGGATTCCGAGAGCTGCCCTTCTAAGCATTATAATTTGAGGTTTCTTGTCGTTGACCTAAAGACCTCAAGTCTGAGGCAGCTGATGAGCTGGTAGGCTCTTTCTGTGGGGGTAGACTGGATTTTCATCTTTGAACTGACTGCTCCTGGCTATGTGGCAGGGCTCAGAAGCACTGTGTGATCCCAGCTGAGGACAGTTATTGAGAAGGCATTTGAAAAGGAAGAGGTGTGAGTGACTTGCAGTGACTGTATTTGAAGGAAAGAAGGTCAGATGAGACAATTCTTCTTCTCCAGGGATTAGAAAGAAGGTATCCAAAGAAGAAATCGTTGCTTCTCTTTGCTTGTGTTTCTGAGGAACCAAGCTAAACTGTGAGTGCTGGAATGAATGTCTGCAGTGCCATCAGGAGAAGCACAGTGTAAATGGCCTTCTCTCTCAGGTTCTCGTTGTATTAGCCACATGCTGACTTTCCAATTGGCCCAAGCAATTTGCAGGGAGAGAATGGGCAGCAAGGGAATTATAACAGAGATGGGGCTGCCCAGCAGTGCTGTTGATAGGATTGTCTCTTCTTCTTATGCGTGTCATGTGAACTATGCTGCAATAGTCACTGTTTCTCTATCAAATAGCATCTCTTCAATTTCCTTTTCCTTCTTTTCCTCCCTTACAGCAGTCAAAACCTGTGTATGCCAAAACATGTATCCTACGTAGTTAATTGCTCAGATGAGCCTAAAGGATACTATCTAAAAGAGAATAGATAGCTGTTACCCTCAGCCACCTTTAACCAGCCCTTCTTGATTCTTCCTGAATGTCCAAAGTGTTCGCATGACAGCAGCTGGCTGAGTTCTGGGACAGTTTGTAGCCTTTAAGGTAATGGTGGGCAGTTCTCACCTTTGGCTGCTTATAGGTTCAGTGAATGGCTCCTTCATGTATGGGATGTGTTTCCCAACTGCCTGTCCCATACTCCTGGTATAAAGACCAGACAGTCAGAGCTTGGAGAGCCCTTGTGTGTGCTGCAGCTTCACCCCTGCAGCTGGGTCATGGAGTGTTTGTGGTTTGTGTGGTGGGGACTTGGCCTCTGTGCGATGTCTGCCCTAACACAGGCCAAACTAAGCTGAGTCAGAGATGATCCCATCTGGAGGAGCCCACAGGCTCAGAAGTTCACACACTGGGAGGAGGTTCTTGCTAGAAGTGATTGGTGGCTTGCTAGGGACAAAGCCTGGTGCCCTTTGTTTTGTCAGTCATACTGTTCTGTGAACAATTCTCATTTTTTTTGGTGGATTTTCCTTCTCTTCTGCTTTTATCTACATCCATTGGATTGTGTTTGAATCTGTTGATGGATGGCCCTGCTCTGGAGCACCATTCAAGATGTGCCTGGTTTTGGGTCCACATCTTCCTCCAAGCAAGCTCCAGTCACCTTTCATCCTGCTCTTGCCCTCCTATTCTCTTTTAGCATTTTCCTTGGAAGATGCTCCTACCGTGCCTGGCACTGGCAGAACCTCCAGTGTCTGTCTTGGACATCACGCAGTTAGGTTCATAAGCAAGCAGGAATGGGTAGGTTTTTCCAGCTCAGCCTTGTCTCACTCGGTGCAATGAGGGGAGATCCCCAATAGATGGCACTTGAACCTCTTCCCTGGCTGTTTTTTCCCCCTCCAGCTTCGGGATGTTCAGACCAGCGTATGCACAGATGCAGCATGAGCCTGTTACAGCACACTGTGTGGAAAAAGGAGACCAAAAAGCGGTTCACTGTGTAACAAGAGGTGAGCAAATCCCCAGGTGACTTCAAAGGGTGAAAAAAGCATCTCTTTCTTTTTGAGAAGGCTTGGCCAGGCCTGCCTAATGAGGCTTTCTGCACCCACACACATTCCTGTTCTTACACCTGGCAGTGTCAATGGTACACCTTGGGCAGGATAAACTGCAGAAAGCCTTAGCTTGTCCTCTGAGCACAACAGGAAACACAGCCCCAGAGGGAATCTGTGCATTAAATTAATCCTCACTGCATTGTCTTCACCCCCACTGCCTGTCTCCCTATTGCACTGTTTGGTCAGGATTCCCACAGAGGAATGTCTCTGAGGGAAAAGAAGATGTGGCACAGCAGATATCCAGGGATGTCTTCCCCATGGCAGCAGTGGGCAGGAACATGAGGAAGTGAACCAGTACCCTGCCTCAGCTCACATACCTCTGCCCTCTCCCTGTCACCTCAGTGCCGTGTGTTCTTGAAAGGGAAACTTGCCACTTGCCTCCTTTCTGCTCCTGGTCTGGCTATGAGGATCTTAAAGAGCTCTTCAAGAAATGCTGGAGCAGGCATGTGGGTTTACCCTAAGTGTTGTGTGATACATTTTTCATGCTTTTATCATGTGACCAGAGGAAACTTGGACTAGGTTTGAGATTTGAGTTTTAGTCTGAACCCAGCAGGCAGATCAAAACTCCAGGGGTTTGGAAACCCACAGGAACCAAAACCAGAGTAGTGATCACATGAGATGCTTGGGAACAGAAACCACTGAATTTTGCATAGCTCCAGCAGTGTGATCTAGTAACAGGCTAGATTACAGTCTGGGCACATACAGCTAGGGGCCAGGAGGTGCCACTTCTGTTCTTAGATCTTCCACAGCTTTTGTCAGTGACATTCACAAAGTCAAGTAACCTTCTCTGACCTGGGTTTTTCTTTGGGAATAATACTGTTACTTACCCCTGGAAAAATATTTTGCTATCCTCAGATAGAAGTTACTCAGTAGTGTTCTGCAATGTGTATGTGGAGGAGCAATGTCTCCAGACCTCTCAGGAAGCTTTCTTTCCACTATGTGATGTGGCAGAGTGACTTGTCATGTACTGGGAACCCATTCAGCACATTAAGCCTCATCCTCAGGGCACAGATCACCTAAGACAAGGGTTGCAGCAGTAGGTCATAGCTCTGCTTTCTGTGAGGGTTTTTTTTCCTCTGGGAGTTTGCTAAATTGCTTGTCGCTGGTTGCAGCAGTGTGACCCCACACCTCATTCAGAGCAGATGCTGGATGCTGTGGATTGATGGAGAGATTGCAATCTGTCCATCAGCTGTTCCTGGCATTGCAGTTGTGGATCAAGAGAGAAGTCATGGTACTTTACCAGTGTGAGGTGCACAGTTAGCTGGGGAGGAACCTGAAGGCGTGAGTTTCTCCTGAGTCTGCTAGAACACAGAGATGCTCATGGATAGAGTCTGAGAAAACATTCAGAAGTGAGAAGGTATCTATAACTAGACTTCCAATAGAACTGGGTGTACCCAAAGTTGGTGTTCCTGGCAATTCTGGTCATATGAAATACAAAGCAAGAAAGAAACAGCTGCTCTACAGGTATTTGCTGAAACACATGTAGGTAAAGGTTGCAGAAGCAGGATCTGTAGTATTAGTTTCTCTCAAATTGCAAGTGCCCCCAAAAAGGCTCATCAGCACTTGCTTTTGCTGCTTGCCCTGAGAAGGCCTGGCCCTGCAGCAGGTTAGAAGGCCAAGCATAAACCCTTCACCAGGCTGTGGTCCCCACTGCTGTCCTGTGGTATAGTGGGGTGGGGTGAGCTCAGATAGAACCTGTGATATGTCACAGCTGGGATGGCAGGTTCTGCTCTTCTTCTTTTCAGGGAGCTTTTTCAGCTTCATCTGTTCTGGAACAGACAACTAGGCCCTGGCATGTGCCTGTCCCAGTGCTTGAACTCTGAATGGGAAAGCAATCATACACAGTAGTTTAAGCTGACTGTGGTTTATGGGTTATATCTTAGAGACCATTACAAGGACAGCCAGCGTCTCCAGAGCTGAAATAAGGAATGAATAATAGCTTGGGGAATTTTGCTTTATATAAAAAAGAAAAAGGAAAAAATTATAAGAGGATCTCTTATTGGACTTTGGGATATACACTGGTTATTGGTTAGGTCCCAGAAACAATTCTTATCTAGCATTAAACATATTATTGCATATCTCTATGGAGAATTTCTGGTTTCAGATGGCATTTTACTCCCTCCTGTTGGATGCAGGATGCCAGACTAGCAATCTGCTCATGAGCACTATTCCCTGGTTTTTTTTTTAATTCATGCAATAAGAAAAGCAGAAGTACCTATAGCAATGTGTGGTGGCTTAGATCCAATATGGTTGGATTGTGATTTCAATTTGGTATGAACTGGGGGGAAAATAGGTGAAAACAAGTCCACGGTGTGAATGCAGAACTCAGAAGAAATATGGTTTAACAGCTGAGACGGTTTCCTACTGCAGACATCTTCTAAGACGGCACTATCTGAAAAGCAAAAATTTTGTTTCCTGGCTCAGACTCTGTGCTGGTTGTACTCCTTGAAGAAAAAATACTTTGCTAAGTGGAGCTGAACCGAGGCCCTTTTCCCTGCAGGAAAGATGTGCTCTCTCTTTTCCACAGTCAGCACTTTGGGAGTGCTCTTTCCTTATCTTGTTACAGGCCTGCTGGCTGAGAACTGGGAGCCCACAGTTAACCAGCCTGCGCTCCTCTGGAATTTGTACACAAGCAGAGACCTCTGCAATGCTTCCAGGAGGAAGGCTGGGACAAAAGGCTCTGTTGGCCCCGAGGGACTGGTAATGGGCAAAAGGGACCTTTCAGCTAGACATGGGGAGTTCATCTCTGGCACGGAGCTGGCAGTGGGTGAAAGCCTTTTGTTGTTACTGCTGGCAAACGTGTGGGTGGCTTCCTGTGGGTTCAAAGCCTATCAGTCAGTCCCTGATAACTTTCCTGACTGTTTTGCCAGGGAGGTGCTGGAGGACTGGCCATGGAAATGGGGCACCTTGCTTGTGCCCAAGGATGGCTGGTGCAGCAGGAGCTGGAGCTGGCCTGGCCCCGCGCCCGCGTTCCTGCGGGGAAAGGCTGTGGCGAGCTTCCCTGCTGCTGCAGGCCCCATGCAAGTTCCCGGCGTGGCTCAAGGGACTCGAGACAGGACCCACGAGCCCTCCCTATGGATCGGTGCTCTGAATCGGAGACAGAACAGACAGGTCACGGCATCCCGTTTTGGGATCCGTGGACTGAGCGGGGGGTTGCGAGCCAGGATGCGATAGCGCAGAAGCAGCTCCCGGTCCGCTACATCCCGAGCAGAGCCCGCCCAGCCCGGGAACTCCAAAGAACGCGGGCGACCGGGAAGGGTCGGTGACCCTTTAAGCGGAGTCCCCGCCCCGTCCCGCCCCGTCCCGCCCCGTCCCGCCCCGTCGGGCCAATGTGCGCCGCGGCTGCCGCGCCGCTTGTTACAAGTTTCCCGTGTTGGCGGTGCCGGAGGGATCCCGGGGTGGCGGCGGGCGGCAGCGGGACGCGATGCGATGCCCGGTGCCCGCCTGGCGCTGACCGGGCGGCAGCGCTGCCATGAGCGGAGCCCGGCGCCTCGCCCAGGGAGCTCTGCCGTCCCGCAGTGAGCACTCCGCAGCGAGTGTCTCTTGTCCCCTGCAGCACGCTGCCAGCTGGTACCTCCCTCCTTTCTGAAGCGTAACTGGGGAGGGGGTGGAAGGCAGAGGAAGTTTGGAGTTCAGTTTTTTTCTGTAGGCTTTGGAGAGGGATTCCCTGTGGCTGCCAGCGCGGAGGGGCTGCAGGACAGGGCGCGGTGGCGGAGGGGACAGGGGCACAGCTGGGAGCGGCTGTGCGGAGCCGTGCCCCGCCGCCCTGTACCTGGGGTGCTGGATGCGAGCCCCGCCGAGCGTAGCGGCAGCGGCGCGGCAGATGCGTGCGTGTGTGTGTGCTTAACCCTTTCTTGGCTCCTCGGATTTGTACCATGCTGAAGATCCTCACCAAAAAGCTCAGGAACCAGAGTTTGAACGAAATTCAACCTTTCCAGCTAAAGGTAAGAAAAGACAGTTTTCTCTCGGTTGTTTTTTGTCCCCTTCAGGTAACTACTAAGAGGGCCTTGAGAAGCTGGAAACTTGCAGTGTTTATTTATGCTGGGTCAGTTTCCTCTCAGCCAGTGTGCTGAGGAGGAACTGGCCTAGGCTGTATTCCTGTTACTTAAAGTCCCGTTCCTTTGCACTCAGAATTACCCTGCACAATTCAGATAATACATCTGTCTTCATACACCTTTATGTATCTGTTCTTTACAATGTTTTCCTTTTGATGGGTTTCACATTTAATTGTGCAGGCATTTGCCTAGATAGATACCTTTGTACGTGTGCAATCTGTAGCCTCGCAGCCCTTTCCACGCTAGAACCCCACTGTGCTAGGTGCTGTACAAACATGATTTACCTAAAATGCCTTTCAGCTCTTTATTTGCATTTCTCTCTCTTCTGGTCCTGAAGGCCAGAGTCTGAGCTGAAGTTTGCAGGCTGGATCATTGCATTGACCCATGGCTTTCCAGATTCTTCTTACATCCGTTTTTAATGTTTAAAATAAGACTGAGGACCACAGATTCAGGATAAGAACTGTCTAAGCCCTTCCTGCCAAATATAAAGAGGAATTTTTTGAGCCATATACCACGGGATAAAAATGGAGCCATGACGAATGAGAAAAAAATACCAGATCCTGATTTGGCAAAATTGTTGTGAACCAAGGGATACCCCCTGAAATCAGGAGAGTTACCCTGGATTGGCACCAGTACTGAGGGAAGTGTAGCACCTGGCCCCAAATAAAAGAAAGGATCTGGGAAAAGTAGCAGCCCTCGTTGCCTGGGTTGGGGGTTGGGGATCCGTATACCAGACTCTAGTGGAGTCTTTTGTATGTGTTACACAGAGGCTCATTGCCGTGTGGCTGCACTTCTGCGCAGTCACTCTGGACAGGCTGATGGCAACTTTGATGAAACATCAGCACTGTTTCTAACAAAGTTTGCTGTACTTCTTCCTCTGGGAATTGCACATTCTGTGGCTCTCAGGGGAGGCAGGGTTAGATTTTATTTTTAGAAGTAAAATAAGGGCAATGCTTTAGGTTGTAGTGGATTGATTCAGTGCAGAGTATCTGCAGAGGCAGTGAGGGTTTTTTAGCACTGTGTTTCTGAGCCTTATGGCTGCAATCTCCTTTAGCTTTATTGTTTGTCTCTTGGAGCCTCAGGTTGAGAAACTGAGAATCTTTGGAAGGAGCTCTCAGAGGTAGATACAGCCTTCAGGATGCTTGGAGGCATGCAGGAAAATGTGCATGAGTGGGCATCTGCAGCCATTTTGTTCATGTTAGTGCCAAGGTTTTGTGCTGCAGACAGGTGGTCTGCATTTTTGCAGGCTCAGTGGAGAAAGTTAAGCTTGCACTGTGCCTTGCTTGCAAGGCTAATGCATAGCCCATCAGAGCTGTCTTTGCAGCCTGCAGTGGGGAGTGCTACAATGACTGGTACACATGTGTATGGGCAGAAAGCCAGACTTGCAAACTCTGGGTTTAAATCTGTTTTGTAGGCCTTTGGGGACCATGTGCAGCTGCCTGGTCTTGGTTGAGCCTTGCAGCAGCATACTGATTGCTTAATGGAGTGTGCAGTGCTCTGTCTTAAGTGTTGGACCAGAGCTCCTTGCAGGTATGGACCCTGGGTAGGTGTCACAGGGGGTGAGCAGCGTGCTAGCTTCTGGTGGCTGTGCTGTGCATGGGCCCTGTGGCAAGGCCAAGTGTCCTGTACCATTTTGCTCCCCTGCCCTCATGATGCAGGGCTGCTAGGCACTGACCAGACTTCAGCCTTCTTGTCTTTGGTCTGTGTCTGTGCAGGCCTGTCTGTATTCTGGCTTGTATGGTATATGCATTATTTAAAAGGGTCAGTGTGCTGTCATTGAAACCTAGTGAAAAGTTAGGTGAGAGCACAGAATCAGGTCTGTAGCCCTGTAAGTGGAGAATGAGCATCAAGTTTGGATAGAGTAAGAACTGATCTACATTCACTGCCCAAACCAAGTGCTTTCTGAGCTTTAATAACAGTGTGCTTAGTTGCTCTTCTTCTTCATTGCCCACTCACTTTAGCACTTTATGACCTTTTTGGGAAGTTCCCAAATTCAAGGAAAAGCAAGCTGCTGTTGTGCTTCTGGCTTGCAGCTGTATTGAAATAAGCTAAAGTCCCAGGAGATTGTTCTTGGGTAAATTGACAACTCATTTTTACAGGTATGGAAGATTTGACCAACCTTGGATTAGCCTCCAAGCTTTGGAAATCTTTTCAGGATGAAATTTCCCCCCACTGCAAAGGTTTTATTTTTGTATGATATGTCCCGAACTGGTTTAGTGTGGCTGTGATAGGTCCTCCTAGTCTTTCTCCACTTGGAGAAGCTGAGAGGACGCCATGGCCTTCTGTAAACGAAACCACAAAATATGCAAGCTTTGGGTGTTGATGTAATAGACTTCTCCTTTTCCATTGTAAAGCTGGTCTTTAAGCAGTTGACAACTAGGGCTGCTCAGAGGACTTTGACTCAAGAGATGTGCTGGTGTCTCTCAGAAAGTGCCCCTTTATTTCCCTTCCACAAAAAGTCACCACGGTGGGAAGGGAGGGACTGACTGACACTTCACCTGATGTTGGGTTAGCCTGCTCAGCCAGAAGTTTCTGATAAAAGTGTCTGGGCTGTCAAGTGTAATAGTTAGTGTTCAAATTTGAGTGCCTCACCTTGGAAGACAGCTGTTCTTGCTTCACAGTATCCCAGAATGGGTAAGGTTGGAAGGAACCACAGTGGATCATCTGTGCAGGGTCATGCTCAAGCACATGACGCAGGATTGTGTCCAGACAGTTCTTGAATATCTCCAGTGAGGGAGACTCTACAATCTCTCTGGGCATGGTCAGCCACACAGTAAAGAAGTTCTTCCCTGTGTTCAGGTGGAACTTCCTGTCCATCTGTTCCTGCCTGTCGCCCCTTGTCCTTTTGCTCAGAACCACTGACAAGAGCCTGGCTCCATCTTCTTGACACCCCCTCTTTAGGTATTTATATACATTGATGAGATTCCCTCTTAGTTGACTCTTTTTGAGACTGACCAGGCTGAGCTCCCTCAGCCTTTCCTGGTAAGAGAGATGTTCCAGTCCCTTAATCATCTTTGCTACCCTCTACTGAACCCACTCAGGAGCTCCATGCCTCTCTTGTCCTGAGGAGCCCAGAACTGGACACAGAACTCCAGATCTGCCTCACCAGGGCTGAGCAGAGGGGCAGGATCACCTCCCTCAACCTGCTGGCAGTGCTGTTCCTAATGCACCCCAGGATTTTATCGGCCTCCTTGACCACAGGACACACTGCTGGCTCATGGATGGCTTGCTGTCCACCAGGACCTCCAGGTCCTTCTCCACAAAGCTCCTTTTCAACACCTGAGCCTGTGCTGGTCCATGGAGGTGCAGGACCCTGCACTTACCTGTGTTGAATTTCAGGAGGTTGCTCTGTGCCCATCTCTCCAGCCTGTCCTTCTGAAACCCTCTGGGGTACCAGCTGCTCCTCCCAGATTTGTGTCATCTGTGAACTTGCTGAGGAGGCATCTGCTCCTCCATGCAACTCATTGATGAATGAGTTAAACAATATTGGGTCCAGTATTGAACCTTGGGGGATACCAGTAATGACAGGCCTTTAGCCAGACTGTGTGCCCCTGGTTATGACCATCAGCCAGTTCTCAGTCCACCTTACTGTCCACTCATCCAGTCCACACTTCCTGAATTTGCTTATGAGGATGTTGTGAGAGACAGTGTTGAAAGTCTTGCTGAAGTCAGTGTAGACAGTATCCACTGCTCTCCCTTTATCCAGTTGTTTCATTGTAGAAAGCAATCGGGTTTGTCAGGCATGATATTCATGCTACTCCTTGTCATCCATGTGAGTAGGCATAGCCTCCAGAATGAGGCATTCCATCACATTTCTAGGGATTGAGGTGAGGCAGACTGGCTGGTAGTTCCCTGACTCCTAATTCTTGCCTCTTTTGAAGACTGGAATAACATTTGCTTTTTTCCAGTTCTCAGGCACCTCTCCTCATTGCCACGACCTTTCGAAGATGATCGTGAATGGCCTAGCTATAGTATTTGCCAGCTTTCTCAACATTTGTGGAAGCATCTCATCAGAGCCTATGGACTTGTGGATGTCAAGTTTTCCTAGGTGTCTTTCCATTGGATACTTGTGCCCCTGTAGCAGAGGCAGCAAGAGCTCCTAGCTCTTGTAGTTCATAGCACAGCCTGTTAGCTTAAGAGCTTCAGCTCTTCAGCTTCTGTGGCTAAATCCAAGAAAGGAGAGGGCATTGTCTGGTGCCTCAGTCTTTGGTCTACCTCTTGCTTCAGTGGTGTGATATTATTTGCTAGAGATTAGGCCAGATTCAGGAGCCTTTTTGGCTGCTTTTGAGCCAGAAGCAGATCTGACTTTACAGGTTAGGTATAATTTTTGATAACAGCTGGCAACTGGGTCTGTTCCAGAGCAGTTGAGACAGGAGAAAAAAGTGAGATCAGGGGAATGTCCCATAGTGTAGTGAAATGCTTCAAACCAGGAAAGTGAGAGAGGCCTGTAACTCAAGGCCTGATTTTTTTTTTTGTGTTTGTTGTCTAGTATAGTTTTTTATTATTTTCTTTCATAATTTTACACTTGTAGCCCTGAGAAGCACTTTCCAAACTATTAAGTCAGGCTGATCAAGGAGCTTTTAAAATGCATGTCTTGGGCTTACATGTGGGTTTGTGATAGAATACTGATATTGAGCCCCTAGAAGTGTTCTCTAACCAATTCCGTGAGCTTTCTGCAAATCAAATGTTTTATTCATCCCCACAATTTTGAGTGGGGATTTCTCACACAAATGTGTTTCTTCCAAGTTTCTTTTTAACTCTTGGGGCCTTACTATTTATGTAGTGGCAAAGTGTGGGTGTCTGTTTTCTGAGTTTTGCTTGTAGGAGAGCTCCTTCGGGCAGGGAGCATCTGGCCGGAACAAGTCTGTGCATTGCCAGTCAAACTAAGCCCTTAATTAGTGGCCCTAGGTGTTATCAGAATGAAACAGTTGGATTGTGGTGTGTTAAAAAATTAACTGGCTGGAACATGCAACTAAAGAAAACCGAGCACTTTAAAGATGGCAATTTCATTCCAGCTTTGCTGTTGACATAACTCTGGAGGTGATACAACTGATGTTCTAATCCACAAAAGTTGTTAAATTACTTATGTAGTTGGCATATTCACTTTGGTCTCGGGCAGAGATAATACAGACATGTTTGTCACTTCCTTAATGTAGATCAGTGATACAAAATCATATCATTTCTCTTCTACATAACTTTAGCCTTATACTTGCTTAAAGGGAATTGTGTGCTAGGTGCTGACAAAACCACTGTGTTAGTTCTCTTCATGTACCCTTGCAGCTCACACGTGTACATACACAGCACTGGAAGCCAGAAAGTCATCTCAGTTATTTTCTCCTGGTATCTGGAATCAGCTATGAGACTCTGGTCTGGCTGGCCAGCCCTGACAGGCAACTGGGAATCATCTCCATCTTCCCTGTATGAAGGGGATTCAGCTGGCTGTGCAAAGTGAACCTCAAGCTTGCAGGCAGTGACTCCTGCAGTCAGTGTCCCTGTGGTAGCTTTAACGTTACTCTGTAGAGCTGAGAGCATTATTTTTTTCATCCTCAGACAAAAAAAAAGAGTGGAGTAGCACAATTATTGATGCACGGTGGGTATTGCTTTCAAAGATCTGTGTAAGTGCTTAGGTTTACTATGAATGAGGACAGACTGATTTCTGCCTTTGTTTGGGCCGATTGCATGCCGTGTGTCACAGGTCTTCAGCTTGGCACAGGGAAAATGTTGCGTTGTCTGCTGTGGTGCATGCAGGTTTTCTCTCCTTGGTGGGTTTTTCAGCAGGTGCCAGCTAACAGGTTCATTCCTCTAGAGCTGGAGGACTCTGTTTTACATTGAAACTTTGCTTTTCTTCCTGTTACATCAGCTGGTTAGATGCTTCTGGTTTGTCGTAATTGCAGGAAAGACACAAAGGCATGAATCTAAGTGTGTAAGTACAATTTTGACTTTTGGAGTATCTGTGGATATGCCTGAACTTAGGCATAATTGGGTCTGAAAATACATATGCTAGTGGCTTGGAAATGCTGTGATAGTTACTTAGCTAAGGCAACAAATAGGCTAGGCAGTCCTGGCCATTTAAGCCTTAGGTTTTTGGGACTTCTGCCTGAGGCATTGTGAAAATAGGTTTGCAATTCTTTCTACTTGGCTTCGAAGGTCTGAATCTTTAAGGGTTGTCATTTTTTCTGTGCAGACATTCAGCACTGATGATCTCCTGTAATGATTTAATCCCAGAGAGTAGTACTTCAGACAAATTGCAGATATTGCAAATATAGCATGATGGGGCATTCATTGACATTGGGGTAGTTTGTTGAGACGTTCTCTCAGCTGGCCTTAATGACTGATAGGAAACTGTGGAGTAACTTAAAAAAAAGTCCACCTCCCAAAGGCACAAAGTAATCTCTTTACTTTTCCTTGTATTTCTCAATCCTTGGTTTTTATTTGAATGAAAAACTAAATACTGAAGAGTCAGTGCTATGTATTTAACTTTGGGATTTCAGTGAAAATTATTATTTTTCTTTGCTGGATAATGCAGTTCTTAATTTCCTGCTGTCATGCATTGTCCTACAAGTTCCAAATTTGTTGCACTGTTTGGAATGCTAAATGTCCTCAAATGTGCACGAAAGAGCACATATTTGAGGTGAAAATACAAAGCAGAACCAGGACATTATTTATTTTAATTATATAACTTTCACAAAAAAGTGGGTTCACCTTCTTTTATAGTAAAAAGCAAGGCTTGCATCTGCTTAGGAGGGTTCTGTGGAGTGGTGGGTGGGCAGGGCACCACTGTGCTGTAATGTGTCAGCCTGGCCAGCTTCCCTGGCTGTTCCTGGAGTATGCCTGGGGCCACAGCAGTGTTGTTGGGATTCCTCAGAATGGGAACCAAGGGCTGCATTCCCTTTTCAGTGGGAAATAACACTCCCACACACATTGTAGGCAGCGCCAGCCCCTCCCACCCCCGTGCCTTTATCTGTAGCCCCTGTTCTCCTGTTGAGTGGGATTCAGGTTGCTGGGTGATCCAGCTCTTCCTAGCAACCAGCATCACAGGTATGCGTGCTCGGCCGTGTTCTGCCGCAGGAGCTGCTGTACGTGGCCGTGGGCAGCGCCTGTTTGTCCTCCTGCCACTGGTGACCAGCAGCCAGCCAGCTAAGCTGTTTGTCAATAGGCACCAGCACCACCCACAAGTGCTCAGCCTGAACACCCAGGCAAGGATTTAGAGAAAAGCCAATTAGTTGTGACCTTTATCTGCACTGAAAGCATTCCCTGTGCAGTGAACTCTGCTGTGACCCAGGCCTGAAAGTTGATGTAAAGGACGTATGGCCCAGTGTGACCTATGCAGAGCTGTCTCCATGCCAGGCTGGGCACAGGGCTGCTCAAGCTGTGGGGATGCAGCAAGCAGGTGAAGCACAATTCAAATAAGGTTTCTTCTGGATCAGCATGGTCACTCCTTGGAGTGGACAGCTCAGGATGTCTCTAGGCATTTCTTCCTTCTCTTGATATGTTCTTGCTTTTTGTAGCCATTATAACCTCCTCTCTGCAATGGTCTGGTGTGTTTGGACACAGACCTGGTGTCCATATGTACCTCAGTCTCTATATCACACTGAATTGTTTCTGGAGGACAGACACTTTTAGGCTGGGGCATCTTGGGAGCTGGCTGTGGTAGAGGGAGCAGATCTTACACAGTGAGTAGTTAGTTTGTGGTTTTTTGTTGTTTGTTTTTTTTTTTTTTTTGAATCTCCTTTGTAGTCACTGCAGCACACCAAGCGTTCAGCCAGATGAACTTTTGCTCTTGTCCCATTGAGAAGCTCTAGCAGAATGGGAATGCCACAATATAGTACCCTTGTGAAGAACTCAATGATTAGTTCTCTGGTACATCCTTGATGGCTTCTTGGAGGGTAAAATACCATGGATACTTATGGAAACTTCCTGTTGGACTTGTATGTAAGAAAGTATCTTGTTTAGTAGATTTGCACCAAAGTCGCCACATGGCTGCATGTGCATTAATCCAAATCCCAGTTCTTTCTAGTTATTCTGTGTTAGCACAGCAGAATGTCATCTGAGTGTGGCATGGGCTAAAAGCCCAAAGAAGATTTTGTGAGTGCTTTACAAAGCAGCTGGTGTGGACCAATCCCTTGTTTCTTTGTTTCCCGCCCTCTTCTCCAGGCATCTCATCATCTAGGCTCAGCCTGCTGCAGAGAACTTGAGCTTGCTAAGGCCTGAGCTGTGGTGCTGGGAACAGATTGATGCCTGTGCTCCACTGGCATGCGCCCTTCAGATGAGTGCTGTAAGCGAGGAGATGCGGTGGAACCTGAGGAGGTATCCCTAAGGCATGGCAGACTGGTAGGCTGTGGGTTGCCTTCCTCAAACACCATGATGGGTTTGGTTGGTCTTTGTACCCAGAAGACACTCCTGAGAAAAGGCCTCTGCAGCTTTGCCTGGATTCACCCTCCCCATCCTAGTTCCAGCATCAGGCCATATGAGAAGAACTATGAGTTCAGGGCTTGAAATGCTTTCTGAGGAGGAAAAGGAAACCGGTGCCTAAGTTTAGGTCTCCAGAAGAGGCTTTTATTAGTTGTCTCCCATTTCATGGATAGGTTCACTTGAGGTTTGTTTCCTGACTTCAAGGTAGATGGTCCTTATCTAAATTTTGATTTATGAAAGGATGGGAGATGCCTGGTATTTGTGAGATGTTCAAATATCTCAATATTCATAAACATCCACAATGAGAATAGGCGGGCCTTGGTTTCTGATATATCTAGGGACCAAACTATTGCTTGGTAGCTGATAAATTGATTTGTCTGGGGTACAAACCTGATTTTGAGCCAGGACTTCAGGGAGATCCCACAATTTGAGCTGCTGATAGCACAAAGATCCTATCCCTTCACACCTATTTTATTCAGTGATCTGTCTCATCTTTCTCCTTCCTGACGGGGTCACATTGTTTCCATGATGCATGCTGGTTTTTGTCCTTACTTCTTGGCATGACACAATCTGCCAAGCTCTATATGGGCATAAGATGAGAATAAAATTTCCTTTGGTTGAATAGGGAATTTCCCATCTTAAGGAAAGGTGCCAGACAGGCAGCTAGGTTCTCTAGTTTGCTGAGAATGTGTCTGGATGTAAGCTGGAAAAATATAAAATAATCCTTCCATATCCTGTCACCCAGTTATTACACACAAATCCAAGCAGTTGCTCCAGACAGTTGTCTGCAGCCAGACTATTCTTGTGTGTTTCTTTTTTTTAATATAATTTTTCTTTATTCTTATGAGTTGGTTATTCCAAGGAAGTAAAGTTCTATGGCCAAAGGCTAATTAAGAGGAAAGAACAGTGGTATTTGGTGTGAAGAATATAAACTGAAATAATTTAGAGGCTTGAAAAATCAGCAGCTTCCATGTATAGATTTTTGTTCTCAGAGAACTGCTTCTGTTCTGGCTTGGACAGAGCCAATCACTTTCAGGAAACCCCTCAACAGTGTTTTGCAGAGGACTGCAATGCAATGCAGCTTTTCCCATTTTGCCCCTGAAATTATATGTGGCAATTCTAATTTAGTATTTGGTGCTTGGATACTGTCTCAGTATCACTCCGTGGTGGGGTGAGTTGAGCCTGAAAGAACACTGTCATGCTTTGCTCTGTGCATCCCCCTTATGTTGTGATATTGCCAGTAAATGCATGATGCTCTGTGTCCCTCTTCCATGAATGGGATTTAGGAGCATCCCAAAGTTAGACCTACAATTTCCCCCAGTATCCTATCCTCCTATATTAGCTTAAAAATTTAACTCATTAGGTTTTCTTTTACCTAAACCTGTTCATTTTACACCACCAAATCTGTGTAGGGTATTTACATCCAGGACATCCCATGGCAAAATATTTCACACCTTAACTACATGCTGCCAAATGATCACCTGTTATTTGTTTAGGACCTACCTCATACAAATTTAATTTTGTGCCTTCTGTGCCATATATTGGAGAAGAGAGTGAATATTCAAATTCTGTCTTTGTGGACTCATTTCTAGCCCATCCCTCCATGTGTTGGATGATCTGACAACTCATTTGTCAGATTTTCCCAACTAGGTACCACTTGGAATCACAAAATATTTACCAGGAAAGAAACTGGTGCAGTGAGAGACATTGCAAGTAATGACATGTTCCTAACTCTTCCTTTAAAGGTGCCTGACCAGATGCATCAAAGACCTGGTCTGAAAGGATTATCCTACTGGTTTGCTCTCTGATAAAACACAAGAAGTTTGGTGTAAATCCATAGAGATGAAACAGCTCTCATCTGCTTGCACTCAGAGGGGTTAATGTGAGATTTTGAGGGGAGGAGAAGCCTGAAATATCTCATGTGTTCCAAATGTATTTTCCAGCCTGAATGTAAGGCATTGTTCCTTGTGTTTACAAATGTGGCTAATGTAGTTCTTTATGGCTGAGCAGAGGTGAGTGTCGAGTGAGGTGTCCCAAAACAAGCAGCTTCTCCTCAGCTAAGGAAGTACCTCAGGGCAAAGGCAGTTGCCCTCTGAGTCTTTTGAGTAGGGAATGGAAAAACTGTTACCAGATGTGTTGTTTATGCCAGCTGCTGTCAGCCGTGCTTCCCTGGTTGAGGGGACTCCTGGAATGCTGAGGAGTTGCTGTAAACTGCCTGAGAAGCTGGCCTGTGCAAAGAAACCTTTTCCCATCGAAGCAATATAGTAACTGAGCTAGGCCGGTGGGGGTGGGCTATGAGTCAGGAGAGGTGTATTTAAATTCTCGTGGCCAAGGCAGGAATGGTTGGCACTGGTGTGAGCAGACCGCTCCCATCCTCCCTCCCTGAGTAAATGCATTACAGATAACATCAGCTATTATAGGTGCTTCTCCAGTTTAGGTGTCCCTTGTACTGTCTTCCTCTTATGTCTGAGAGGGTTCTCATTCTCCGATAAATAGTTTTATTGGCCTCTGATAAGTGCTTTAATCTATTTGGAGCTGGAGTTTAGCAGCAAATGGGCTGTAAATTACAGATGGAGCTAAGTCACTGTATCTTAGTGCAGTATGGATGAGGCTCTGTAAAGGTCTTTAATCCTTCAGGGTCCTTTTAGTCTTTCTGGATTGCCATGCTTTGTGTTGTCTATGCTGCTGAATAGTGCTGCTCCTGCCGGGTGTGAGCAGGTGATCACAGAATCACTTGGTTGGAAGAGACCTCCAAGATCACTGAGTCCAACCCATGCCCTAACACCTCAACTAGACTACGGCACCCAGTGCCACATCCAGTCTTTTTTTTAAACACGGCTCCACACTGAGAGCTGTCAAGGGAGTTGACCTCCTTTGCAAAGGGATCTCTTTGTATCACAATGTGTTGCTGCTTTTCTGATAAGTGCCTTCCTGCACTTAACAACCTTTTTCTTTGTTAGCTCTCATCCGAGCTATGTTGTCTCCCCTCACAGGATGAGAAAGTTAAGAGGTGAATGCCAGCCTCCATGAGAGTCCTTGAAACTTGGGTAGGAATTAGCCATAGCTCTCTTTATTGCAGCAGCAAAGCTATGAGTAGTGTAACAGAGCTGTTGAGAAACTCATGGTGTGGTTCCATCACATGCAGGTGACTGGCACCTGAGGCCAGGCTGTGCTGGGTATCTGTACAGAGCAGAAGCTGAATGTGGGAGGAGTGTAGGAGATCCGTGGGACACTTACTGGGAAGTGGCACACCTGTGAGCTTTATATGCAGGTAGTAGTGGAGTTGGAGGAGTGTATGGTTTCTGTCACTTTTAGTATGAGCTATAAACATTAATTAGCCTCTTAAGCTAACAACATAAGGATATTTTGAGTATTTTGTAAAAATTCTTGCTACCAGTAAGAGTGATACATATCACAGCATGGAGCTGCACCATTCCCCTTGCTCCCATGCTGCAGAAGTGGTCTTCCTTTGGAACACAGTGGTCTGCGAAGTCAAGAAGGAAATTGAAGGATTAAAGGCTCTATTTCTGTGGTTACACCTTTGTTACCAGACCCCATCCACCTGATGAGTGAGGGCTGTAGTGACATTGTTTTATCTGTATTTTTAACAAGTGAAATTTATAACATGGAAACTGTGGCTCCAAACATGAGGGCAGCTATGTTTAATCAGAGAGATTCTTGTTCTCATAGTGGCTTTGAAGATAAATAAACTTAATAAGGTTCTCTCAGATTTGGAGTATTTTGGGTGGTAAGGAACAGTCTGGGTGTTTTTTGCCTAGGAGGCCTTTTAAAGGCTAATTTTTTAATTGATAGCATTCGTTTTGTGTCTTTTGTTGTTACAGAAGTGTGAGGCCTGATAGGAGGAGTGCGTGCTTCTATATGTGTGTCTATACCATTGGTAGAACTGAATCTGTTCTGGTCTCTTTGCAAATACTTATTTCTATTTTGGACAGAATTTAAAAGCATGATCTTGATTTTAGTCTTGTAATGATATTTGCCCAGAGTTTCTGAGAACAGACCCAGAGTGGATAGGAGTCTCAGTTGTAGGCATCAGCTGTAAGAGGACCATGCATGTGCCTTCTCACACCCATGCGCCACTCATATCCTTGCTGTTCAGTGTAAGCCTTGTGCCTTCCTTTCAAGATCTAGGTAACCCAATTTAAGCCCATGCTTTTGGAAATGCAGCTCCTCAGAACAGAAGCTTGGTTTCCATGTTCTTTTGTTAATGACTGCCACCACTTGCATCCAGAGAGTTGCCAGTCACTGTTTGGCAGTGTATGAGAATGATAGGAGTACTGAGCAAAAATTACTATACTGTTAAAATATTGCAGATTTGGCTACCTGGAGTGACTCTCTGCTTCCCTCACATCTGTGAAGCCACTGACAATTAATTCACTCTAGGCCCATGCAGAAGATGGCATTCCTACAACGGGAATTTTGCTGTCCTTGGCATGGGTAGGGCTTAGAAAACAAGGGCCTCAGGAAGTGCTGTGTCCCACTGGCCCATCTCTGCTTTCGCTTACTCAGACAGCTTCTCTGTCAAGCAGGACCATGTTCAAGGGTTATGAACCATGGGTTTGAACTGTAGCCATTTGCAAGGAAATGGAAAATAGAGTTTGAAGGCAGACCTACTGTGAAAATTAAAAAGGAACATAGTAATATGTCAAAAACACTCTAGAAAAGCTTTTCCAAGCCAGGATGGTTCTTGCTGGGGGTTTAGCTGTTGAAGGACCCCAGCTGTAAACCCCAGATATAGCCTGGGATGTGGATGTTTGAAGATTGAACTGAACTTTAACTCGGCAACTTTTCTTGGAGAGAACCAGCCTGTTGTACTAACATAATTTCTCCCTGTAATACTGAATATCTCTCAAAATTAAAGGAGATCTTGGGAAAGGAGTTCATTTTAATTTGAAGGCCTGTTTGACTCATTCCTTCCTTCCTAATGTTCCATGGCTCAAAACTGCCTTTCAGTGTCTCATCATCTACCTTGTTTTCCAACTCTCTCTATTTCAGCATTTCTTATAGTTGGCAGGATGGCACCCCTGTCGTTCAAGATCAGGCAGTGTCTCATGGCAACTGCACCAGTTGTTGACCTGGAAAAATAACACTAGGGAAATTTAGCGATATGTTTTTGCTAAAGCCAAGCCATGGAAATGGAGAAAAGCCACCAGCAGAGCCCTGTGCTCTAAGTTGCCCATGTCTGCAGCTGCTCTGTAGGCAATGTGGTGGGGGGAGGTGAGTGAGTACTGGTTTCATTTCTCCAGTCTGAAGTCTGAAGAAATGGAAATCAGTTCCCCGTCACAGAGATACCAGTAGTCACTGTTGAGCTCATCTATTGCTTTCTGGTTTTGTGCCAGGAACCAGGGTGTGAGACCAACTCAGCAAAGTCTCTTTCCAGGGCTCTTGGAAGGGCCTTCACTTAGTTGCAGAGATTCCCTGGAGTGGTCGGCCTGAAGTGAACAAGCCTGTGTCAAAAACAGCCTTATATGTGCAGCACAGGCAGTATTGGCTTCTGCCAGGGAAACCACCTCCCTGGAGGTAAACTCCCTCCTTCCCTCCCTCCCCTGCTCCCAAAGGGAGTTTGGAAATGATGCCCTCCAGCCTGTGTGCATTCTTCATTCAAGCTGGGAACAAGGGATTGCCTGTGGTCAGTTGTATCTTTGTATTATCTCTTCCTCATGAATATACCTCCACTGCACCAAACCATGCTGTTGCTGTTTTAGGTTTTTAGGACAAGGCAGCCTTTAAGTGAAGCCTGTTGGGAGAGTTTATTCTGCCTTAGAAGTGAGATTTCTTATCCTTTGTAAGCTCACAGATGATTCTTAATGTCATTGCTTTTGATTGTATGATAGCAGGAAAATTGCTCCTCTGGAAGCCAAACCAAGAGGAACTCCACTTTAACATAGTGGTACTTTTTTATTGTCTGATGTATTTCAGAGCTTTAGACTTTGAGGGTGATGTGACCGTTTAGGATGTGGGCAATTTCAACTGCAGTTTACTAATCAATTGACAAGCAGCAGTGTAATGAGGACATATTTTTCTGTCTCTAGTTTTTTCTTGTATCCCCTAGTTTGTCCTTCATGTTAAAATTCCCTCAAAAGTATAAGCTTTACTCTTTAAGTTTTCCTTAAATGCCATCTAGTTATTTTACACCAACCTATATTTCCTTACTAGAGATGGATGAAAAATGAAATGTATGGGGAAGTTGGTTTATGCTTCTGTCTGGCACAGAAGGAATCCTTATCCTGACCGAAGGCAGGTCAGGTGGCAGAGTGGGAGGACCCAGGTGTAATTCTGAGATCCCCATCTTTCTGATGCATTTACTGAAGAAAGACTGAAGGGTGGATGACCACCTCTCTTTTGGTTTTTTGGCTGCTTTTGTGCCATAGCTTGTAGACATTCACACATCTATGTGAATTGAAGATTTTATTCTCTTCTCTTCAATTTTGTATGTTAAGGAAGAGAGTGTGTTGGGCACAGTCCTGGCAACTTTTCTAGTTGTTCCAGCTTGAGCAAGAGCTTGGGCTATTGTGATACGAAGATGTGTCTTTCAGTCTAAACAGTTCTGCAATTGATGTTCTGTGAATGAAGCCATGGTCTGGTGAGACTTTTGACATGGAGTTTTTGAACTCTCTGCTTCAGCAGTGCCAGAGTTCTGAATTTCAGAGGAAAATGGGGCTGTACTGCCTTGGACAAAAGAAAATCTGTGGCTAATACATGATAGGGACTGTACAAGAGAGGTTGGAGGCCTGAACACAGTACTGCTGTGTTTAGTGACTATTTTTGAATGTTTAGGAAAATGTTACTATTAAAGCCTGGGAAGAGTCAAGGGGGAGAATTTTTATCTCCAGCTAGTCAGAGCATTAGTCTTTGATTCCATAGATCTTTAGTTTTTGGAAAGTCTTGTTATCCAGACAGACAGAGAATCCTTTTTTGATCTTCTATTAATCTTTGCCTCTGTGTGGGGTATTGTGGCAAGGAGTTTCAAGTAGAAAATTTTGGCTCTGCAAGATGAATGGTTAGCCTACTGTGAATGATGATTTTCTGTTGGGGGACATGAAGATTCTCTTGTTTGAACGATTTTTCTTCCAGATGCTCTGAAGAAAGCCTCTAGCAAAGTGTTTAAGGCAACTCACAAGGGGATTGGTCTTTGGTTCCCTGGGGGGCTGGGGAGGGCTCAGTAGAGGATAGTTACCCATATGAGGCCAAGGGCTGGCAAAATTGCACTTGCACAGGGAAGAGTGAATATTTTGGAAGCCCAGGACTGGTAGACACAAAGACCTTCAAATGTCAGTCATTGACTCAAATCCAGCTCCTGTCTTAAGCCTCTCAAGCCAGTGACATTGTGCAGTAGCTGTTTGACCTGCATGTGCTAGATGTCGTTGGCTTTTTTTTGGAAGCAGTGCCATGTCATGTATTGGCATTCACATTGTACAGAAACTGAAGCTTCTAGATTTCCCACGCAGAGCTGCTAAACCTCACTGAAAACCCTGCCGTGTCCAAATGAAAGGTTTTTATGTGGGAATGAGCCACAGACTACAGTCAGTACCTCTCGAGTTAGAATGGAAGCCTTAGCTTTTGTAACGGAGACAGGACCTCTGTCTGTCTGTACAGCAGCTACACAATGGCACCTCAGTGTCAGCTGTCCCCTCTGTGAACTACCATGGTACAAACAAGGTATTATACCTGCTCTGGGGACAGCTAGAAGCCTCTGTGTTTGGCAGTGTTCCTCAGTGCCAGCTGCCTTTATTAAATGATGCATGTGTGTGAACACATACAAGAAAATTGTAGTTGTAGAAGGAAAAACAGTGTCCTGTGTTTACTTCAGGAATATCTGCAGTGGGGATAAATCTGAAATCTGACTTGCTCGATTCATCTTTTGACAGTTGAGAATGTAGTTTAAAGACTTGCAAGGAAGGAAAATATATTTTGATTTCTCAAAGAGCAATGTAAATACAGAAGGGCAAAAGGTAGCTTTAAAGAAGGAGGGGGGAAAAAAGGTGTCAATATGCTTTTGGGGGGAACAAAATGCCCCAAACAATCCTGGAGAATGGTTACAAAACAGATGTGTTGATTTAATAGCTGTCAAATTCAGTATTAATCAGAATTTTTCAACTGTTATTGTTTCTCTGCATCAGCAAGTGTGTCTTTCATAGACACTTAGTTCAGTGTAGCTGCTGTTTTGTGTCTCTGGGTGGCTGAAACACTACAATGACATCTCCCTAGGTTGGAGGAGTAAAATGGATCCAAACTGGTGTAATGGCTGCATGCTTGCCTCCTCTTCCATAAAAAGTCAAGCACAGCACATGAAACGTGTAAAATGGAAGCATAGCATGTAACGTTTTGAATTGTATTGCCACTGGATTCTGTTGCGAGCAAGTATTTTGAGGCAGCTAAGAATGATGGACATGTTTGTTATTCTGAATAAAAAGGTGTAAGGAGTAATGAAGTTCATCTTGCCATGACCACGTTATTCCAGAACTGTTTCTTTTAAGCATTGCATTTTCCTTTGACTCATTTGGTTTTGGCTGCTGCCAGAGACACATGCTGAGCTGTGTAGCTCAGAGGCTTAATCTAATAACTTCCAGGTAGGCTCTATGCAGCTGAACAAAAGTTACTTTAGTAACAAAGTAGGTAGGATTTCCTCTGTGTAGGAAACTCAGAAGCAGTATGATCTATCTGACCTATAAAAGCTTGGTTTCAGATCTCTCAATCCTCTCAAGAGGCAGCTGCCAGGTTTGTTCAGTGTTAGACATGTTTTGAGTGAGTGGCTTGAAGTTCCATTGGCTGACACAGAGCAAATGTTCCTGAAAAGTTTTGATATTGACAAAATATGTGAATTGTTGTTACTCTTGAAGCATTCAAAGGTGTTCAGTGGTACTGTAAATTATCTCCTAGAGGGGACACCATAACAGTATTGTCTGTGTTTCTGTGAAATCATGTTTCTTTTATTTCTGTTAAATACTACAGAGTTGTCCTGTAGGAAAGCAAGGTGAGTCTGTTCTGTGGTGGATTGTGTGTGAACTTCAAGGGGGAAGTGTGGGTATATACACAGGATGGCTAAAGCTAACGTGCCACTTCCATTTGTGGGTGCCTTGCAAGATGATAGTGCTGTTGACAGGATGTGTCTTTATCTAGGCAGTGGAGATTTTGGAGATTCAGTTATCCACGTGATGTGGATGTGGTAGGCCATGATGGTTGTAAGCGACGTGTCTGGGAAGTGTAAGGCAGGATATGTTCATTGTACTTGGGAAAGAGCTGGCAGTGCAGTGTGGTGGAAGCAGCAGTAGCTATGTGTTCTGTGTTGCTGAAGGTGAAGAGGATACGATGGGAGATTGGGGTTGGGAGATGAGGATGTGTATACAGGAAGGTGCTGTGGCTGGGTGTGTGTAGTTAGGTGGGGTGGATGCCTGCAGGATATGAGAAGGGGAGGGTGGGGGAAGTGGCTTGGGCAGCAGCAGGGCAATGTTCAGTGCTCATGATGAAGCCTTTTCTTTCTCCTTGTCCCCTAGATCTCCTATCCCCCAAGTGATGAGGACAGCGAGGACTCTGAGGGAGAGAACCAGGAACTTGCTCAGATCGACAGAGGTAAAGGGATGAAGATAGAAGGATCCTGGGATGCTACGACTGAAGTCAGTTTTTCTTTTCACTTGTGCTCTTGCAAGTGCTTCCTTCTCAGTTCCCAGTGTACCACAATCAGATGCATTAAATCAGTCACCTTTGAAGCATTTGGGACTTCACAGGGAGAGGCTGGTGTTATCAGATGCATCAGTTGCACCACCAGAAATAGACATTGTTAACCATGTGTTAAAGTCCCAGTGTTGCAGACATGGGGCAAACATGGTCCACAATTACGCCAGCAGCAGAGCTGGGACTAAAAATTTATCTTTTTATTCCATGCTTTTGCACTTGTGTCATCTTTGTTTTGGGTTTCCTCATCCTTTCTACTTTGAGTTTTAACCTGCAGTTTCTTCGTTCCCCTGGACTCATTATTTGGTTATCTCTCTCCCTTCTTCCAAGACTGTTGGTATTGTGCAGCTCTATTCTTGCATCTAGTGAGAGTCTGATAGAGAAGATACAGATGCTCTGCTGTTGTTTTTGGATTTGGCATGAAGTAACTTAGAACTGCAGATGAAATCTGTTGTAAATGCATCTCTTAAGTTATGCTAAGTTTGCCATTAGTAGATGTCCTGTGCCCAAGTTCAAGTGGATTCTTATGCAGAGGCAGCAGAAATCAATTCCTGACCCACAGGACGTGTCCTGTTAAAATTCAAATCCCTGCTCCATATGCTTAACATAGAAAGAACTCAGCAGAAGTGATAAAGCATGCCTAGCTTGTGGCTGAAGACAAGTGACAAGTATCTCTTGTGTGACAAGTCTTGTAATAGAGGACTTTTATTTCCAGGAACCATATCACATTTATTTGAGCCACAAAGGTGATGCTTAGAGTAGCATAACTTACTTGGCTCTTCTGCCCTTAGACCTGGTCACTAGAAGTTAATGTTTTTGGCTAGAGGCAAGTGCCTAGCAACACATTGGTAAGCTCATGTAAGCTCTCCACCTTGAGGAGGTGAGGTGGGTGACAGACCTATGTTCTTTCTCTGGAATTACACTTTCAGGTGATGGTTTGAAAGGGGAAACCTAGCAGTCTGCCTAGCAGTCTGGTCTGAACAAAGGTCTGGAAATTTCCAAAGGGAAGCATTCAGCTGGGGGCTGTTTTATCTGGGGAGGAAAAGGTGGGGAAACAGCTTAGAAGTTTACTTGGGTGGAGATGAAAACAGACCCATTGGTCAGGAGAAAATAGACCCATTTTATTAGGCTGTGGGACACAGATCTGTTCTGCCACTTCTCAATCTCCTCCCACTAGAGAGAAGACGGAATTGTACTCTGACTCCTCTGGCCACCAACCAGCTCCAGAACCAGGAGAACCAATGCTGCAAGGTTCGGGCCCTCTTCCATGCCAGCCTTGACCGCCACAGCTCGGAGGAGGAGCTGGAGCGCATCAACCGGGAGTTTGCCGCAGAGAAGCGCAAGTGGTCCCAGGTCAGCCGGCTCACGTGCTGCAGTGACGGCAACAACACCTCCTCCAGTGACGAAGAAGTGAAGAACTTGTGCGCCATGTCCTTCCGGCCCGTGGCAGAGCAGGGCGATGGCCTCCACGCCAGCCCCAGCCCCGTGCTGTTCAGTGCCTCCCCTCCCAAGAGACTCCAGCCTCTGGTGCGCAGCCCGGCCTCCGGACCTTTAATCCTCACGAGCGTTGGGGCGGGCCTTGAGCAAGTCATGCCTTGCAAGAGACATCGACAAGGATATGGGGATAAGGTCAGCAGGCCCAGCCTTGACCTGGAAAAAATGCAGCAGGTAAGGCAGAGCTGCACGTAAGGAAAGCAGGATTGCTTGGAAAAAGGGGATGGTAAGCAAAGACAGAAAAGGGTTATTGGGACAAGGATCAATAAATTTATAGAGTTGCTTCTTGTGGTTATGTCTTCAGGGGCATACCTTCAGGGTACTTCTGCTGTCTGTTTAGGATAAATTGGGGTAAGTGTAGATACCCCTCCTGAGAGGTAAAGGCACCGTTTATTGGGTGGCATCTGCTACAGCTGGGCTGTCCTCTTGCTTTCCAATGAGGAAGGCAGCACTTGTACTGTTCACTTCATTGCATGGCACAGGAACAAAATCACTGGCATTTGCTTTCATCAAGTTACCACTGCTTCCATGATCTGACCTATATCGCTTGCTCCAAAATAAATTAATTGCTTAGGAATTCCTTTTTTTTTTTTTTTTATAAAAAGAGCCTTTGGTGAAAGTTGTTGTCGACTTGATGATGATAGGAATTTTCACACTTGTTGACCTCCTTGGGCCTAGATCTCTTTATGCCTCCTAGGAGTTTCATAGTGATGTAAAAGAATGCTTTTATGCTTTTTACATTCTTAACACTTTACAAACTGCTTACTGCTTACAGTTTGCTCTAGATGCAGTTACTCTTGATTTTGCAGGACTTTAGTTTGGCCTGGGACTGCGGTGTGGAAATGCCAGAAGTTTGCCTTGTCTCTGCAGAGCCTGGGAAATGGAGCAGGCTGCCCTGTGCAGTTCCCATCTGGCGCCTCTCTTTCTTGGCCTTGCTGCAGAGTTAGTTATTTCATGTCTCTTCATTATTATTTTTTCCTATTTGCACTGCTGTAGTGTCAGTTTAGAAGGATATCTGTAGACATCTGCTGGCCCTGGTACATTGCAGTAAGTTAAAAACAGTTATTTTCAGTTCTGAGTTTCCTCTCATTAGGAAAGAATTTCACTGCCTCTGGTTGGTTGGATGTACTAGTTTTAACTATGCTTGCAGCTCTTCCTTTAAGCCTACAAGATGGATGCACTGTAAGAAAGGACCATGCATTTATTTTCTAAGATCTCTGAAAGTGAGATTTCTATTTCCCTATTACATTGTTGGTTTTTCTCAGTCCTGCTGGCAGCATACATCCCATGAATACATAATGCAGAGACTTGTGTTTTCAGTACAGTTTTCCTCACCCCCTTTTCAACCTTCTAGCCAAGTTTCTGCTCACAGAACATTCAAAAGGCCCAGTCTTGCATTTCACATCACCCAAGTCTTCTACTGATACTGACAGACTTTAATTAGTCTCACATCCTTATGAGAGAAGAAAGCTGCTAAGCCTGTGCCCAGCTTTCTATTTTTTCAGAGTGCACATGAGTAAATGGGGAAATGTTTCTTTTGGCTCAGGTGATTTCTCTGATTTGGATCCTAGGCATAGCATCTGCCTGCTCACCCTTGAGCCCCTTTCAGCATTATGTTTAGGAGTGTATTGAAGAAGGTTAGGGGCTAATTTAAACAAGCTTTCCAAACTGTTGTTTTTTCTGGGGAGACCTTGTGAGAATAATTGACTTCTGTGTCCATTTGCTCTCTACACTTCTGGATTAATTGTGGCAAAGATTTTCACAAAAGAAGTTGCGATCTGGAGTGGAGGTGACAGTATGTTTTTTCAATAACATTTTTACTGTGGATGTCAATAACATTCTGTGGTTGTGGAATCCATGTTATAAAGAAAGGATAGCTGGTGGACTTAACTTGAAAGAAAGTCTACTGAGTGACATGACACACACATGCAAAGTGAGATGCAGCCTGAATATTTTATTTGGTAATTTGTATTTATTTTTAGAATTTTAATTGGTTAACTTCCAGTCAGTAAGATCTTGAAGCTTTATGATGAGTCTTTGCTTGCTACCTGTACTTATTTCTCCTATGAAAATCATTCAGGACCCCCATTCCCCACTTATAAAATGGGACCAGGGTGTTTGTTTTTTGGTCTGTTTCCATTTTCCCAACAAAAAAAGGCTCTTATTAACTGTCTGGGCAATGTGTGGCATCCTGTGTTTCTTAGGTAAACAATGCATATGAGGAACGTTAATATTAAACAGGCTACTCTAAGGCTTCATCTGGGCTCCGAACATCAAGCTTTTCTTCCTTTGCAATTCTTATCTTTGCTATCAGATGCTTGCCCATGAGAACACAGCTGAAAAGTTTATCAGCTAGACATTTTTTTTGAGCAGCAGATGTGGCTTTCACTCTTATCCCTGAGCCTTACTTCCCATTCCTGCAGCTCTGTGCTGCTGGCAGATGACAAAGAGTATCAGGCAACATGAATTTGTGCCTGAAGCAAATGTGTTATGCGATAAGAAGCCACTTTGGGGGTGTGATGTGGTATGGGTAACTCAAGGGTGGATGAAGAGATGCCAAGTGCTTTGCATCAAATTCTGTTTATGTTGGATGGTGATGGAATATTGGTCCAGAGTGATGTGGTGTAGAGTGGCTCTGTGGTGGATGTTTAAGAAGATTTTGCTTCCTCCCATGGGTCAGTGGCAAGTGGTGTCCAAATGTCTCCCTGTATTCCAGTGATCTAGTGCCTTTTGGTACAAAAGAGGAGCAAATTTGGGAGACAAATGGGTTGGGGGCAATCAGAGTACTTTTAAGAAGTCAGGGAATTGCTTTCTTGGCCGGTGAATAAATGGAAGTCTCCATCATCCATACCTTTCAGTTCAGCCTCCTGCAGCAGGGAAGGCTGTACCAGGAGCAGGTTTAAATAGCTCCATTTTGGTTAGATGCCAGTCTATGCCTTTCCAGCTTCACAGGGTACAGTAATTCAGTCTTTTTGTGTTCCAGACATGAGTTTGGACTGTTGGCGGATGTATTTCCCACCCTGGCTGGTCAGCTGGCTACCCAGTGTCTCCCTGTTGAGGCCGAGTGAGGATATTTCAATGCATGCTTTTCTTCACTTCTCCAAAGGACTAGAAAATTAGCTCAGAAGGCTTCTATTCTTTCCCCTAATTGGGCAGAAATGCCCTGGCTTGTGCAGACACTCACATTGCTGCAGTGAATGCCCTCTCCAGCACTCCTTGGTCATGGTCCCTGGACAGACACATCATTGCATGCAGGCCCTGCTGCCAACCACTTGCTATTTAATGAAGCCCGTTGTCACTCTGCATGGCTGCTGCCCCTTTAGCATATCTGGCTTTTTTGGCAATGCTGAGAGCACAAGGTCAAGGAGAGCATGGGCATCCTTTGGTTCTAAGTGAAGGCACCAGGTTCACCTGAAGCATAAGGAAGTCTAGGGTGTCACAAAGACTTCTTCTGCTGAGCTCATTCCTAGGGAACTAATTGGTCTTGGCATGTTGTGCAAACAGAGAGGAAGTAAAGGATCTTCCTGTGCTATTCAGTGGGGCTGCCAGGAGCACCTTTGAAATCTACTTACAGAAGCTTGTGAAGTCAGAGGGTAGCATTTGCAGGGAGAGAGGTCTCTTGGAGGGAGAGCAGCTTTGGAGTGGTGCAACAAGCAGTCCACATTCTTTGTGTGGGTAGGTGGCTGATATGGAAAGCACAATTTTGAAGTACAAGGCAGAGAGTATGGGTACATGGGTATATTTCCAGGTACACTGCAAAGTGATTAGATAGGTTTCATGACTTGCTCAGAGCTTTCTGCAGTGGTTTGGCTGCTTGTATGAATAGACAGAATCAGAAATTCATAGAATACCTTGAGTTGGAAAGGACCCACAAGTCCAACTCCTGGTCCTGCACAGGACAGCTCCAAGAATTGCACCATGTGCCTGGGAGCATTGTCCAAATGCTTCTTGAACTTGGTACCATGACCGCTAACCTGGGGAGCCTCTTACAATGCCCAACCACCCACTGGGTGAAGAACCTTTTATATCCAACCCAAACTTCCCCTGACACAGCTTCAGTCCATTTCCTTGGGTCCTGTCACTGGTCACCACAGAGAAAAGAGCAGTGCTGCCCCTCTGCTTCTCCTCATAAGGAAGTTCTAGACTGTAGTGAGGTCTCCTTTCAGTCTCCTCTCCTTCAAGCTGAGCAAGCCAAGTGATTTCAGTTGCTTTTTATTTGGCTTCCTCTGCAGAGTGTCAATACCATATTCTTTTGGAGGCTTAGTGCATTCTTTGAAATGCATTGAGATGCTAGGATGAAAAAGGCTATCAGAAGAGGAAAATGCATCCTGTGCTAACATTTGGATTGTTCATTGCAGGCTCTGCACCCCCTTTGGTGGGTGACTAGTTTCAGTGCAGGACAGATGAGTGGATCTTCATCTCGATTTGACACTGGAATGACCTGGATATAGTGCCTGATGGGGCTTAGCTGATTTGGGCTTAGCTGTGTAATATCAAGACCATTTTCCTTCTGCTGTATGTTTCAATACTGCATTTTGGTTGGACTGGACATTGGTGAGGTGATCAGCACCGAAAACTTCCTTTGAGTCAATACTGATTGCACAGAGGCTGCAGAGCACTCGCCTCGCGTGACCAAGGACCCAGTGTGTGACCCTGGTGCACTGGGGTCTGGGCTTTGGGCTGCTAATGGCTCCAGGGTGAGATTTCCATATCCTTAGCACAGCTGGGCTTTGCCCTTGCATGTCTCTCCAGGACTTGACAAATAGCTTCCAGATAGCTTCCACGTGTGAGCTCATGAGTCCTTTTCACCTCTTGGCCTCCCATTTGAATCCAAGCCTTTTCAGTTCCTGAGAATTGTTACCATCTGTTTGCCCATCTGAGCTTCTCTCTGTGGCGAGAGAGTGCTGGAAAATCTGCTGCTGGTGCTGGGTGGTAGTTTCAGCACAGTCTCTGCCCCGGGCTTCACTGTCGAGTGACTGAGTGGAGTTCAGGGCCTGTGCTGAGCATAATGGCTTACACCAATTCTTAAGGGACCCAGTACCAGAACTTGTCTCTCAGGTGTGGGAAGTTGGGCCATAGCAGTGCTTTGTCTGTGGGCTTGTTGAAGCAACATAGTAAAGAAAGTATTGCAGAAACTGATTACATCAGTACAGAATGAGAAATTCTACTTCTGGTAACCTGCAATTTTGCTTTAGTTTTTCACCCCCAGAAATATGCTGCAGCAGCTGTTCTTCCAGCACAGAAGTGCTTGTCTGTTTCAACCCTGACAGTGTTTGGCACTGAAGTGGCCAGCAAACAAATGCTATGTGTGGCTGCTGCAAGACTGTCCTAGTTTAAAGAAATTTAGGCTGAACATGATCAATGACATTGTCTGGTCTGCTTGCCTGCAAGGATGTAGTTCCATGGTGGGAGGCTCTGGGGCTCTAGGCATGATGGGGCATGGTACAGGTGTCCTGTTCTTTGCATCTTTGGAGGAGCTGAGGAGATGTGGTTTGATCTCTGTTGTAAAGACTGGCTCAGTGCCAGCCAGTTGATGTCCAGTTTGCTGACATTAGACATTGATAGTCTGACAGAGGTGGAGAGAGGGAGGGTGGAGAGAAAACATGCCGTCTGGGAGGTGGAAAGAGACTCAATAGCAAGGGAAAGCATGAGAAGCTCCACCTAGTCCCAAGGAGGTGATTATGACTGTGCCAGCCAGCAGATACCTCTGTCTCTGTGTCTCCTAAGTGTTCCCTGGATGTTTATCTAATTCATGCAAAAATATTAGGAAGTGCCTGTGTGCAGCTGCAGCTGGATGAATTGGAATGTAAGAGAGCAGTAACCCATGTAGAGCTAGGCCTAGTTGCTTCTTAGAAAGCATAATGATTTCCTCCTGAAGGAGGCAAGTAAGTTGGCTATGTCTCCTTTTCACTGATGGTAAGGTCCATCTTGCTGCCAGCTTGTAAATGCCAAAGGCAAGGCAGGCAGGACAATCTAGTCCTATTCCTAAACTCTCCTCATCAACCAGTGTACCAGAGATTAGAGCATTCTCACAGAGTGGTTGAGGTTGCAAAGGCCCTCTGGAAGTTATACAGCCTGTACATCATCAGCTTCTCCATGAGGATCTGTGTTCTCTGTGCATTGCTGAAATGCAGAATTAATTTTAGTGCAAGTCCACTCCAGTTCTGCCTTGCCCCATGGCATCTGTTGATACTGTGTTCACCTTTCAGGTGTGCTGCTAGTGTGCTTTCATTCTGAGCACACACCTCTCTTTGCACCTCTTCCACTATTGTGTGGACCCTGGCACAGAATGTGTTGTCCATTCCTAGAGCCAAATACTTCTGTTCTTCTCCCTTGATATTTTCTTTCCTTGTTTTGCCTCAGTGCATTTTTTATTCTTGTTTTGTAACATGTGCAAGGGGGCAACATTTCAAGAGGGAGATGGACAAATGAGCTTCTGTCTGGAAATACTTACTGGTCTCTTTTTCCTGGGGTATGTGGCTGTGTAATTTTGCTGCCTTTTCCTGGAAGCTTGCATGCTGGTGAGTATATCCATCTAGACTACCAAGGGATGGTGAGCCAGAAGCTAGAATATATGCTGAAACATATGAAATGTGTTTCCTTGAGGTGCTGCTGTGAATCATGGAAGAGAGCAGGGATTAGGTTGGGTCAGGGTCATTTGGAGAACACCAGAGAGCTTGGTTGAACAAAAGGAAGATGAGGGAATGAAATTTGATGTGGCTGAGATTTGAGAGGCAGTAGAGATCTGTGGAATAGGAAGGTTAAGAATAGTGGAGACAGAGCTAGAGAGAGTATTTTTGTTGTATTAAGATTCCCAAAGGGACAATAATAGCACCTGGCACCAGTGGCAGAAAATTATGAGCCTGAGGTTAAAGCCAAGGGCTTATCATTTAGATTGGCAGGCTTGCTGGCTACTTTCCCAACCCTGCTGTCTTTCTTTTTTTTTCCCTCAAAGCTCTAAAGCCTGGTAAGAAGGTATTAGACTAGAGCTGAGTCTTTGGCTGTAGTCCAAAGAGAGGAGATCAAATGGGCATATGGGCACCACTGGCATGTGGCCTTGGGATGTGACTCAGAGAGAAGTCTTGAGTGATGCTGGTGATGCTTTGCAGGACTTGAACTCTTGGTCTGACTGGTGGTTAGGTAGGCCTGGGAGGAGCAAATCAGAAAGAAGGTGAAACACTTCCACCTGAAAGCAACTGCCAGAAACTCTGCATGTGAATGGACAAGGTTGCAGTTTTGATCTCTAGCATTTTGCTCTCAAAGTACCACACAGAATGATTCATACTGAGCTAATAGAAGGAAAAGCCCAGTCTCCCATATCTACTGGCAGTGTTTTATGGTGGGCTGCCAGCTGGCCACAGAAAACATCACTCAGCAAAACTGAGGGCTCCTAACTGCAGCAACAACACAACTGGTTAAAATGTGCCTGGATGTGGGGTGAGCAGCAGTCAGAGTAGGTGCTGGATTGGATCCCCAAGGGTGGCCATCCTGCAGCATATCACTGTTCTGTCTCTTTTGTGTTGACTTCTGCAGGTCTTTTTCAAATTAGGTTTTCTGAAGGATATTTTCTTGTTTTAACATAGTACTGTGCAGGAGGATAATGTTGGCATGTTTTTTCCCAGCTGCTGAGTTCAGCCCAAGTAATCTCAAGAGCCTGACAGATTAAGTTTTGCTGCATCTGTGTATATTTTTCAGAAGCACCAGCTTGGAGATGCTGCTTGGAAGTGAAGGTCAGGACTTTCTCTACAGTGCTTTCCTCCTCTGCAGTAGGGCTGGATTGTCCTCACCTCCCCCAGTCTCGATGTGTCTGGAGTAGAGGGGCTGCCTGGGTTTGGTCCCAGTGTAGCTGTTGAGTTGGCCAGATACCTCTCCCTGCCCACTCCTCCCTCAGCATGTGGCTGATTGTGATACAAATATCTCATCCTTGCCTGGGGAGAGAAGTCTGCAGGCGGCTCCACCATAGGCTGTCACTGCCCAAGTTGTGTTTGGTCTGCAGATGAATGGATCTCTCTTCAGGCGTAATGAGCTGCATCTTTTGCTTGTGGTAGCAACCTCTGAAAAGGAGAGAGCCTACAGTTTAGTTCTTTGGAGGGCCAGTGAAGTGGCTTGAGGAAACTGAAGAATGGCTATTTAGAACCAATCTGATTATTCCTCATATAGTCCAGAGGGCATCTGATGCTAGAAGTTTTCTGTTTGCTTTTCTGACTGTGTTGTATATGTTAAGAAACTGAAATAAGCAGTAGAGATAGATTAGGGTTTTTTTCCTCTCTGCTCCTACTTTACCACCACTAAGCATTGAATTTCCTTAGAATTCAGCAGCCACAAGATAACAGGGGCTGCTATTGCTTAGAATTCAGATGGTTGTAGACTTGTTTAAAGCACTATACAGAAGAGATGGTAGCAAGGAATGGAAAACAAGAGCTTGTTTTTCCTTAGCTTTTCCCTGGCATTGCTTAGCTCTGTATCTGTGAAGCAGAACACCTTAGTTAGCCAGCATGGCTTGGCACTGGTGTCTAAGAGGTGACATGGGTGTGCTTTGCACCCTGCAGTCTCCCATGGGGCACTGCCCGTGGGTGGGAAGGAAGGAGGGAGGCAGTAGTGTGACTATGGTAACAGCAGGAACAGGGCAGTCATGTGATGGTGCTGATTAACTATTAATGCTGGGCATTTGTGTTCCACTTTGTCACCACACATGGAGAGCAAGCAGCTTGTCCAGGGCATGTCTGAATCTTAAAAACGCAGCAGCCATTACTGCTCAATAGGCAGAAGCTGGCTGAGCTTTTAAGGCCAAGCCTGTGACTAGAGTAAATGCTCTAGGAAATGCTGTTTTTGAGACAAGCTTTGGAGTGGTAGAATAGCCAGCTTGGCTGTCAACAACACAGCTGTCCTTGGCGTGGGCAGGGGTTTAGCTCTGATTTTCTGCCTTAGCTCTGAATAACCTCTCCATTGTTGGCTCACATGAGAACCACACTGCTGGGCTCTGCTCGACCTTTCTTTCAGCCTGTTGATGTCAATGGGAGTTTTGGGCATTGGTCCACAGCTCATCTCACAGGGGGAGGCACTCAATAGAGGCATCTACTTCTCATGTAGATGGAGACTGAGTTTAACCAGAGCAGATTCCCTTATAAAACTCCCTGCCCTTTTCCAGAGCTGTGAGCCCAGATACGCTTCTTGTTGGGCTGCAATTTGTTTTGAAGAAATGATGACCAGTAAGGGACAGACAAACCCTCTTCTTCAAGCAAAAAAAACCCAAAACATGTAACAATGCTTTTTCTAAATTAAAGATTTCAAAAATATAGGTATCCTGGGGGCCATAAGTAAATTGAAAATAAAACACAAATGAAGACACTTAAGAGAAACCCTATGAAGCTTGCTGGTTTTCCTCATTGCAAACAATCTTTGGTTTCCTGCTGGACTTCAAGTGCTTATGCAAAGCAGTTCCATAGGAATGAATTTTCAAGACTGAGCTTTGTCTAGAGTGTTAGGAGCTTAATGTAAAGGAAGTCTGTGGTCATGTCTATACTAGGAAAAGCAGTATTTTTAATTAAAAAACATACTTGTGCTTTAAAATCCCAGCATATGCTTGCAAGCTGTATTTTCACCTTCATGTGTTTGATTATGGAAAAAACAGGTTGATCTGCTGTACAAAGGATAAAACCCTAAAATGCTTTGCAAGTTACTTTGCAATCTTATTGTAAGCATGCTGTTTTTGACAGCATAACCAAAATAAAAATTTGTCTACCTGTGGAGGCTTTAGAAACTCCCTATCTTGCTTGTGACTTCGGAGGCTCATCAAACAATCCTATAGGCTCTGCCATGATGGTATGTGGGCATCTTATGATTAAGAAACAAAGAACAGCTTTTTAAAAATAATTTTCCAAATTTCAAATCTAATGGATCTGTGTAATGCCTAGTATAGGTAGTAATACTGTTAAAATAGAGCTAGTCAGATGTCTGATTTTTTTTCTTACTTCTTGTTATGCTTCAGGTGATGTGGTTTGCAGGGAGAGCCACTGTAGGTCAGGCAAGGCCCTGAGTTTGTTGAGGAAAGTTTGTTACTGCTACTGTTGGCTGTATGTGCCGGCAAGACAGACAGACCTCACACAAGAACATGGTGTACCTGACTGGATAAGACTGTATATTGATCATACTTTAAAGTGAGTCTTAATCTAAGCTGCAGTTCAGAGCTCTGGTGGAAATAGCACAGCGAGTTCATGGTATGTTTATTTTCACTGTAGTACTGAATTTGGTGTGCTATCCAATTAAGCTCTTAACTAATGTTCAACTTAATATAATTTCTTGTCGCCCTCTGAATAGCATAACCAACCCTATTAGTTTCTAATTATTATTAGTGGAATGAGTGCGATTATGAGCACTGGAAGTGATGTTCTTGAAAAATATTTTATAAGCAGAAAGATTTATAGTACAACCATTTTAGCATTCTTGTCTCTTTTCTTTCATAGTTCACCAATGTTCTATTCAAGCCTGACTGCTATGATAAGTGTGAAAGGCAGTTTTTGCTCTGCTAGTTTGTCCTGTTTGCATTTTGCAGACACTTACTATGGGCAGTTCTGCTAAACAGCCTATGAACTCTCTCTAGAGCTGAGTGAAATGGTAAACCACAAGAAGCTGAAAAAAACCCCAGATTTCTGTCTCATTATGGGGCTGCTGGTAGGGTTAGAGGTAGAAAGCAGCTGTAAGTACTGCTGCAGCTGTGAGACTTGCCTGTGTTGCTCAATCACTGGGTAAAACTCTGTACTGAGCTGAGGCACTGGTTCATTTGCTTTCCGGATGCAAGCACCCAAATCATTCAAACATCCTCAAAACTATTCATATAAATGGGTGTAAACGTTTGCTTTTGTTATCAACCTTTCTCTACACAGAGGATCCTAATGAACTTGGCCTTGTGACATTCTAGTCTCTTTTTAATGAGTTAATCTGAACTTCTGCCCTTCTGCAGTGTGGGGAGTGAAGGAACCCTCTTGGTCCTAGGCATGACCATTTTGTAAGCGTGAGATGGGCCAAAATCCTGAGCTGAACGAAGGAAACACTGATATGGTCTGTGCATTAGAACTGATGCATGTTATGAACACTGACATGTTATACAGATTCTGATATGGATCTTGCAAGCTATTGAGTTTGATGGTTTATTTCCAACTATTTGTAAAGTGGGTCTTGATGCAGACCATGGAGAGGCATGCTTGAGGGCAGCAGTTCTCCAGCAAATACTTCATGCACAGTTCTGAGGGTTGCTGTGCTCTGCTAACAGCTGTTTTTAAGGGCAATGATCTGCTTCTGGCTCTGATGGTGCCTCACTGCCCTCACACAGGGGAATTTTAAAAAGTTGGCAGGAGTAATGTATATCTTGTGCTGGTACCCATGGACAAGTAGAGATGCTGAAGCTCACTCAGCTCATTGGAGTGTCCAGGGAGAAACACTGATTGCTGAATTGGTTGTATTGCTTCTTGCAGTGGGAATGGTTCCCTGGACCAGCTTTATACCTTCTCAAGCCATGTGCACCTGTGAAGATGTGAACAAAGGGATGCAAAATGGTATCAGAATCTGATAGGGAACTGTATTCCTACTGAAGAGGAAGGACAGTGTACCAGGCAGGAGTTACTGGCTCCTCTGAAATATTTGCAAGCTGTTCAGATGGGTACAGGCCTAGGCCAGCCCTTTGAAAGCTGTTAGGTTGAACTCCATCAGAAGTTCTGAGTTTCAAGACTCAAGCACCACCTGAGCAAGACCCTGTGTGCTGTGCAGTGTTGTGCTGCCAGGCACATGTGAGCAGGCCCTGCTGCATGTGGGCATGGGAGAGCAATCTCCAAGCACAGTCATTAGTTATGTTCTGCATAAATGGATTAGCTCCCTGGAATAAGAGGCCTTTATCCTATTAGCTGGCTAGCTGCTTCAGCATGTTCCCTTGTCACTGATGTGTAAGGAGGTTCAGTGGGGAAGAGGAGCAGGGGGACAAGGAGGTGATTGAATGGGGAATGTGGGAACAGTTGGTTTACGTCATCATTTCTCTCGGTGGTGATTAGTGTTGTACTACTCCCACTTCATGGCTGTCTATTTGTAGGCAAAAATGGTATCTCAGGTTTGTTAATCATCTTCTGGTCTCCAATTTCTGATGTAGTATTGGTTTATTTTAATATGCTCATGCAAACACATGAGATTTCCCCAACAGGGATAGTCATATGAAAGGAGAATATGCTTAAATATTTTGCAGGGCAGTGCAGACATGACACATGTGTGCCCTGGGAGGAGAAGGAGAAGAGACTCTGTTATCCTGTGTTCAGAGCCTGAGCAAAGCCCTATGGCTTGGGATGTTTGCTTCTTTGAGACAGGCTTGTTTTGGCTTTCCAAAGCTGTTTATATAGACAGTCTGCTTTTGGCTTTTTCAAAGTTTCTCCACTGTCCATGAATCCAAGTTCTCATCTGAAGATGTGACCTTATGTGTTTTCTGCCTCATGTTCCACTTGTGAGTGCTCCCAGCAGCACCAGATGAACCCAAGACAAGATCCCTACAGGGTATTGTCCTTTGCACTCAGCTGGAGAGTGTGGGAGGCAATTCAGAGCCACCTTTTGAGGTTCCTATGGTGAAGGTCCAGGCCACTGACAAATCCCTTCTTCATTTAGTGCAATGAGTGTATCTCATGTTGCCTTATTTTTGAGAAGCTCTGCTAAAAATCTGATTAGAAGATACATATTCGAGGTTCTCCTTAGAGAAACCAACTATCTCCACTGGATATTTTCTGTGGTGGATTAGGTAGATCTTGTGTGGGTTTTATGCTTCCTGAAAAGTTCCTTGTGCTAACTTTAGGGCAGGGTTTTGGACAAACAAGCATTTAAGTCCAAGAATTTTTACTTTTAAATATAAATACTTCATATGAACATCTAAAATGTTCTAGTTGTGTCAAAACCAAGAAGAAATTGGCTTAAAAATCTAGACTTGAAACTATTTTGAGCTGGTTGTTCTGGCCTATTTTTTCCTTTTGCCATCCACACACACATCTATCCTTTCATGTGGCAAACCTGTGTGAGCATGCAGTCTCTTCTGGAAATCTGGTGTTCCACATGCTTGGCTGTTCACTTTGTGGCTGGTGTGCATGAGGCCCCGTGGCATGCACAGAACATTTGGGATGTCTTGTAGCTTTTTCAGTTATCCAAGGGTAGTGTAAACGCACACACTTTTATCCCTGTGTCCTCTGGATTTGGAGCAGCCATCTGTGGATTCTCTTCCTCTCCATGTCCCTGTAATGTCACAGCTGACAAGAGTTGGTACCTTTCAGTGATTTTTAGTATTTTTCTTCTTTTTTCTCAGGGTATACAGCTGTGTGATTTTCAGAGCTCTATCTCTCTACTTAAAGGGGAACTGCTTTTACTTTATTGCCTGACTTGTGTTGCTGTCTTAACCCCTTCTTGGGGCATTTGGGGACAGCATTTAAACAGCAAAGGGTAGAAGAGTCTGGGGCTGCTTGTTCCATGCCCCCAGCATTGCCATCTCCCATGTGCTGCAGCAGCAGTGGTGAGGGGATTGGGATAAAGCTGCAGGAGGCAGTGTTCCTTCTGCCCTAGCTCTACCTGAAGCAAAAGCCTGTGGGGAGGGAGGGTTTGGAGTCATGTCCGAGCCAAGGCCTCAGTTAGAAGTGAGATAAACTATAGAGACATCAGATGATATGTTAGACTGGACTGGACATTCCCTGTGGACAGCTTTGGAGCCAAGGCCGGGAAGGAAGGGAGGAAATGGTTGCGCTGGCTGCCCTGAATTAAAAGCTTTGTAAGCCTTTTCTCAGGAGCTGCTACCATGCCTGCCAGCTGTGAAACTAGACCCCCCTCCAGTCCCTTTGCTCCCCTCCTCCTTTTACAGACTCTAGTGAGAAGGAGGGGCAAGCCCAACCTTTGAACTTGGGTAGCTTTGGCATGTGCAGATGAGTGATAGGGAATTAATGAATCCTGCCCTTTCTTTACATTTTTGTTACTCCACAGGTGCTGGAGTTTTTGGTCAGGTCTATTTCTTGCACAAATGGAGCTTTGAGTTTTTTCCAGGCCTCAGAGAAAACTCAGTGAGGGATTTGGGGTTGGCATGGAGTGAATAGATGAAGCATCTGATGTACCCTGCAGATCAGCAGACTCAGACTTTGCCAGACCAGCAGGGAAAGCGGCTCCTGAGCCAGAGATGCTCCACAGAGAGTGTTCACTTCCTCCATCCCCAAATTCCAATCAAAGGGCTAGTGGTAAAAGTGCCAGGGCAAATACAGTCTGTTTTAACTGTTCCTAAAGGGTCAGGGTTTCTGTACAGGTCCAGAGTATATCTGGAAACTCTATGCCACACAGAAGAGCAGTAGAAAACCAGAGTCACCTACAGACCGGCAGACAGTCTGTTTGCTTAGACCACAAGTGTGTGAGTAGGTAGCAGTGTTTATGTTAGCTGTGGCTCTAGTGTGATATGCAGGGAAAACTTCAAAAAGCAGCCTGTAATTTGAATAATTTAATCTGTTCTCTGGACCTTGGGAATAGTGGGAATTCAGATGTTCTGCCAGGTGGCAGACCTTGCTGGCCAGACTTCAGCTCCCTCTCTTCTGTAGCAGGCATTGACCAGGCCCAGGAGCCTGGTGCCACTCTGTGGTGATCACTTGCACGCTGCCTTTCTAGACTGCAGAGCAACTGGGCTGTGCTTATTTAGAGAGCAGTTACTAGTGAGACTGCCTTGCTGTTCTGCCAGTTTATATTTGCTGTAGGCTCTCACCCATTTCTCTTCAGCAGTGATAGTTGAACCCTTCCCAGTAGTGCACAAAATGAAGTGATTAATGATACCATGTTGGAAAGCAGTTTGGTGACCACAGGAATTATTTTGTTTTGGTTTTCATGGTCCACTGTTTGCTGAGTGCAAGTTCTTGCAGTACATCTCTTTTTGTAAGGCCCTGGCTGGCTTTTTAAAAATTTCACTTTGTTCTCAATGGTCACTTAATAATCAGCATTTCCTCTGCTGCCTTGTCCAGATGCACTAAGCTGTCAGTGTTTGCACTATATGGAGGCTGTGGATTTTTGGCCCTTGCTGGCAGAGGTGCTGCCTGGATAACTGTGCCTCCCATCTTGGTAGAGATGGGAGCCCTTATGACAATGTTAAGAGACCAGATGTGTTGATGTTTTGAAGGAACTTCAGATGGACTGAGGATAAGTGTGGCAAAAAAAAAGCATGAATGACTAATTCAACTGAATATTAACTAGAAATAACTTTCAAAAGAGTTGAGGCTTTTCAGGATGTTCCACAATATCACAAAAGCTTAGTGTTTGGATGCTGGGATTTGTTTTTGTAGAGGGCCTGTTGGCCAAACCATTTGAGTTGGCTAGTATTTTAAAATGCTGTGAGGCTGTTTAACTTCTGATGGAGAAGTCTGGAGACTGATGATAATTGTAATTTAAAGCTACGGCTGAACTATGGCCTTTCTGTTGTGCTGTTTCAGGGGCTGGGCAGGGAGCTTGTGTCTGTGTCTGGTACATGGATGCACTGGATAGTGGCTTTGCACCCCTAGGCCCAGACAGTGGGTGATCCCCTGGTACAGGACATCCCTGGTGATGCAAATGCAGAGTACCTCAGGTGCCTGCTAGGACAGCTTGGCCCCCTGGTTTGTCTGCCAGTTTAAGTCGTGTGCCTGGGAGCCTGAGCCTGGATGGGGGTTGGTGTCAGCTGGAGTTGCTTCAGCTTAAAAGCAGTGAGGAAGAGCTTGTGACTTTTTTTTTTTCTGTACAGTTTTTGTACTGCAGGGCTAAGAGGTGATGGTCATGTCCTAGCAGCACTTCTCAGTGCCAAGGAATTAAATCAGCCTACGAAATTTTTTTTTTTTTTGCTTGTTATTCTCCTAAACTCCTTGGGACAGCAGACCTGGCTTTGCTCCTTGTAGAAAACTCATCACTGTGTTGGCAAAAGGACAGGAGCCATGGCCCTGCTCCCTTGTGCCCTGCCATGTGGGCATGAAGCACTCTTCTCCTGGGTGGAGGATTTCTCTAAAGCAAAGGGCACTGGGCTGTGATGTTTAAGCCTGAAGGTGCACAGAGCTGTTGTGTTGGGAAAACACTGAAAGCTTCTGCCTTGCTGCTGAGCTGTGTCCGGGGCTGTGCTGGGGTTTCACACCTGGCCTGTGCAAGCACTGCCTTTGTGGGCAGCTGATCCCCCTCCTCTAATTCAGCCTATGCTCTAGAAGGGACCTTGCTGGATCGCTGTGCTTCATCAGCAGCATCAGGCTGCTGTGGTTTGCCTGCCTGTGCCTCCCTGCTTGGGTGGGAGCAGTGTGGCCCCCCCTTGTACCCCTGTGCTGTCCCGGTGCCACGTGGTGGGACCGAGGTGGGACCCGGTCAAGCAGAAACCTGCAGCCACAGTGTGCTGCACAATGGCCACTTTGTGCAGCACCCTGACCTTGTCTGCCCACTGTGCTGCAGCTGCACCCCTGCCCTGTGCTTTAACCCTCTGCAGCTCTCCCTGCCCCAGCAGTGCTGGGGTCCAGGGCTTTCATCAGCAGCTGGCTGCTGAGGAAAGCTGCTCTTCCTGGCCCAAACCTGGCTCTGAGGGATGTTAGGAAAGGAGATGGGGCAGGCTCTTTGCTCTGAAACACCTTCCTAGGGAAGGAGAGCCATAGGGCTGTGCTTCCCTGGCTGGCTCACAGTGTGTAATGGGATTGGCATCGAGCTGGAGCTCACACTTAGGCATTGCCTCTGCACCCACATCTGCTTCATCTTGCTGTCCCAAGATGTGTCTTTTTGAGGCCCCTTCAGCCCTCTGCTTAATGGGCCATGGAGCTGCCTCCCTGCCTTGCTGTGAGGCAATTTTCTCTGTGCACATTGCATCACTGGGCATGGTTTTTCCCTTTTCATCAGCCCTCTACTGTGACACAGAGTGCAATTTCTCCTCACACTGTACTGTTTCTTCTTTCAGTTCTTTTTTTTTTTTTTTTTGAACAAAGCAAGAAACGTCATCATTCTGTTTCTCTGTTTCTGTGCTGGACATTCAAACTTGGTCTTTTTCCTGGAAAAGACACTGGACAACTGGGAAGGTGGCTGGTAGGTTAACAGCATAGAAGTAAAATGAGAGTAATAGAGCTGAGGAGGCTTTTTCTGAAAATTTGGACTGTTTAAACTTTGTATGCTGTCAAGAGCCTTAAGATATCAACAAGAAACAGAAACGTCCATATTTTTAAAGTACACTTGTCCTGTGGAGGGTCATGAGCAAAACTAAAGAAAGGCAGACATCTGGCCTGCTTGATGTTCTTTGGAAAGTCTGATCTTTGAGTCAAGTTAAAGCACAATTACTGAATATGTTTTTGGTTTGTTTTTTTTTTTTTTTTTATTTTTAAAATCTTTTTCTTTAAAAAAGANTTTTTTTTTTTTAATTTTGAAACCTCTTTCGTTAAGCAAGTGAAAATCCCTGCAACATTCTTAAATTGTTAACAAGCTGATTGCGTATCAGTATGTTGCATTTGATGAAGTATGTCATTAAATTATGAGTTATGTTGAGAAATTGAGAGTTCCTGAGCTCTCCTCCTTGAAATAGGCTAAACTAGTCTAAGAAAACCAGTAGTTAAACTGCATCCAACTCTGGACAGGCCCCTAAGTTTAAAACTGTGACCAGATAATAAAACTAAAGAAATAATAGCAATTAACACCCCCCGATACTAATGGACAAAAGAGTTGCTTTGTCTTGTGGAGATAGTGAAAATGAAACTATTCTAAAACCAGAAATGTGTCTATAAAAAGCAGACATAAGATGAAAAGTGTTTATTAATATCTATTAATGTAAAATATTTTGCACAGTATGCTGGTTTAAGAGTTTGTTCAAACTCTTAAACATTTGCGAATTAAGTTGTGATACCTGTCTTTAAACTGTGCATTGACAGAGTTTTAAATACTTAGTTTTGAACTGATGCAGCAATGTGACATAAATTCATTGGGATATCATGATTCCCAGAGTGATCTAGGATGCTTTAAGAATGCCCGTGTTTTGATTATAATATATATTAGTCATCTGGATGGTGCAGTTTGTACAGAATAGTTCTATGGTAGCTTTCATGCATAAGCAAATGCAAGCATTCACCATTTCCTTCTGGGTTAGTTCAGAACTGCTCAAGTCAATGTTGGAGGACTTGGAGCACTGCTGCTTAAGCAGTTGGAGGTATTTCCTGAAGCAAGGCTGGACTGGAGAGCTGTGCTCCAAGAGAAACAGGGCTGGTGGCCCACCTCAGCTCTAATTGGGGTATTTTGATGTGGCGGTGTTGTCCAGCAAAGCCACACGTGTGGCAGATCAGGGGTTCATTACCACATTTCATTTGGTGAATATGTTATTTCCAGTCCCTGCAACTTTCTCTTGAATCCAGGCTCAGGACTGAGAGAGTCTCTGAGTTAGGAGCAGGAGGTGAGATTGGTGGATGGGTTCTTGGGCTGGACTGATTCTGCTGCTTTCTGGAGGGTTAACCCTAAAGTGTTTCAATTCAGCTTTACTTTTAGAGCAAGGCATAACTCTTGTGTCCTCAAAAAGGCTTTAATGTTTCCTTAGTCCTGCCATTTCCTCCTTTTAGTAGAAGTCAGAGTAGATAGCAAAATAAATTTCCCTTAATGCAAATAATAGTGCTCCCAAGCTGTGTTTTTCAGCTCTGATGTCATCAGTTCTGTTGGAGACCAGCAGGAAAGACTTTTTAATTGAAGTAGGGACACTGCCTCTCTTTCTTCCATTTCATTTTCTGCAGGTGGAAGAAAGTTTTGGAAACCATACCCTATGGTTTTATTCTCGGCTCTGCTACTAATATCCTCCATGACCTTTGACAAATTTCTGCTCTGCTCATTGTCATAACTCCCAGAAAATAGCTTGAGGAAATAAAACTGCACTTTCACATTGGTGTAGTAGTTAGGAATGATCCCAGGGTTACTAAACTGAATATGTCATCTTTCTTATAGGCTGTTTCCCTTGCTTTAGGCAACTGCAAGTCATGTAACCAAATAAATGTTATTTCAGCTCTGCCTTGTATCTGTAAATAGGAGTTAATGAGTTGCTGCATCCCGTGGTTGGCTTGTGACGTGGAGGTCTCCAGAGGGAGGATGAGGAGAGGCTGCCGTGGAAAGTCCCTGGCTGTTGCTAGGCAGCACTGCATTTTAGCTTCCCTGTCTGAAAGTCTGCACTCAGGTTTGGCAAGAAAAGGGAAGACTGAGGGATGGAAAACCATTCAAAGATGGCTTGACTTACTTTTTCTAAAGCATGGCTCTGCTGTGCTGGGTGCAGAAAGCATGTGGCTGCAAGTGAGGTGGAAGCAATTTGATTAAATAGAATAACATTTGATAACTTGCCCTCCATGTATTCATTCTCAGCTGCAGGATCATGTGGCTGGCTTGCTCTCTCCCTCTGTTTTGGATCTTACTCTGATGTGGGATCTGGAAGCTGTAAGAGTGCAGCACAAGTGGTCTTGCTCTGCTTTCAGTCTAAGTGGAAATAAGAGAACCTAGCAGTTCCAGGGAGCTTTATATGCTGAGATTTATGCTCCAGTTTAACAGCCTGTGGGTGAGGGGATGTCATGTTTTTATTTTCTACTAAGTCCATCAAGAGGAATGCCAGGAACAAGGAGGAAACACAAGAGGAACAAAAATTGTTATGTAGGGTATCTTGCTCTTGCTGCACAATGAAACCTTTGCAAACTGTAGCAGTAGGGTAACTAGTGGTAAGATTCTCATAATTAATTGGAAGAGTCCGGATGGCTGTCCATCTACCTACAGGCTAGTTCAATCCTTTCATTCACTCTTTGGTCTCATCTTGTAATTTCTGTCTCTGTTGGTCCTCCCTATATGTCTTAATATAAGGCCAGGATGGGTAAATATCTTCCTGCCTCTGCTGCAAGATATTAGTTGGGAAATAATGTCTTTTGTTGCACCCTGATGAAGTCATTGGGAGATCTGTGGATGTGATCATGCTAGGCATTTCATCCCACTGGACTGTACTGGAAGGTGTTGTACTTGCTCCTTGGCCAACAGAGCTCTGTTTTTTCTCTTTCAGCAGAGGATTCAGTGGTGCTACTGAGGCAATGTAGAACTGTCACAGCCTCACTTCATCCTGAGGGTTCTGCCAAGTACCACTATAAAGCTCTGCTTTACAGTAGCCTGGGGAAGCTGAGGGTCTCACCCAAAGTTAAAGAGCTTGTAGTCATATGGGATGCAGCAGGATGTGTTCCGCTCTAATAGCGTTCTTCCCCTAAAGGATGGGGCTCAAAATCACGAGTCCTGATTCTCAGTTTCATTGCTTAACCCAACTTTGTCTTGCACATTTTATCCCACCAGTGGGCTTGTGGCTTGAGCTATCTAGCCTACCCTTTTTCATCCCACCAGCCAATATTTCACAGGAGATGGAAGAAAAACTTAGGGAGAGACCAAAACTTTGCAGGACCTCTCAACTCCTCACTTTGCCCTTCCTTACACCCTGGGTTTTATCAGCCCTACCAAGTTTTCCTTCCTTCTCTCTTTTTCACTGTGTGGTTATGGGGGCCTTGAGAAAGGCAGTGACCTCACAGTCAATACAAGCCTTACTGTAGCTGCTTTGTAGCCTGGCTGGGAGCTGAGTCCTGTGATATTTTATAGAATTCCCAGGAGTACTTATTTAATTGGAAGCTGTGTGCTGGGCTAGTTCAGTTCAGCAATTCCCTTTTTCTGCTGCTTGGTTTGTGCGAAGACCTTTTGGGTTAGGAACCTTGGAGCTATGCTGCCAGGTCAGACCTGGGACCAGAGCAGTCAGACATGGCTACTGTTGAGTCCTTTGAATAATGGTGACAGCAGTAGGATTCACCTGCTAAAGGATTAACAGAAAAAGCTCAAAATCATTGCAGCACCTCCCTTCTTCCCCATGCATGCTTGGATAGTGAAATATACTGTCCTTGAGCCCCAAACTATTGATGTGAAAGTTTCAAAGTGGGATGTGAGTGTGCCAAGTTCTGGATTTTAGATCAAAGAGGCTGATGTATGTAGAAATGCTGGGTGGATCTCTGAGTCTCTCTCCAAGTTTTGGGCAGTAATGTGGATTGGGACTGCAAAGACGTGGTTATGGGATGTAGAGTGATAGGGCAGTGGAGGAATGGGACTTCTTCCCACCTCCCAACAGTACTTTCTACTGGAAAAATAATAAATATTTTCACCTAAGCACTGACTTCAGTTTTGGGGTGGTGCTTTTTCTTCTGAATTTTTTGGAGGTTTTTGTATGTTTTGGATTTTTTAAGCTTTTGAGTTTCCAAGCCTCCCTGTACTGTGTTGCTTTTATCTTGCTTTGTGCTCGAGAAAGCAGAAGGATAACAAACAAAAAGAGAGAAAATATTCACTCACTATATACCACTCCTATTGGTAAAATGGTGGGATGTCTTTCTACAGCCTTTAAGAACTTCCTCTGAGAAACACTTCAGTTGCTTTGTAAAAGCATGTGAGTGTGGGCAGTGTTTTCCCATACTTCACACAGCTTTCCAACTGGAGAAGTGTTAAAAACAGAAGCTAGGAAAATCTTTTATTTCTTTCAAAAGCTGATGGAGAAGATTCTTCCTGACATGGCTCCCTCATCAGGTTTTTCTGTATGAAAAATGTAGTTGAAGTATTTTTTAAATTAAAGAACTGTTCTCTTGAAGCCTTATTTTTCCACTTGGGAGATGTTTTGTGATGATTTTTGAGGGGAAAGAATGATTTTATTCACTTGCCAGCTTTCAAAACACTGCCTCAAAACTGGGATAGAACTTCAACTCACCCATTTATTTCTGTAATTTCCCAGAATAATTGCTGGTTCAAGTATATCCTGTTTGCTAAGCTGTGTGGTTCATGTTATGACAACTTTAATGACTCTTGCAATATATGGCAAAGACATTTAGAACTGCAGGCAGGTGCTTTTACCTTGTTTTTTTTTCCCTTTATTCTAAATAAATATGCATAATGAAAAGATCTGTTAAATAATGTGAACATCCACATTTACATGAAATAAACTATTTTTCCTTTGTAAAGGAAGACAAATTCACCTGCTTCAGGGCACAGTCTAACCACTAATTGACAGAAATTAAGAAGAAACTTCCTTTCAGGCAGCTGTTCTATCTCTTTCCTTGTGAAATTTCTTGTATGTTCTTTCAAAACCCAGGGAATTAGCCACTGCCAGAGGACTCTGCAGGCTGCATGAGACAGTCTCAGATTAGGCTGATTACTTGCTGGCCACTTTGGTAATCCTTAATCTTTCATATCTCACTTAGCCATCCATCTATCTTGTTTTAATGAAATCTTGATTAAAAGGGACTCCTAACAATATTCCTCTTTCTGTTTGTTCATGCTATTTCTACTAATCCCTGGATTCTACTTCTCTTTCAGAAGATGCTGCTCAAGAAGAATTGTGGAGCGAAGACTAGAGTAATTAAAATTCGTGTAAGTTGCCCTTTTCTGGTGCAGTTCCTTCATCTTTCCACATATACATAATGTGGTGATTCTCACTGAACATCTGTGTCCAGAAGATGACTTCTGGAGATTTCCTGTGGCTTGATCAGCTGCATAACAAAAGTTGCTAACATGGAGTATAGAATGTAGTTGCAATTTAGGTTAGGTGCAGACAAGGCTAATAATACATTGTCTTTTCCATTGTGGAGACTGTGGTTTCAAAGCTTCCTTGGTGTAAAAGTCTACATCCCGTGTTGGGAGTTCATACAGCATAGCTGTCCAGTGAGGCGTCATTTGGATCCTTCTTGGCCAAGGGGTATTTGGTAGGGGTGAGAGGTCTTAGGTAGCTGGGGAAAAGGGACTGTACCTGCATGATGCCCTGGTGTTTGCAGAACCAGATGGGATATGGGACTGAGTGATGACAGATCAGAGCTACATTGCTTGGGTAACTTTTTAGCTGGGATGAAGTTGCAGTGTCCTGAGCCTCTCCATGCTTGACAGCCTGCATCTCTATCAGGTGTGCTCAAATCTCATCCTTGTAGATTTTATTGTCCCCACCTTCTGAGAGTTTTGTCTTTAGCAGATTCTAGATTCCATCAGCCAACCCCTGCTTCCTTTGTGGGTACCTTGTCTTTCTTCTGGTCAGTGTTGTATGGTGCTGTGGGAGATGTATCCTGAGCTGAATCAAAGAGAAATGTGACAAGTAGGTTGAGGGAGATGATTCTCCTCCTCTACTCTGCTCTGGTGAGACCCCAGCTGGAGTGCTGCATCCAGTTCCTGACAGAAGAAAGACATGAAACTGTTGGAGCAAGCCCAGAGAAGGGCTGTGAAATTAAAAGGACTGGAGCACCTTCCCTATGAAGACAGGCTGAGAAAGCAGGGGCTGCTCTGCCTGGAGAAGATAAGGCTCCTAGGAGACCTTGTATCACCTTACAGTACCTGAAGGGGGCTGTGAGGGAGCTGGAGAGGGACTTTTCACAGGGGTGTGTAGTGATGGAACAAGGGGGAATGGCTTTAAGCTGAAGGACAGTGTAGATTTAGATTAGATTTTGTGAAGAAATTCTTTACAGTGAGGGTGATGGATGCCCTGGAACAGGTTGCCCAGAGAAGTTGTGGCTGCCTCATCCCTGGAAGAATTGTGGCCAGGTTGGATGGGGTTCTGAGCAGCTTGGTCTATTAGAAGGTGTCATGGCAGGGGTGTTGGAACTAGAGGATCTTGAAGGTCCCTTCCAACCCAAAACATTCTAAGATTCTGTTTGTTTGTGACCTTTCATGTTGTCACCAAAGCAGGTGTACCTCAGTCCACATGATCCTCCATATTTGTGATACACAGGCAAAAACAGATTAGGGGGAAGAAAACAAATATTCTTCATGATGAAGCTGCTATTTTCACTGCAGTGTTTTCTGTAGCCTTGCAAAAGGGATGAATGACAGACCAGGATCCTTTCAAGGTTTTTACCTTGCCCAGCAGGCAATAGGAACGATGCCTTTGTGTACCCAAAAGTGCCGCAGTTGATAAGCATGCGGTTGTATGTCCTTTGCCCATCACTGCTCTGCAAATGAATTTGGTATCTGAGAGTAGGAGGAGCAGGTAGATCTGGCTAGAGCCTTGTGCACAGCTGGGGGTGGTATTTTTCTGATTTCTCAAACACATTCTGTTAGGGCTCTTCAATCCTGTCTTCCAGCAGCCCCAGAGTAACCCGATACTTCTGGTGGCACAATTAATCTTGCGTGCTCTTATGTGCTTCTGCCTGGATTGTTTTCAATATAGTTGTGTCCTTCTGTGTCCCACAAACTCTGCCCAGACTGTGCCTTTCCTTCAAACCTGCCAGCTGTCTAATTCTGCTGCCATGTTTTAGCACATCTTGTTATATCACCTTCCTTTATGCCTGTCCCATGCTCTTTCACTGGGTTTTTTCTGGTGTCCCTGGACACCAGCTATTTCCAGTGGTGCTTGGTGATGGTTCTCTAGTCCCTTTGGTTTCAGTGATGCCTCAGTGAGGTGGTTTCCTGACATCTTAAGCTCATTATTGTGGCTTATTATTGTGCCCCTGGAGAACCTGAAAGGAGAATTATCCCTTTGCTCCTTAAGCCCACGTCAGCTTGCAGTAAAATAAACAGCAGAAACTGAGAGCACACTTTCTGACAGATGGCACAAAATCCACTCTTCTCTGGCCAGCCTTGCCAAGCTGGGACAGTGCCTCTCCACCTGAGGCACTTGTGGCTTCCATGATAATAGCATGTGATACTTCACAGCCTCTTGCTGGTCTCTTGTGGTGGTAGAGCTGTTAAGTAAAGATGCATTTTTGCCTCAATTTTTCACGTGATTGTGAATGCCCACTTTTGTGTACCCAGCTGAGAAAGGAAGCAGCAGGTCCCTGGCAGAACTCTTTACTGAAGTACCTCAGCTGTGGAAACAGCTGAGAGAGGTCAATACTTCTGAAAGACAGTGCCATCCTCTCATCATATAAAGGGAAACCTTAATCCAGCCAGCAGGACATGCTTGGCATGGTACTCCTTCTCAGTGTTGCCCAGCAGCAGAACAAGAGGTAATGGGCACAAGTTGAAATGTAAGATATTCAGGTTGCCCCGAGAAACTATGGAATCTCTGTCCATGGAAAGAGTCACGGTGTGCCAGGATGCAGTCCTGGGCAACAGGCTCCTGCTGACTCTGCTCAGAGGAGGGGGTTTGAACTCAGCTATCTCTAGAGCTGTTTGCCAACCTTGACCCTTCTGTGATTTCTGGGTCTTGTCCAACATTCAGTAATGGAGTCAGAGCACACTTGGGACCTAAGTTCTATTGGAAGGGCTGTTCTGAGGCCCTCCTGAATGTGGCCTTTTGCAAAGAGTGATAGCAGGAGGCAACATGAGAGGCTTGGTTCTCTGTTGCTGAGGGTCTGGTGGCACAGGTTCATTGTTGGAACCTGTCCATTGTGGTGAGGGTAGAAAAAATGAAGACAACTCTCATAATGATGGGTTGATGAGCTGTTACAGGAGGAACCAGGCAGCTGTCTGTGTGTCTGAACAGAAGACATCACCATGTGAACCACTTTGTTTGTAGCACTGATGCACAAGTTCCTGTTTCAGCTCAGGCAGAGTCTCTTTCTGGTCACAGATATCCAGACAGTATACAGCTGGATGAAGATGCAGTGAGTGAACTGATCTGAGGAGCAGGCAGGATATCTAATGGCTTGTGCCAGGGATTGGAAGCAAGGATCCTTGCTTTCTCCCTTCAGTTTTTGTACTTTTGAATAACTTGTAGGAGAAAGGATCATGCTTATTCCATTTTGTGTGATGACAGTGACCTTCTAGTATCATCAGTGAAGCATTTTCATCTTGTTCTTGCTGAGATTAGTGTCTCATGTGTAGTGAGATAATGCCTGGTTTTTAAAAAACCCTCCTCCTGGCTTATAATTTGGTTGCCTTGACATCCTGGGGCTTTGCTAGTGTGTCAGGGTGCAAGGTGTTGTTTTCTCATGCATCATTACAGCTATTCCTTCCTCTGTCTTCTGCTGGAAGAGTCTCCCATGGGAAAGTGAGATGGAGGGGCAGTGTCTTTGCCCTCTGGCATGGAAACACAGCTACAGCCTTTGGAAATGTCTGAGGTCCTTGGTAGTCTTTCTTATGCAGGTGACCCGGGTTGGGTTTTGCTGCTGTTTTAGCACTAAGGTGTCACCTTGCAGTTGTTTCCTGTACTTAAGTTTCCCAGGGGCCAGCTCAGGTGATGATCAGCTACAGCCTTTCCACTCACTCAGCAGTTCTTAAATGGGATGATGGGATAGTGATGTGACTAGTCTAAGAACCTAGGCAGATTATGGAAGAGAGATTGGTAACCTAACGTGCAGCAGCTCAGTTTGAAATGTTTTCAGGAATAGCAGCTGTGAGAGGTGTCAGCCTACAGTAAAGAGCAAATAAGATTAAAAATAAAAAAATCTTGCTGTGGGCAGGTGAGCAGAGATAAATTAGAGGTGACATCGCTACATGAAGTATGGATTTGTACACAATAGGTAAATGTAGCAAAGCACATGATACTGCAAGGTCAGGGGCAGGTGTTGGCCTATGTGGGTGTTGCCCATGAGCTGGGCAATGTGAGTGTGCAGACCTGGTCCCTGGTGCCCCAAAGTGTCAGGCAGTGTCATGTCTGTGACTGGAAGCAAGGCACTGGAAGTGGGAGAGGGGCACACGCACTATGTGGGTATTTTAGTGTCCAGAGCGCATTTGCATGGTGAGGTGTGTTTTTGCAATGGAGGCACTTCCTGGGCACTGGAAGGAGCAGAACTTGTGACCATGTGCTCATGGGGTGTAACTGCCTCTGCCCTAGACCAGGCTTGGCCAGCTCTGAATGCAGAGACCTGTCTTCCAGTGTATCTATAATACTACCAGTCTTCAATTCTCCAGGCCCTCTTGGGATGAGGGTTAAAAGTCTGTCATTTAGTCCTGGTTTTGTTCTTCCTTGACAAACTTCTACATGCGGTCTCTGAATGGGATTAGTGGAGCTGAGCTTATTTTAACAGCTGTAGGTGGGTAGAAGACACCCAGGGGGTTACCAGTTGTGTCTCAAGGATCTTGTTGGGGCTGGCAAAAAGGAAGGAAGGATTTCAAGGCCAATCTGATAACCTGGCTGATCAGAGATATTTTCTGCTATGTAAAAATAAGAATTTTAAATCGGAACATAAACCTCTTGTGCTCTTGCCTTGATCTTATCAATGCTGAGAACACCCTCTGCTTGGACAGGGGCCAGATTCCTCGAATGACTTCCCTGTCTCTTATCTCTTACTCTGCATCCTAAAAGGCCACTGCAGAAACATGCTGGCTTTTCTTCTCCTAAAACAAGGGACCTTTTCAGCTTGGAGCTGAGCAGGAGATATGCTGGCCAGAGCCTTCTGAGCAAATGCCTGAGCTATTCACAAGTGCAAGGCATATCAGGTGATAGAGCAGTATTGGTGCAAACCTCTGGTTCTGGCTGCGTAGCACAAGGTAAAGATTTCTAAAAAATCAGAAGGTTCAGTGTGTATGTATGCATATATATATATATAAATATATCTATAAATAAATCTATATATATAAACACAGATGTAGCCCCTTCCATCACATCACAGAGCTGTGCAAGTATTTTAGCATATAAATATGCAGATAAATACCATGATTGCAATTTCAGAGTGAGTTTACTGAGAAACCAGCAGAAAGTGTGAGTCACCTGAAGAGAGATTGGGTGAGGAGAACTTCAAGCCATGTTCCTAAAGCTGTGTCCCTATTCATACCATATTGTGAGTATAAACAGCTCAGGCATCTCAGGCAGCATAAATCCCAAGCTGCAGCTTGCTAACTGTTTCCCAAACCTTCCAACCTTCTGGTTGTTTCTAGTATGTGACTGGGTGTCTAAACCTGACCCTGATCTTAGAATCAACAAGAGAGACTCGCCTGGCTGGCCAGTCACAACCTTGGATTACTTGATGGTCAGAAGCCCCTCATAGAGATTTTGGCGTTCCAGTTTCCCCAGTGGTGTCTTGTCTCCAGTTGATGGGCATGCCTTAGCAGAGGGTCCTCTCCATTCATGGTCCGCAAAGTGGGAGCTTTGGGTATCCTATGCTTCTCCCAACCCAGCCATTCGTCTGCCTGCTGAAGATGATAGTTCGTCCTGGAGAGCCCCAGCCCTTGTTCTGTATAATTCCTGACAAAAGACTTTGTCCAGAGTTTCCTCAGTGTGGAGAAGGGTCCAGTGTAGCCAAGGGGGGAATGCCTCTGTCTGTTAAAAACTAGTCCAAATATCTGGCTTTTACTGGATTTCATGGCAAAGGCTAACTAGCAGCACAGCAGGTAGAAGTGGGATTGTCATGTCTCTTTTCTGTTTCTTTAAGGATAAGAACTTTAATTGCTTCCTGCTTTTCATAAATTCCTGCCATTTATGCCCTTGCACCTGTTGAATTATATAAGTGCCCACAGAATAGACTTTGTGGAATAACCAAGAGCTCTGTAATCCACACAGCACCATGAAAGTAGCAAGTGGCTGATGAGTGAGGAGGCTGACTTCCTATTTTCAGCACTGTTTCTGCTTTGTGGTCTGATGTGGGTTGTGGGTCTGGTTTAAGAATAGGGGGAGGTGGGGACTGGTAGGAACAAGGTGCAGCCCACTTGCTTCTGGGCCAGCCTTGTGTGTCAGTGGTGGCTATGGCTAATGTCACTGTGGTTTAAGGGAATGGAAAGTGGCAAGACATGTTTCATGGAAGAGGATCAGGTTTAATGACTTCTGGGTCATGTTTGAGTGATGGAGCAGAGAGAGAGAGATGTAGGGGATGGTACAGGGTCACAGAGAGCTACTGTTTTCTGTCAGCTTCAAGTTCAAGATGGCTGATTAGGCATATCTGCTCACTGCATCTAGGCCCACTGCAGTTGTTCCTGCTCCCTTTTTGTTCATGTGGCTGTGGGAACCTGGCACCCATTGCCTCTCCCAATCCCTAGAGCTGTGATCCTCTTTTCCCACACACCTCTCCCATAATACACTCTCGTCCTGTGCTTGGCTTCCACATCTGGGGTGGTTTGTCCAGAGGCAAGTGCACTATGTCAGCACGTGTTCGCAGCCTGCTCATGCCAGGCTAATTAATCCTCACTTTGCAGGTTTAATTTGTGTACCCTTCAAGTTGAAAGCAGCGTGCTGCTCTGTGCCAGCCTGCCTGGCCAGAGGGAATCTGCTTGCCTTGACCCCATGCAAACTGGAAGCTGCACACGCCCAAGTACACACCACGTGCCAGCTCTGTGGGCAGCATGGTACCTGGGGCTCCTGGCCCCAAGGGAGGAGGACTGTGAGGCAGCTGGTGTGATCTCTCTGAGAGGAGAGCATTCCTGCTACACAGCAAGGGCTGGAATGGGGAGGGTGGAGAGGAAGGAAGGAGAGGGTGAGGTAGTGTCACTTGTGTACAGACCAAAACTAAGGACTCTACTCAGATGCACTTGGAGATTTAGGGCCAGATTGTGCCTTGTCTGTGTTTATTTAGAGCTACTCTTGTGCCTGCTCTTCTCCTGCTCAGGCACATGCAGACCTCTGTAGTATTTGCAGGAACTGCTGCAGGTATGCAGGGAGCACAGGCAATTTCTTATCAGAAGGAAAAAAAGTGGGTGTAAGTCACAGCTCACTAGTAGGGAAATGTGTTCATTCACTTCATTTGCTTGTTCCTAAGAGGTTTGTTTTGCCTTCAGAGCATGATCTTTACTGGGACCCTGGAGTGGTGAGTTCCCCAACTTGGCCAGAGAGCAACAACAGACTGCCCCTCTGAATGACCCATCTGTCCCTTTTATTTGTGCAGCCTCTTCCCTTCAGGTTGTCAGGCAGGCAAAATCAAAGCTTGCAGTCAGATTTGTCAAAGACCTATCTAAAGATGTGTGAGAGAGGAGAAGAAAGGCTTATCATGCTGGTGCCAGCAAGGACCCAGAGCTGAAACTGGCTATTTCTGCTTTTGGGCAAGTGACCAACAAGCATCTGCTAGGCCCTTTGAAGTACCTTCCAAAAGGTTCAGTGTTGTCTGTCCGGTGGCACCTCTGTAAGTCTGGTAGTTGCCACCTGACAACTCTACACACACATTTGCAAATGTTTGATTTTAATTTTTTTTTAACGTTTTTAAGAGGAACAGTGATGTGTTTGTAAACTGTTGAACTGCTCTTTGCAATGTGGTAGTATGGAAAGAAATAGGTGTTAGGCAGCCTTATGTTGGTGATGGCAGACAGGTCTTTCAGCCTTTTAGGGGAGGGTGATGCAAAACATAAGGAAACAGTGCTCACTGCAAAGTTTTGGGTTCCTTGTCAGAACAACATTTGGAGATGACTTTTTTTTTTTAAGAGAAAGGAAAAGAGTAGTCATAAAATGAAGTTCTAGTATGGTCTATTTTTAAAGTATTCCTTGAAATAAAATTCTATATGAACCTGGGGATGGAGGACAGACTTTCAGGAGGAAAGGAGTTTGCCTGTGAAAAGTTCCTCCTTGAGCTGCTCCAGGTCTGTGTCTGGAATAAATTGTTAGAGGCCCTATCGGAGTTAATGAATAAGCATTTAAATGGGAATTGTTGCTCCACTGGAGGAGCTGGTACTGCTTGCCAGCAACTATTTCTTGAAAACTGCCTGAAGCAAGACTGTAATTGAAAAGAAATCGCCTCTCATCAGAAGGTTGAAACACCTAGAAGTTAATTCATCCTGGCTGCCTGGCTGTGGGGTACTGTTGTGGCTTAACCCCATGACAAAGTTGATAACTTGCTACCCCTGTGGGATGGGGGAGAGAATTGGGAGGGTAAATGTGAGATGGTGGGGTGAGATAAAGACAATTTAATAGAGAAAGCAAAATGCATGGAAGCAAAGCAAAACAAGGAAATCATTCATTGCTTCCCATGGGCAGGCAGGTGTTCAGCCAACTCCAGGAAAGCAGGACTGCATCATGGTTACTTGGGAAGACAAAACACCAGCTTATGCCATCATATGATATGGAAAAGTCTTTTGTCCAGTTTGGGTCAGATATCCTGGCTGTTTCCTTCCCAGATTCTCATGCCCTTCTAAACCTTCTCACTGTCAGGGCACGAGAAGCTGAGAAGTCCTTAACTTAGTGTAAACACTGCTTAACAGACTGATATTTTTAGTTATTGCTGTCATCATTATTCTCATCCTAAATCTAAGCCACAGGATACGCAAGCTACTGGGCAGAAAATAAATTTTATCCTAGCAGAAACCAGGATATGTATGTACTGTGCATTGGAGAAACTGAGGCAGAGATGTTGGGAAGTGGCCTGGTCAGAACCATGTTTAGAATTACAGATGTAACTAGGAACAGGCTTGTGGGTCCCCTTCCCTTGCTCACAGCTTATGGCTTCATACATCAAAGTTGAAGAGTGAAGAAGTTTGTTTTTTAACACTTAGCAGGGGTGAGAGGAAGAAGGACAAAGTGGAGTTAAATCAGTGTACCTGTAAATGTTCGTCTGTGGAGTCTGACAGCCTTTACTCCTTCTGTGCCCTCCCTGAATATTGGTGCTACCTCTGGCTCTGCCCACTCCTGGGCAAGACAGCTGTCTCACAAACAGGCAGCATCCCAGGCAGGCTTCTGTCCTTGCCAAAGCTATTCTGGGGATTTATTCTTTTCCACACAGGGTAGTGGTGGGAATCGGATGCGCCTTTACAACTTGCAATTACATGGTGCCTTTCATCCCAAAGGACTTTCAACAAGTGAGTCTACAGACTGCAGAGGGATCATTCACCCACCACTGGAAGGCAGCATGCTATAAATGGAGCTCAGCAGCATTTCCCAACCACTGGGGCCCAAGAGTAGGAAAGAAGAGTCTCCTGTGCTGGATTGGCCTTGAGTAGGGATGGGTTGTCAGAGTGTAAGCTGATCTGGTTTTGAATCCCACCAGGTTACTAGAGCTTCTAAGAAAGAGGACCAAAGAGTCCTCTTAGTTTTCCATCACCTCTAGTACACCATTCCCTTCAGAGTGTTGGGTAGCTGCATTTCCCCCCTCCTGTGGAGATGGTCATTCCCATAGCTGAAAGCTCACTTGGACCTGTGGTCATTCCCATAGCTGAAAGCTCACTTGGACCTGTGCTCACTGTTGCTTTGTCCCAAGAGGAGGGCTGTGATTCTATGGAATCATGAGGCCAAAATCATGTTGCTGTCTGCATTTGGGATATTTTCCCAGACTTCATAGAAGTAAGGGACCTGTTTCTAGGAGGAATATGGCTTCATATTAATAGATTTAGCTTTATGTCTTTGTCTTCTTCTTATGTACTCTTTCCTTGCTGAAATGTACAATTACAGATGGGTTTATGGAAAGTTGTGTATTTGTTTGTTTTCTGAAAGCTGCTAATGTGATTGAAATCAGCATTTTTTTCTGTGATGTTTAATCTTACTGGCCTTCTTTGAGGCACCTCCCTCCACTCACTGTATTTAGGTGTGCTTCTTTGTTAATATGCTTCAGATATGTTTCAAACCTGGTTGTTTATTTGCCCCCCTGTATTTAAAGGTGACAATGCTCTTGGTGGGAACAGTCCATGTTGGCTGGAGTGTACATGTAGGCACATGTACATGGGTGAAGAGGCATTCTTGACCAAGGTGGCCTGCGCATAGTTGCTTGAAACATGTGTAAGATGAGTTTACCTTCCTTAGGAGCTCCTCTAACTGGAATAAGGTGTGCAGTGGGGCAATGTGGGTATCTTCAGCTGGAACTACCTTGTGTTCTGAGCAGTGTATGAGGCAGTGATGAGCTGTGGTGCCTTAGACCATCCCCTGGATGCTGTGAAGTTCCAGCCCTGCATGGCTTGAATTGCTTTACAAGCAGGCAAGATTTGTATGAGTGGAACAGCCCTCCTTGTGATTTCCAAGTCAGGAAGAGTCTGTATGTGCACACAGGGATGTGGACAAGTGTCCAGGGAAGTGCCTGTGTGCTGGTGAGAGCCTGAGGTGTGTGAGGGCAGGTGGGTATGTGCAAGTGAGCACGTGTGTTTGACAGGGGATATGTCTGAGCCTGTGTGCTCTCCTGTGGCAGCCAAGTGAGTCTGACTCGGGCCATTCTCCAGCTGTGTAAATACATTGCTTAGCAAATTGAGGGCTCTGGTTAATGACTTCCATGAGCACAGGGCCCATATTAGGCTCTGTTCTGTGAGCAGTACCCAGCTGTCCGAATGCCATTAGAGTGAACACATGAGCCTTTATGTCAAGTGCACATTGTTTGTGCTCTGAGGAGCCTTGGCAGGAGCTGGCCTGGGGTTGCTCACCAGGAGCTGTCAGGCAGGTTTATGGAAAGCTCCCTGGGGACCTGCTGTGGCAGCAGCAACTCTTAACACCCTTCCTAGTCAAAGCAAAGTCCCAGACATGGTGTGCCCAAGGAGAAGGGCAGGCTGGCTAAGGTGCTTGCCCAGACTAAGGGAGGCAGCTGGCCCAAGCGGCAGGGTGGCAGAAACGTGTTCCCCTCTCTGGCGGCTGGTTCTGTCCATTTTTGTTCTGGAGCTTTGCCTTGTGCTACTCATCAGGACCAGACCACCACATGCTGTGATCCCAAATGGTGTCTTGGACTAAGCCAGATCAGGCCTGGTCATCCCTAGAGCTGGATATGAACTCCAATCTAAAAATCCTCCTCTGCAAGAAGAGAGTTGAGGGATTTGGAGATTTCTTACCTCCGGCAAGGTCACTACCAGAGGTGCTTCCCTGTCAGTCAGGGAGCAGGTGCACGAGGATCCTGTATTGCTCAGGGTTATAAAGGAGAGCAGATTGGTCAGGGTGTTGCTATGGATGAGGGCACTCAGGTTACTGCCTCTCCTGTTACTGCCTGCAGTTAAGCACAGGCTCTTGTCTGCTGAAAGCCAGTGGTTATCTTGTGGCTCCTTGAGAGGTGGCATGATGAACAGGCAGGATTGGGTGCATTTTGAGCCTCACTTAGGCTGCCTGACCTACTCATGATTCTGTGTCTCTTCACATCGCTGACATTCAACCTCAACCCTTGTTCTGTGCCCATTGTCCTGGCAGTGCCTTGGGAAGGCTCTCTGCCCCATACATTGGCCCCAGAAGAAGACCCAGAGGGAAATCATACCACAACTTTCCACCCAAAGCCTGATGAGTTTTGTAGATGACTTTTGTCTGTCCTTTGGACCCATCTTTCCCCAGCTTCTTCATCTGCTGTCTGCCAAAAATGAATGGATTCAGCTGCCTTCCCTAATCCTGTCTGGCATTTCAAAATGGAGGGGATTGCCAGGTTCTTTGTTCCCATTCCCTCTTGGCACTGGCAGGGGACCTTCTCTGCTCTGGAGAAGGACAAATGTGCTGATTTATTCTGCCCCTTAGCTTTGAATAGGGGTTGCTATGTTACCCTCCAGCTCTGAGGCTTGCCAGAGCACACACCATATATAACCCCACAGCAGGTGGCTATTGAGTAAAGGCCCTTAAATCTGCCTCTCTTGTTTCTTATGCTGCTGGCCAAGGTGTCAGGGGGATGTAGCAGGGCATGATTTGCTGGCTGAAACTCCAGGCATAGCTGATGCCAAGCACCATGTTGGCATTTTCCATTCTCAAGTGCCCGTCTTAATTTGCGGAAGAGATACCAACTAGGCAGGAACATGCTGCCCACACTGCATTTTAGATGTCTTTCCTGACATGAAGGCTGCTGCCCCATGGGGCTGAGCTGTGACTAAGAGCCTGGAGTCAAGAGGCTTCCAGATCCTGCTGCAGTTACTGCAGTACTCAGGCTTGGACACTTCCTTAGCTCACTCTGTTTTGCTGTGTCTTTGGGTGAGACAAACCATCTGAACAGATTTTTGGGGTTATTTGTGTGTTGTTGTCTTGTGATAACAAGTTAAAACCCAAGCAGAGGGGAGGTAGAGGCATCAAAACATCACGTTGCTGTGCTGTTAGGTGGTTGCAGCTGTGTGATAGACCTGAATTTCAAGTGCTAAAATGAACCTGTGTCTTTTATGAGACAGTAGAGTTGGTAATTGTTCCTAAAAAGTCTAATTCTGAGGAACAGTCCCAGAGTGCAGGCTAAGCAAAGGAGACCATGGTTCTAGTTAGGAAGGGCCTAGAAGAGGAACACTCCAGGTTTGTAAATCCTTTTTGGAGAGCTGTTGAAAAATGGGGCTGAAGAATGCATTTCCAGAGATTACTTGTTTTGTCCCCATGCTCTAAAAGTGCATTAGATCTTACTTCAAGGCCAAGTGAATTTAGCTTTTCCACATGATATCTTTTGGAACTGATGCTTTTCTGACTCTGGTACTCTAAATGCATCATGGAGATCCTGTTTCACTTGGTGGCTACAGATGCCATGAGTGCTAGTCATGTGGATCCTAGGGACCTCAGTCCTGGAGGAAGGGAGGTGTGCCTGCTTTTTATCTTGAAGGGGAAGAGCAAGGATGTGAGCAGTGTGCTTCCACTGCTTATGTTAGTGCCATTTGCTGCAAGTGCATGTTCAAGGAGGTGTAATTGTGTCAGAGAGGGGGATGACAAAGCACTCAAGGCAAGAACTTCACTGTGTGCAGCTGATACGAGCACTGACTTGATGCCTCTCTTTATTCCCCTGCAGAGCATCAACGGAGGCCGCCCACCACCCCACTTTATGTATGATCCCTCCACGTTTGCCTTCCGTTCCCTCAGCACCTTGAAGCCGCTGAGCCCGATAGCTCCAGTGGAAGAACCGTCATGTGCCTACTGAAGGAGTTTCTCCAAAAAACCTCAGGAACTATCAACCAGTGTCCTGCCTGGCAGGGAGAAGGGGAGGTGGTGATACCCAAGGGGAGGGGTGGGAGAAGAAGGGGCAATGGCACATCTTTGCAATGCAGCTGCTCTGGCAGGAGGAAGCAAGCGGCTTGGCAGCAGTGCCTGTTCTCATACCACTGATGGATCTGAGCAGTGGCAAAGAGAATGAATTTTGTCTTTCAGGGCAAAGCAAACCAGTCAAGTCTACAAGCTGCAAGAACTGCCACCAAGGTAGTGTCAAACATGAGGATGGTGGTAACTGAAGATACCCAAGAGGTGTTCAGGGGTTGTATGACCTGCATGGCAGCAGGGATGAGTGATCAAGCAGTGAAACCAAATCCAGTCAGTTTCCCAAGGGAGTCTACAGTGCTTTGCCATAGACCTGATGCTTCTCCCACTCAGAAGTGAGCTCAGGATTGGAGAAAGAGTCTATACAGAGCTGCTTGCATAACAAGATCCCTCTCTGAGATTGTTATAATTGCATTCACATCCAGCTCTCTTAAGTGGAAAGCCCTAGGACAGGGAGGTGTATGGAGGAGTAACTGGCACATTTAGCTGTGCATTCTAGATGATCTGCTGTCAGTTCAGTGATACTGTCCAAAAAGAGATTGAAATGGGAGAGTGAGATATCCATATGTAAATCTGGGGTTGGAATAAAATTCTAGAATTGGAAGGTCTGTGTTGAGCTGTCCATGAAACTGCAGCACCCACCTTCAGTCCTCTCAGCATCATCAAAGAGAAGACCTTGGGGGTAACTGTGTGCTCATGGATCTCCTCTCTGCTGAGGCAGTGTGTGTTCTGGGGTATGTAACACTTTTCCATAGTATTGTCCCACTACGTGATGGTGGAGATAACTGGTACCACCGAACTCAAACCAATTTAATGTCTCCAGCAAGCTTTCCACTCCCCTTGTTTAGGTTAGCTGTTAAGTTCTGGTACACTCTTCTGGTATCAGTGGAACAATATTCGCAGATGAAGCAAGGAGTGGGAAAAATCAATCAATTTTGTGGCTGTTGGTGTAAGAAATAGGGGAGTTTGAGTGAAGGTGGGGGACATTTCTCCATAGACAGTTTTGAGGCTATTTGGACCATGCTAGGCCTTGCTACTACTGGTATTTGGGATCTGTCCTCAAGGCATATGTGTGTTTTGTACCACAAGGCAGGAGTTAATAGAACAAGCTCTTGCCTCTCCTGTTGAGGCAGAGGAACAAGGCCTTTTCTCCTGCTGCACCTGGTGGAGAGAGTAACTTCTTTGTGTGGGCATTCTGCACCATGAGCCTGCATCTGAGTGCAAGGGGAAGCAAATAGTTTACTGTTTGTCCAGATCAAGAGGAGCAACTGTGAGTAAACAAAAATAATCTTTGTTTTTTAAAATCTGCCTCAGTGTAGAGTCTTTGATGCTGCTCTTTGGTTGAGACCAATGGTCAGTCCAGCTGCCAGTAGGAGGCTACCCAGTGAACAGGTCTGGGCCCTTCACTGAGACCCCTGGAGAAAATCCAAAGGCTGTAGGCTTGGGGATCTGAATCCCCACCCTCTTCTCCCGAACTCCTGTCATTCAGGCAGGCAGAGCAGCTGGGCAAGGTGGTGAGGGGAGTCTGTCCTGATGCTGTCTCAGCTCTGCCTGCTCTTTGGCTCCAGACTGTTACAGCTGGGCCACCCCCTGCACCAGCACCACCTCCAAGAGGTCACTTGTGTTTACTGGTGAGGGACTTTGGGCAGACTGTCATGGTTCCCTGCCAAGTCCCTGTTTCAAAGAGAGCCCAGTTCCTCTGTGGATTCCTCCTGCCCCTGTAGAAATTCTGCTTATCTTGTTTTGATGGCACACCTCAGCTTTTTAACTGCTGCCAGACCAAGCTGACCCGTGCAGGACAGGAAGCATTGCTCCTTTGGACCAAATCCCTGTGCTCAGGAGATGGGACAGCCATAGCCTGGTACCCATGTAAGAGGCACATTCCTTGTGCAAATGGGCAGCCCCTGCATGGCCTTGCAGGCTTTGCTCAACAAGAGCTGCCAAGGTGCTGGGGCCCAGAGGTGTGTTCCTGCCAGCCAGCAGGTGGGGCAGGCTGCCTTGCCCTGGGTGGGAGCAGGGAACAGGGATGTCCTGCCGATATTGTTGCCTTTTAATACTTTTGTAACTTTTTTCTGTCTTTTCTTTTTCAATGAGAAGAAAAAAAAATAAAAATCCCACAATGAAATAAAGTGTAACAGCTGCTATATTCACATCTCTGGTGGGTCTGGTGCGTTTGCCATCTTCTGAGTATTTGTGGGCAGGGGTATGGAGGGGGTGGAGTAGAATGAGCTGTGACACATTGCAGCCAGTCCCAAGCACTCCACAATGCAAGGAGGCCACGTCTGCAAATGAATGGCATTCAAAATGAAGAGCTTTTCCAAAATGAATGCCAAGTTCTTTGTATGTGCAGCTGCTCCACTTGAGGTATGGTATTACTGGTATGGTGTATTGTCACTCACTGGTGCTTCCCTCACCAAAATGGTGCTTTGGCTTTTGAGTGACTTGCCTATTACTTGGGCATGTCAAATGTATCCTGACTGGAGGTTTCCAGCGCCCCCCAGAACAGAAGGATGGGTAACTTTGGCTTGTAATTTCAGCTTCAGGCAGTCTTGCATATCTGTCCTGAGATTCTCCACAGCCTTTTTGCTTACAGCCAGAGCACTTTTCCTTCTCCATAATTTAGCTATAGTTCACCCCTTTCTCTGTATTTTGCTCTAAATATTCCATCTGGGATACTTTTAATGTGCATTCCCCACCCCTTGCTCCTTGCTATCTATTTGAGCTAATTCCTGTCTCTCCCCCACTCCTAATTCTGTATCTTCACCAGCATCTCACAAGGCTATTACCTATGTCCCCTTTTCCAAGGCCTTCTGAGAGATATTAGCATAAATTCCCTTAGCAGTCCTACTTAGATTCATTCCCAGGAGGCCTTTCCCATTCTTCCCTCCAAGCTCTGATCTCCTCTAGGCTTCTTGCCATCTTATCTTGAAATCCTCCCCTCTCTGTCAGCTGCAGCTTTGTTAATTGGCCTTGGCCAATTCTGCAAGGTTTGTGCGGTTACTTGCTGGCTCCCTCGAGCCCTTGCTCTTGTACATCCCTTACAAAATGCTTTTCTCTGGGATGTTTCTTCTAGCACAGCCTGATCCCTCAGCACACCCACCCTTGGGGCCCCAGATGCCGTTCGAAACCATGGTGGTGGCTATGACTCCGCAAACCCTGATCATCTGTAGGCCCCTGCCAGGTCAGGCTTGTTGTAAGTGTATTTTGTATATTCAGAGAGAGGGATGCACTGACCTTGTATCCTTCAGGCTGGAGGTATGAGCACCTAGTGCTCCAAAGCCAGGGTACAGCTGCTGAAAGGCAGGAAGCTGGCACACATCTTGGCATTGCACAGCCAGCCCCCTGACCAGGGTGAGCTGGAGGTAGAGCTGCTGCTGCCCCTGTGCTGTTGTCTGGGCTCCCGGCACGTGTTTGGATTTAGTTCAATCGTGCCCACCCATCATCTCTCCCTGCAAGCTGGGTGTCTGGGTTTACAGCAAAAGAGGGCAGTTTTTGTGGTGAAACATGGTGATAAACTGCAATATGGCAACAACTCTGATGCTCAAGGAAGGCAGATTGGGGGTATTAATGAAGATCTTACAGGGTACTTTTCAGCTGTATTTACCGATGTTACTGACAAAGGAGAGTGAGGACGTTGGCCTCCTTTGGATGCTAGACCCTGGCATGTGGGAAGGGTTTCCCAAAGCCCACTGCAGAAATCAAGGAACTGAGAGCTGAGCTGTGGTCTTCAAGCCACAATCCCTACTGCAGCCATTGCCCTGTGTTACTGCTTCTGGCATCCATCAGTGCAGGGCTGTTCACCTCTGTGGCTTCCAAATCAGTTTGTGCAAACACTTCCTCCTCTGCCAGAGTGGGCAGGGCTGCTGGCTGAGGTCTGAGCAAAGCACCATGAGCATGGTAGTTTGGCATGGGTCCCTCAGGACCTTTACTGTGCTGGAGCTCCTGGCTTCCCCAGCTTTGGGTCCTGGCTCAGCAGGGGAGCCTGTAACTTCTGAGTCCTTTCTCTGTTCTGAGCCATCTTGCTTGGGGACGTGCAGGTGTTTCCCTTCAGAGCAGAAAACACCCTGTGAAGAGAGCAGGGCTGTTGTGCCAAAGTGCAGCTCAGCTGTGTTAACCATCTGCAGGAGGGTGAATGGGGACAAGCGGCTGTTTGAAGAGCTTGGCTACAGCTTCTCTACGATTTGAGCAGGACCATTTAAGCTAATACTGTTCCCCAATTAAAGTAAATTAATTAGGTTAATGCTATGGCCTTTTAAAAATAACAGAGAGGAACCAAGATCACAGCAGTGGCAAAATGGATTGCTACATGTATACCCTGAGCCTCAGTGAGTCCCTTTGCAGCCAGCACACAGGATCCTCTCTTCTTTGTGTTGTCCAAACACTTTCTGACATATACACGTACATGCATGCACATATGTGATATACATATATTTGTCTCACTATGTTTCACTTGTGCAGAAATCTCTGTCCTCTGACAGTCACCAGGTGTCCTGTGCTCACCTGGCTCAGTCTTTGACAAGGCTCCATGTGAAGCCCATCTGTGGCACAGTTACCAGCTCTGTGCTGCAAAGCACAGTGGTGCTTGGAAAACCCACCCACCACCCTGTTTCCAGCTGCATGCTGAGTGTTGACCCCTCTGCCTGCCTATGGGATTGACTAGGAAAATGGGCAAAACTTGCAGTGCTGCTGGGGCCAGGGTTCTCACCCCAGGCTCGATGCAGGCTACTGAAATGTGGCTTGGCACAGGAAAAACTGAGAAGCAGAATTTCCAGCTGGACAGACCATCTCATTCAAACAACTTTGGGCTTTCCCTTGCTCTTCCTGAAGCAGCATAGCATGTTGTGGCAAGGTGTGGGGTGGAAGAATGCATTCAAGGGTGTGTATCAAGTTAGGATTGAACGGGGTATGTGGTGATACAGTGTGGGTGTATAGACACAGTGCATTTACAGTGGCATTTATGTGCCTGTAGTGTTTGTATTTATGGCATGTTAGTTATATTTTAATCAGAAGGACGTATTGGAGGAGTAAAGCTAAAGGGCCATGCATGCATGCAAGTATGGTTCTGGAAGGATGGATGCTGGTGGATGTGTATCTGGAGCATGGGCAGAAGAGCCTGTGTGGGAGAGGGGCATGAATGAGGCTGTGTGTTCATGGGTGTCTGCAGGCAGTGATGCATGGAGGACATACAGATGGATTATATATGCCAAGGTAAGGGTGGTATTTCTTTCCTGTTTCTGCAGTCTCATCCATTGTGATAATAACTGGCAGACTTTGGCAGTGCATCACACCAGTAATGATTGGAAAAGTGGAGAAAAATTTACAAATGCCTGATCTGTGCCCTTGAGGCACTTGGGAGCTTTCACCATTGAATTAAAAAGAACCAGGCACCTGGACACCAGTGACTCAAGACAAAGTAATCTCAATACAAATTAGAATGTGATTGTATTCTGTTGTTTCTCAGACAAGAACTTCAGGGACATCAAATAAAAGTAGCAGGTGGCAGGTTCAAAGCAAACAACCAGAGGCAGATCGGCACAGAGTGTGAGGAACCCTGTGCCATAGGATGCTGTGGCTGCTTGGTATTTACGCAGCTACAGGCTAGAAAAGAAGATAAAAGAAAAATACTCCCTAGGAAACTACATGCACAAATGCCACCTCTGGTTGAGGAAGGTAGTGACAATGGGGCATTTTCTGGGATAGGTTACTGCCAGTCCCATCTCTGCCCCCTCCTCACTGGCAGGGTCTGTTCCTGCCAGGGCTTCAAGTGGGCCAGTAGCTCCTTACAGGCACATGCATCAGCAACCAATCCTGCCATGCCAGCACTGCCTTGTATGCATGTTCATTGTCTTTACACTTCCAAGAATTCCTCCGTGGGGAGGCCTCAGTGGTGACTTGGCCCTCGTGTGTTTGATGATGAGGCAGGGGGTGACCCTATTCAGCTACTGTGCTGCTCCTCAGGGAGTGCTTGAAACCTGAGCTGCTCACTGATCTATCTGCATGGCTGCAAATGGGCATCCTACAGATCCTCTCTGCCCTCAGTGTGTGTGCTGGGGCCTGCTAGGAGAGCCCTGGCTCATCAGAGCTGTCTGGCATCCATCATGTCCCTTGGCACAGCCAGGCTGAGCCTGAATCATCCATGGAGGCTCTGTGCAGAGGTTGGTCACAAAGGCATAGCTCAGGCTCAGGTTTCTGAAGGATGTGAGGTCTGTCTTGTGTGGCAGGCCAGTGTTCATGTGTCACAGGAATAAAGTGAGTTTGGTTTGAGCACTGCTGCAGGCTCACGATGGGTATGTTATGCATGGAATTATCTTTTGAAATTTAGGAACATATTAGGAAAGCAAGGACAAGCATCCTCTAGTGGTGGGTAAACCTCAACCCAGCAAGCCAGAGGATGCAGCTGAAGCAGCAAAGGCTCTGCAGAAGTAACATCAGTGATGATGAGAACATTTAAGCATGTTAGTGTCGCACCATTTCCTGAGCTAGATTTCAGTGGGCTTATTCAAGCAAAGGGGTGAGGAAACAGAAGTTGTAGGTGCTTGGAGAGCTCAGCCTGGCAGGACCTGACCACATGTTTTCAGTTAACCTGGGCAGGATGTGCAGGCAGCTCCAGGCACATGAGGAGCCCAAAGATCTGTTTGCTTTTGTGGCTGCTCACATCAGTGCCTCCTGTAAAAACAGCTGGGTCTGTTAGTAGGTTGGCCAGAACTGATTGTATGTTCCTGTCTGACATGGTCACAGCAGAGTAGCTCTGAGGCTGAAAGAGTGGAGGAACTGAAAGTGCCAGGGGAGCTGGATGCCATGTAGGGAGGTGAATGGAGACAACAATGCCCCTTTGAAAGGAACGTGGCTGCCATCTGCAATGGAAGGAAAGTTGCTTTCCCCCAAAAGGGTCCCCCAGGAGCAATGCCTACCTTGCCCTGGCATGTCCTGCAGACACTCCAAGGCAGGCTGATCAGCATCTGTCCTTGCTTTAGTGGCCTGGGAGCGTGCTGGCAGGCTGCAGCAGGGGTGTCACAGGCCTTTGTCACCACTGAGGGACAGTGAGTATTGCTAGTGTGGGACCTGTCCTGGTGTGCCCACAGCTCTCCTGTTTGTGTGCCCCTGCGAGTGTTTGAAGCATCTTTCCTAAGTTTTTCCAAAATGGGTTGCCAAAGTGTTTTACCCTGGGTGGCTTCTTTGCCAGTGGATGACATTTGGCAATATGTTGGCCAGGGTCTAGCTCAAGGGCAGGCTGCTCAGCAAATCTGGCCTTGGCAGTGCCACCAAGCCAAACACATGAGGGCCAAACCTCAATCATATAGAGCTCTTGTGAAGCCTGAAAGCCTTTTTCAGATCTTTGCCACAGAGCCTCCACAGGCCCTGTTTTGAACAGAGATGTTTTGTCCTTTCTTGGCTTTAAACAGTTCCCCAGAATAAACCCTCTGCTATTTACCAGCATTGTTTTCTTTCTGGTGTTGAATGCTGATAAATAATCAGACCCATTATATTGTATTCATATCTGCCCTGGTAGCAAATAATTACTACAATTACTACCAAATCAAAATGCTTCTGTTTCTCCTGGTGTCATTAGCATGTCCCAAACATTTTGTTCTTGTGGTTTAAAGTCCAGTAATAACATAGTCCAAGTGCAACACCCGGTTGAGCGGAGCTTCCCAGCACAGCAAGCTTCCCAGCCATGATTGCCTCAGAGATGCTGCTAATTTTCAATCACAGTGTCAGATCCTCTTCTACCACAGGGAGAGCAACTGCTTAGCCTGTGATTTACCCAATTTATTCCGGTAATAACTGGGCTGGCTGTGTAGCCATCTGTCTGCTCTCTGTGCTGCTCCTGCCCCCCACCTCCACCAGCACACAGACAGAGCCGTGCCTCTGCCCTTGTGGCATCACGAAGTGGGTCTGTGTCCACCGAGAAGAGAACAAATGTTCCTCCTCCCCTCTGCTGACCTCTAGATGCCAGGGCTGCCAGCAGTGGGGCCTGCTGCAGTTATTTCCACCAGGCAGGGCAGGAAAGATCCCTTTTCAAATCGGGCAGGGTGGGTTATCAAGGTTTTGGTGGCACTTTGGCCCACGTGAGGGGAGCCAGTTTGTGAGAGGGAAACCGAGGTAGGGAGCAGCTGAGGCAAGGACCCAACACAAAGACAGGGGAAAGATACACATTAGCCTGAAACTAAGTCCACAGATATGAAAACCATTGTGATCACTTGGCTCTGTCTGTGAAGAAAAACATTGTATTGACTGGATCATTACAAAGCCTCTAATTGAAGAGCAGAGTCCTCTCTGCCCTGTGTAATGTTACTCAAACAGACCTGCACACAACTCCTTCAAAGCAGATGTCAGCCAGGGCACAGCCCTAGATCAACAGTCATTCAGGATCAGTATTGCTTGAAACCACTGGGTAAAATCAAATGTAAATGGAGCAGAGAGCATTTGAAGCAGTTAGGGTCTCGGGGGAGATTCAGTCCCTGTACTGAAGCCAAGGAAAGGGGAGATGATGCATCATGTCTGTAATGCAGCGAGGACATGCAGAAGCTGGATTACTCAGAAAACTTGGAGCAGCACATATGTTTCCTATTAAATCACCTGACCTTTCCAACTCCAGTGGTATTTCAGGGGGCTTTCATTACTGTAGTGCTCTACAAACTGTAGCCTTATGATTGCCCCTGGGAGACAGCACAATATTTGAGGTAAATAGGATTTTACTTGTGCACACCAAAACACGGAATTTTCCAGCTATTTTTGAACCCCACTGGTACTGCACAGAGGAAAGATCCTCTCTTTGGAGCTGAAATGCAGACCAGAGTAAGCAAAGAGTTTAGAGAAATTAGAGAAATTGCTGGTTGCACGAAGACTTTCAGCTGTGGCTGAAATGGAAAGGGAAGCAGGTGGCAGAAGTGTCAGCACTAACCAAGGAGCTTGAGGTAGATGCTGCAGGTGGTTCACCACCACAACTGATCCCACGTGACTGGCATCATCTGAAGCACCAGTTAAAAGAACATGTTCTATAATTTGTGGCCATGGGAATCCAATCTCTTTGTGCCTTGGCCCCTAGGCAGTGCTGTCTAAACAGCATGAACAAGGTATTCAGAGAGGCTTCACAGTTCCCATTGCTCCTTCAGTCAGCTTTGTCCACCTGCCAAAGGATGTTACAGCTGTTCTACAGGAGAGTGGGGGAGCTGGGGCAGCTGAGTGGCTTTGCCCAGTGCTGGGTTGGGCTATGGGAGCCAGGACTACACCCCTGTCCAGGGTGTGCAGGATGAGACCTGTGAGTCCCTCTGTTCTTCTCCAGCCCTACTTGTGAGGGAATGCTGCTCCATCAAGCTTCTATGTTCTGGACCCAGGATTTCAGGGTAGCTCACCAAAGGCACGTCCTGGTGCTGAGCTGCCAAGGGGATGCTGCCAAGGGCTTCCTGCAGGACCAGGCCTTTGCTCTGTGAGTGATGCTGCTGCTCTGTGGAGGTGAGGCTGGCCAGGGTCCTCTGCATTGTATCTGGAAATGCTCTGGACATGAACCAGAGACTTTGGGATTCTCAGCTGGGGTCATCTGCTGTGTGGTTGCTTGCCACTGTAAGAGGCTGGGTACTATAGAATAGGTAACTCCTCATGTCACCTTCCCATGGCATATTGCAGCTGCCTAGCAAAGTTTTAGCCCTTTCCTTACAATAACCACTCAGAAATTAATCTTCTAAGACCTGTACAGGTTGGAAGCCCCCATGTGGCTTTGGACATGCCAGCATTGCATCTGCCTGATGGCTGAGCTCATGGGTGGCCTGGCCCCGACAATTCCACATCAACCAGGAGAACAACACATTTTGTCCTGGTGCTGGCACTGCTCAACAATCCACTTACTGCAAAGGAGCAGTATTTATCTTCCTTCTTAGAAATGAAGTTTCCTGATCTCTGAATTTCTGTTGCTTCCCTTTGTATCAGGTAAATAATTTGGGCTTCCTGGGCTTGTGACAGAAAGTGCATGAATGGAAATAAACAGGGTGTCAAGTCATCCTTTCATGTCACAATCTTGGCTGGGCCAGGCTGTTGGGGATGTGCAGATTTGGTGGGGACTCCCTTCATGGTGAGGACAGAGGGAAGGTTCTGTTTCTCTTTGATGCTGTGTCCAGGTGTCCCACCACAGCTGCCAGCACAGACTTGCCCCTGAGACCAATGTCAGGCAGATGGAGATGTGCCTGAGCTGATGTGACCCTGAACCCAAGATGTCCCTTGAAGATGGTGGAACATGTGGAGCTGCCTTCCAGTCAGCAGATCCTCGTGGGGCCTGCAGGCAACACGAGCCTCCTGCTTTTTAAGGACTTACCTGGAGCAGCCACTTTGCTGATTCTGGGGCAAAATAGGGGTGGGCAGGAGGGTGGCATTGGGCAGGCTGACAAACTGCTGTTCCCATTGTGTAATCAGTTCCTGAAGAGGAAAAGCAAACAGCAAGGATCCACTTGATTTCACTTTTCTTTTTCTTCCTTTGATAAGCCAAGAGAAAGAGTGGCAGCAGAGACCCTTTTGCAGCTAAGGGGTGTGTAGCAAAGAAGTGCCTGCAGCCAAAAGCAGGATTGGGAGTGCCTGAGAGGAAGAAGAGGTTCTTCTCCCTGTGGGTTTATAAATTCTTGGCTCCCAAAACAGGAGGACAAAGTGCATTGCCAAAATGGCATCATGCTTAATGTCTGGGTCAGAGAAGCTCCAGCTGAGCCCAGGCAGCCCCTTCCACTTGCCCACCCCTTGAGAGCCAGCCAGCAGCTGGGGGCCAGGCTGGCACCTCAGCCCCAGCACTGACAGGAAGGTGAAGGAACCGTGGGAAAACCCAGCTCTGGCTGCTGCTGTCAGCCTGGCAGCAGTTGCAGCATGGAGAATATTTCTGTGCCCACATGTCCTCCCCACCCTGCCGTGGTCTGCCTCAGCTGTGTGAAGGCAGCAGCAGCCAGCTGTTCCAGCAGACTGGGGACTGATGGATGAACCAGCCACCCCGAGTGCCTGACTGCTGGATGTGAGCACCAGCTCCAGAGCAGGTGGTGGGCATTGCAGCTGGGTGATCTCAATACTGTGTTAACCCCATGGAGCACGAGCAGGTCCCCATTGCCTGTGCTTGTTGCATGGGCACACAGAGCACAGCTCTTGCCCCATCCTATGCCAAGGCAGTGCCTGGCACTGCTGGGGCTGCCCCCAGGGGTGATTATGCTAAGCCACCCCTTATCTTCTCCCTTGTCTGGGGCACCATGCACCCTGCCATGAAGCAGCCTTTCCCCATGTGCCCCTGCACCTTGCCATTTATTATACTGCAAGGGGAAAGGTGGGCCTGGAACTTTCAGGGATTGTGGATGTGATGCTGTGTAGTCAGTGGGGTGGGCTCAGAGAACAGTAGCACTAGGGAGACTGCAAATCTCCCATGGTACAGTGCCCTATGTGTAATAAAAACCTAGCAGTCCATTTTGGTCAAAGCAAACAGAGCCCTTTGGAAAAGCCTGTCTTAAGAGGACATGCTGTTCCCAGAGCATCCTGCAGGCCCCTGATGATGCTGCAGTTGGTGACAGTGCACACAGTTAACTGCTATGGTACCAGCAGCCCCAGAGATTACAAAATCTCAAAGAAGGCCTCAAATCTCACAGCATTGGCTTTAAAAATTGAACTCTGATTACTCTGGGTTTTGAAAACTTTTGGATTTAGCTGGTCTGCATTTTCAGGTACTCTTTGCATTGCAATGGCAAGGTCACAATAATTACAGCAGAGAAGGGAGTTTATTTCTTGAAGGACATTGAGATTAATTTATATTTATAATTAGAGGGAGAGGGCTTTAACAGTTCTCTAGGCTCTGAGTCTTAAAAATGGCAACAGCCTCTGACAGGATAATAGATTAACCTCAGACCAATTTATCTGTGTGGTTACTGATCACCTGCTCTACATGAGCAAGTAGTGGACTTGCCTTTTCAAGGAAGTCCACATGTTTGCAGATGTGCTGACAAAGCAGCATTTCCACTGGAAAAATTGGCAAGGAGGAGGGAGAAAGTGAAGTGAATCTCAATGCCCATGAAAGCATAAAAGCAGGCTGATAAATAATCAGGTGGTGAAACAGCTACTTGGCAATAAGTGGCAATAACTGGTGAGGCAATTGCAGTGAAGTAAAGGCCAATAAGAAAATATGATGTCATGCAGGCTCTGCTTGGCCAAAATGTGCCACTCCCTGCAGAAAGTAGCAAAAAACAAAATATGTTTATGTTTCAGCTGGAAACTGAGGCAGTAATCACTCTGGTGAAGTAGCAACCAAGCTTTTGGTGGGATATTTAATTTCTTCTCCCAGGTAGACTCTGCCACACGTCAGCTGGGGAGGCTGGAAGTTGGGACACAAAGTGAACATTGGCTGCCTCTTTATGTGCTCCAGCCTCTGGGGCTGGAGCAAACTTAGAGGGAGACCCTGAGGTTGTGTTCCACAGGACCCACAGCCTTGTGTGTTATGGTCCTTTCTCCTCTCCTAGCTGCTCCATATCAAACTGGAGAGTGAGCCATAAGGAGATGGAAAAATATAAAGAGTTTAGAGCCCGATGTAATGGTTGTGTGTGTGGGGAGGAACAGTGCAACTGAAGATGGAGAAATCTTCCCAAAATCCTTGCAGGGAGATACATCAGAAGGCCAGACTTGCCATGAAAGTGAAAACCAAGGAGTGAGGCTTGCAAGTCCCTGATCCCATGGTTTTTGCTCCTGATTTTGAAGGTACCTACACAGCAATTCCTATGCCAATGGTGTTACTTGCTGGGCATCCTCAAGAGCAAAACCCCTGAAATTTTCAGCCTCTAGCAGTGCTTCCACTTGTCCCAAATTTCTGCTGAGTGACCCATGGAAGCTGCCAAGGCTCCACCACCGACTTCAGCCACTCTTCATAGGGAAGATGGGGTCAGGTTCCATCAATATTTGTGGAACAGTTTAGGGTGAATTATAGAAATATAATGATTCCTTTGATTCTGGGGAAGATTTCCCAAACCCCCTCACTGATCCAGTCCAACTTCAACTCCACTTCTGCCTGTCAATCAGCACCGGGCTGCTGCTGACAGTGGGGTGACAGGGCTTTCCCACCTTCGCCACTCAGGTTAAAAAAGAAAATCAGATCCTTTGAAAAGAAATATACCCAAAGAAGAAGACAAAAAAAGCACCTAGCAGCCTATGTTGGAGATGTTATGAATTGCTTTTGAAGGTGCTTATTTGCCTGCATAAGGACAGAAGTACCTTCCTCTAACAATGCTGCAGAAAAAACCAACGTCCCCCAGGTTTGGGGTGCTCTGGAGGGCAGCCATGCTGGAATTGTGATTAAGTGTTTCGGGCCATGCCTTTCACTGCAGCCTGCCAGATAAATATTTACAGCTGACCACGAAGAAGCAGGGGAGGGAAGGAGAGGAGAGACATCTGTAAATTCTTTGGAGCCTTGCTGCGTTTTAATTTTAATTTAGTTCTTTTTTTTTTGGTTTTGTTTTTTTTTTGTTTTTCCATCCACACATCATTGTCTCTTTCTCTCAACCCACAGACAGCTCAAGAAAAGAGTTTTGAGAGAAAGAGGTTATTTCTAAAACCTCAGGGGACATATCCTGCTTGCAGTGACCGTGGCATAAAATCTGGAGCTGTGATAAACCAGTGCTGCAGAGAATAGACCACAACCTTTGGTTTACTAACTGGCATAAATCTAATGTAACATTATTGATCTCTGTGGATTTACTCTCAGCCTCATTGCCTCCTCCCTTGTTTTCTTCACAGCTCTTCTTATCCATGCAAGTCGCTGCCTCTGTGGCTGCAGTATGCCAGTAAATTGCAGTGTTACACCCACTTCTCAATGGTGTAAATGATTCCCTCCGTTTGGCCTCTGTTCTCAAAAGAAAGCAATTCTCTGTGCCCAGTGGGAAAGCATCAGCCACAGCATGGGCCAGAGCATCTCCTCCCACTGCCCCCAGCGTGCCAAGGTGCCATAGCTCCAAAGAGGGGGCAACCCAGAATGGCTTAAATAAATGAGGGCACTCAACCCTGGGGGCTCTGTGCATCTTGGTCTATGAGCATATATGTCCTGCTCAAAAACATATGCAGGAATCTGTAGCTGTAGAAGCCACTGCACCACCCTGTAATCCAGCCTAGATGTGCCTCCCTTTTCATGGCACACTCAAGGGACCCCTGCAAGTTGAGGCAGGCAGAGATGGAAAGCATTGCTGAGGTTCTCTCACCCCAATGAAAAGTGACCCTTGCAGAGGTCCAGAGCAAGAAGGCTGATGGGGATGATTGACTTTGGGATGGGGATTGGAGCATGAGTCAGCTGATGCTGGTCCTGATGCACAAGCCAGGAGGCTGGCGAGCCCCGGGTGTCTCTGAGAGTCAAACACGAACGTGTGCAGGGCAAACCCTGCTGTCACTTGGGCTCCCAAAGCTTGGTGCAGAGATTGTGCAGGCAGCTGAGCCTCCAGTGATAATGTGGTGGGGCTGCTCACCTCCTTAAAGACTTGAGAAACAGAGGCCAAGTAATGAGACTCTGGGGGAGAATTTAACGCTGATTCATTTGGGAGAACAGAGGGAAGAGTTTATGCTTTCTTGTAGGTCATATTTGCAAGCTACCAGGATCTCCTCATCCCCATGTGGTAGCAGCTTGGGCTTGAGGCTTATCCCTGCCCTTATCAGTGACCTTCTGAGTAGCCAAAAAAGTAGCACTTCAAAAAACTTCTGTGATGGCTGCAAAGTCATCTGGGAAGTTACTCTTTCTGTTAGTGTCATAATGCTGCATGGCCCTAAATAGAAAGTGTGGAGGCAAAGGTCTTGTCCCCAGGGCTTTGCAGTCTCAGCACAAAGAGTGTGGTTATAAAACAAGTCACGGAGTCCAGGAAGGAAATTTATGGCTCAGAAGATGGATAAATAATACGCCAAGATCAACAGCAGTGGTAATGGTGAGTTGTGCTGAGTGGAGCTGCTCTGCTATTACAGGGCTGTAACAGGCTTGGAACCCTGCACTGCAATGAGCCCACTGCTGGAGCGCTGCTGAAGCAGTGAGGCCCTGGCATGGGCACCACCAGCTCCTGACAGCCTGAAGAGGCTGTTTGGATGGGAGAGAGCAGTGCCACTGACCAGGGATGTGACCTCACTCCTGGGTCAGTGCTGGTGATGAACACGGGGTTTTACAGTCACGGTCTCATGCATCTCATCCCACCAGTGATGTGACCTCATGGGGTGCTGATGTGGCTCTGACTCTCCTTTTGTCGGCCATCTGGAAGCCTTTTGGACCCCCAGATGTGGTGAGAGGAGGATTGGGCTTTGTGTAGCTCTCGGAGGGTGGAATGAGACAAAATTCCCAATCTTGGCAGTCTTTTGTGGCTCTTCTCAGCTTTCTCATCCACCTCCTTCTGTTTGGCTTTCTTCTCTTTTCTCATCCTGGAAAGTAAAGTCACTCCAGTGTTTACTTTCTCTGTTCCCTGCCTAAGTTGTTAAACATGTCCTAGGTCACCCCTGCTAATGGATAAAAGAGTGGTTGAAATACATTGGTGGATGTGTCTCAGAGGAGAGGTTGGAAAAACATGTCAGAAGCACTGCAGGGACAGCTGATACACACTTGAGACTGGTGATGTCCTGTTGTCTTTTCCAGCCCTAATTTCTGAGCTCCTCTGACCCCTAAATTCTATGCTGTACAGAGCATGTAGACAGTGTTTAGTCCCATACTTTTTCTCCATATGCACTGTCTGAAAGCAGAATGAATTGTTTGGGGGAACATCCCAGCCACTGCCACTACTCCCAGGCACTGTACAAGCAGCCCCTGACAAACTTACCCCCCTGTTCTCAGGGTTTGCTCTTTGAATACTCTTGAAGTTCCGGCTCCTGGAGTGCTGTGCTTGCACGTGGCTCTCATCTCTCACATCCTCAAAGCAATGACAACAGGGCTCCTGAGGGGAGAGGAAAGCTTGTGTGTAGCCTTCACAGCAAGCAAGCAAACCAAAGACCTCAATCCTTTAAAAAGAAATCTTACATTTTAAGAAGGATCTTCTGATTTTGGCTGGGAGAATTGCCTGAAGCTTGGCTTTGACAACTCTCATGGTAAGAAGACCAAGTGTGAGAAGGACCTGAGAAGCAGCTGGAGAACAAGCCCTTCTAAGATGGGAGCCTGGAAAATTCTTATGGAGGGATCCATAGTGAGGAGGATAATTGTTTTGCTCAGCTCTTCTGCCAATGACACAGACCCGCATCTGTCCAAACACGGGCGCTCCGCTCCGCTGGCTGACTCAAACCAAGGAGGGGCAGCAGGGCTCGCATCCGTGTCCCGCAGAGATGGAGAGATTCCCGCTTCCCTCCGGGTCAGGTTTCAGGCTCTGCGCTCTGCCTGCGTGGCTCGCCTGCGCTTTTAACTCACTCTGAAGTCTTCGCAGGAAATTAATTTGTGTCAAACGATTGGGTTTTGTCCTCCCTTTGGTTTCTGGAGAGCAGGGGCTGGAGGATGCTGTTGATTCAAAATGCTGCAGCTACTGCCCTGCTCTTCTGGCCCCACATCTGTATGTGTCTGGTGCAGCTCTTCCCCAGAAACAATTAAGTGAGGAGAGACCTCCTGGTGACAGCTCAACCATTTTGGGCATAGCTGTCAGGAATGAGCCCAAAAAAGCAGTAGAAGTTGGTATTCTGGAGTTTGAATTGATGCTTGCACAATGGCAGGGTAGCAAGTGGCTGGATTATCCAGAAAATGAGTAAGAATGACAGGCAGCAACCTTCTGTCTGTTCCTCAGGATGCAACATCTCCAACATACACATCACACAGCAAATGCTGTAGCTGATCTGTTTGCAGTATAGGTGACATGCCCATGGATCTCCTCACTCCTACCTGATCCTGTCAGTTCACATAAGCCAAAGATGTTTCATCCAGGTTGGGCCTTGGCTGAGTCCTCAGAGAAGAGGCCAGGATGTCTCCAGACGTGACCACCTCTTTTGTGGCTCAATAGGACTGATCTCTGTAGCCTAGTGTGACAGAGCTCTGTGAGTATTGACTCCTGGAGCCTGAGCTGATGAAACATTTCTGTGACCAGGAAATATGAGCCTGGGCCACGCATGCCTCTCACAGCCGTATTTCACTCTCTTTGAGCTGTGGAATTTTTATATTTCTTGCCCCAAATTGCTGTGCTTAGAGATCCCTTTTGCTTGCTAATCTACAGCAATTTTGCTGGCCCAGGGGAGCTGTATTTGGGAATTAAGTGGGTGATGCACTGATGATTAACGTGCAGTTCATAAATGCTCTACATCCTTTCAGCTCAAGGGCTGTGGGAGGCCATAGTGGGCTCAGCTCTACAGCCACTAGAGTGGTGAAGTGATCAGTGCCTCATTATTTTTCTACTGTCAACAGTTGTCTGTAACCTCACAGGCAAAGTGTCCAGAGCAGGCTTACACAAAGGATGACAAATAGCTATTGCCCTCCCTTACGCTGCTAGCTCAGGGCTGAAGGCTGCATAGCAGATCTCATGGATGTGACCCTGCTGAGGTTCCTGTGGGTACAAGCAAGATATCATGCAATAAAGTTCCTTTCCTCTTCTCTCACTGTGCTTTAAAAATAAACAAACCCTATTGCTTATAACCACTTCCTGCCCCTACCATTGAACAATTCATTCTGTCACCGTGACCTTAAATTCTGCTGTTTACCAATGCTGGAGTGGTCACATCCCTGACAGTGTCCTTTTACCAAAAAGAGCTTTGCTCACATGTACATCCCTGAGTGGGTGCACGTTGAGTGTTACAGCCACCCATGACCTCTCCCATGGTCATCCCCAGTGGTGGGGAACAACCTCCCATGGCATGGTGGGTTCAGCAGGATGTGCCAGTGCGTCGGGGTACGCACACGCATGCAGTGGGGGTAGGTACCATGCTGCAGATCAAAGGGAAAATGGATCTCTAAAATGTTTCGTTTATAAAGTGTATTGTTATTGCACTGCCACCCAAGGTCTTCAAAGGGCCCCAGATTTATTGTCTCAGCACAGTTCAGAGATATTTATTGTAGATTAAAAATGGAAGAAGTAGGAAGGGGGGCCAGGCATGTAGATTACGGACTAAAAATAGAAGCTCTCACATTTGTTTGCTGTAAGAATTTGGATTTTGTTGCTTTCTTCCCCTGCTAATTCTTTTCTCCCCTCCCCCTTACATTTGTTCCTAAGAGCCAAGGGGTCATGTCTGTGTTTTCTTGTGTGGCCGCACGCAGTATGTCCTGACAGCTCTGCTATCTCTTAGGTAGAAACTGAGATTATCCAGGCATGGCTTTTGGAAAGGAAAACTGACTACAGGCAAATCTGCTTCGCTTTCAGTACTGGAGGTACCGTTTAATCTCAGCGCCTGACTGTTTCTCTTCCCACAGCTCCTCTGCTTGGAGGAAAGTCATCAACTCAACACATGACAAACAAATTAACTCTCCTTTGTGGCCACAGATTTTAAAGAGAAGAGCAGTCATTTGGATCCTGCTCAGCTGGCTGTGTAACACAGCCCAGAGAGCCTGGCCCATGGTGTCCAGCTTACTGGCATGACAAGGTTGGCATGTCCCTGGCAGGATCTGACCAGGCACCGGCTGTGATGGTGCTGTGGGCAGGCATGGAATGCACCTACACTATCTGTGCCCATGCAGGGGCTTGTCCAGAGCTTCTGCCCTCTCTTACTACTTATATACTGACCTTCCCCACCAAACCAGTCTCCAGTCACTCCTTTCCATAGTGTAGTTGGGGTGATGGTGGGAGGCAGCTGGGAAAAGCATGTGCTGTGAGGTGGAGGGATGACAAACATAAAAACACATCTTCTTTTCACCTGTACTTGCCTGCATTGAGCTCTTTCTCCCAGTTCCAGTGGGCTGATGGAGGTTTGTTCACACCTTCATGATCTGACTTTGCCATGGAATGGGGCAGGGTTGTCCACATTCACAATCTTAGTGATTATCTCCTGGGCTAAATGTGCTGGATATGTCCTCACTGGGGCACTGGCTTTGGTTAGGCAAAATTTCTGGGTATCAAGCATTCAGTACCAACAGAGCACCTTTCTCCTAAAGCTTACACTGCAGGCTGAGAAGACAACCATAAGGAGGTAGATACAAATCCACAGAGGGAAAGTGCTAAAGGCTTTTGAGCCAGAGATGGTATTGAGTAACAACACCATTGAGTGTTTGATTTATGGTTCTGGCTCTCCAGAAAGCTTTACTCCAAATGGTAAATTCCCCTGTGCAACTCTAAGCCCTACCTAGCAGGCCTTGGCAAATTTAAAGGGCTAAGATTTGAGATCTTATATCCTATCACTGGAGGGGAGCACATTCTTCATGCTAAGTGTGAGCCCTAGCTGTGTGAATCTTACATCCACAGCCATGAGGAGCGATATCATCCACCTTGTGACCCTGCTGGGAGACAGTATCCCACATAAGTCCCCTGCTAATGCCCATCTCTCAGGGATTCCAGCTAGCCATCCAGTAGCTTTCAGATGAAGAGCTGAAGCTGTGATCATCTTGTTGGATGCCAAGAACCCCACTCAGCTGTGTTTGTGGTGTTGAGTAATCTTATGAGTGCTCACCCCATATCCATCTTGTCACCTTTTACCTCTGCTTCATGCTGTCAATTGCAAAGGCTGCCATACATTAAAAAATCTCTGTCTCCAGTGAGGTTTAGGTATAGATTTTAATATCATAATTACAGCATGTAGACAAAATACCACTTCATTATTGAAACCATATTCAGTGAAGCTTAGCTCCCATGCAAGACATACATATGAATTTAATTGCTGCTTTAGACCTCTGCAAATGTACTTTCAGTAAGGCACTGGTATTATTTAACACACAGATCAAAACAACTACTGAAATCTAGAGCTGATGCTGGAGATTAATCAGTGGGCTTTGGCCATTTCTCTGTGCAATTTGTGGGACCTTCCTGCATGTTGGCAGCTGGCAGGATGATGGCACACCCATGACATCCAGCTCCAGCCATGTCTCAGACCCATCCAGGAGTTTCCCTTGAGCTGTCCTCCTCATGGGAGAGCAGCTGAGACATAGCTGCTCTCAACAATGGTGGTCAGATTGTCTTTTATACCAGCAGGATCAGCACTGTGAATAGGCTTGTGAATGCCAGCAGAGATGGGTGCTGCCGTGGGGACAGGAGGGTGATGGCACCTTTGCTGAGATGTCCCCTGGCTGGGCAGAGTGCCCATGGGCAGTGTCCAAGGGCAGTGTGTCCATGGGCAGTGTCCAAGGGCGGTGTGTCCATGGGCAGTGTGTCCATGACATCCCTCTCCCGTGGCTGCTCTGTGGCCTGCAGCTTGACTGCTCCCTTCTGCTGCTGACATCTGGAGCAGCAACATATACAAAAGTCTTTACAAAGGAAAAACATGCACAGAGGAAGGAGATTAGGTTCTTTTGAGCCTCTTCCAGGCCCAGCCTCCCCCAGAGCTCCTTGCTGTGTTGTGCTTTGTACACTGGGAGGAGAAGAGCTTGGGTAGAGAAAAAAGGACATTTCGCAGGTTAATGAAGCCTATATTTGATCCAGGTGTTTCTTCCCGGGTGTTTTCAAATGCTGGTGACAACTGAAGCTGTTTTGCAGAGCCCAGAGGGTGGTGGGGAAGCTTAGGACAGCTCACAGATATGTGCTTTCCCTGGCCTTTCCAGCCTGACAACCCACGATGGCTGTCTTTGGCTCATTGCATCAGGACCTCTGCAGAAGCAGGGAGCAGTGTCAGGGTGGCAGGGCAGCAGCAGTGGTGGCACAGAGCCTCCTGCACAAGTCCTGGCTGGGGAGCACCTGGAGAAGGAGAGCAGTACCCCTCCCTGTCTGCCAGCACTGCCCACCTCTCCAGAATGAACTTCTGTCACCTCACAAATACCTTCCTTAAAATTTGAGGTGCTGTTATTTTTGTTTTACATACAGATCCCCAAAAATGTTTAGCTATCCAATTTCCTGTTAAATTGAGAACTCAGTACTAAATGCCCACTTGGACCTAGGTGATTTGGCGATAGCATGCTGAAAATGAAATTTTGACCTTCCAAACTGTTTGCTGGTGGCCTTACCCCGAGGCATCTGTTTCTGCCAGGGTACAGCTCCCTGGTCCCACACAAGGCAAAGAGCTTGTGGCTTCTTGAGGCTCACCTCTGCCTCCAGCCCTGCTGGTGCTCTCCTGTGGCACCAGGAGGGCCTGGGATACTGTGGGGATGGGCTTGTGCTCAGAGGAGACAGGGCATCAAAATCCTGGCCACACACAGCAGGAGATGTGCTACAGCTTCTCCCCTGCTCCTCTGACCCCCTCCTCCCCCAGAAGTGGGGTGCCACCCTGTTGTTTTTGGCTGTTCCCAGTGGGAATAATTACACTGTGCATGCCTTAAATTCCCTCTTTTGCAATGACAACTGGATGCAATTTCCTTTGGAGTCTCACAAATGAAGCTCTCACATTGTTGGAAGCCATTCAGTGAGTGCTGCAATATGTTCAGAGGGGCTGCTTCTCAGCAGGACCCCAAGTGATTTCTAGAAACCTTTCCACAGCCTGTTGTGCACCTTGGGACCCACTCAGCAGGTGATACAGGGGAGCAGGGGCTTTCAGCTAAAGGCAGCCTTGTTATTGCCACGCTGCAGAATACCAGGATAACCTGGTTGTGTGGTTAGAGGCACGCACTCACATGAGACAGAGTGTGAAATGCAGACCTGAAGGTTTAAAGATTTCATATGTTGTTGAGATTTTGCTCAGGAAATGCCAAACCAGAACTGAAACCTGTGCTTGATGTTTGACTCTCATTCATGCTTAACATAAATATTACTCTTGCTAACCAAACATTCCCCGGAACAGCTCCACGGAGCTGAGTCTCTGCAGAGGACTTTATGGACAAGTTTGGGCCTTTGCTGTGACAACAAAGGGCTAGATATAGCCCGGGTCTCTTCTATTCTTGTCCTGTGATGAAAGGAGACTCACCAGAGCAGGCTGCTCATGCAAGTGACTGTAGAGACCACATGCATGTGCATTAAGATGGTCTGTTTGGCAGGAGGGGAAATAGTCCTTTTGATCTGGAGACATTGAGGAAACAGAATATATTTCCTCCAGCAAAAGGCTGGAGGACATGGAGGAAAATGCTCTTCCGACCATGGAAAGTACCACATCCCTCCTTCCTACATGCTGTGCTGTGCTGAAGATGGCCAGCATCAGCCATCAGGCACAGCACCAAGTCAGGCTCTGAGCCACCTGGGCTACTTGGAGATGTCCCTGCTCACTGCACAGGGGTGATCTTTAAAAGTCCCTGCCAACTCAAACTTCTGTGACTTGGTGCTACTTTCAGACTTCTCCTGTTGACCTGTGAAGGCTTTCATACCAACACCCCACTAAAGTACTTGACCACTGAAGGACAACCTACAGTGCCTTTCCAGAATGTTCTCCAGGCAGCTCGTGAAAAAGAAAGATAACTCTAGATGAAACCCAGCTCCTGCCTGAGTGGGGAAATGATCTGTGCCATGTACATCAGGAGAGGAGAGGAGAGGAGAATGCCACTAGGACTGGAAAAAACAAGGTCCAAGGGAGGTAAATGACAGACAAAAGAGGAGCAATATGTATTGTGGTTGGAGGGAAGGGGTAAAACAAAGACCATACTTCTGTCATTTGTAATTTGGGAGGGAGGTCTTGCACAGACAGTTTATTCCAAGTTCCTGATCTTTGCCCTATCTGGGGAACATAGGAATTATGTCAGATATTAAGCAAATGCTTTGGTCTCACTGGAAAGCAGCTTGCACTTATCTGGAGCAAGTGAGGCCTTGGGCAGAAGCCCATGTCAAACAGCACTTTGGGGAAACTGTGCACATGGTTCTGGATAAGGAAATGCCATCTCAGTCCTTGAGCATGGTGGGAAAGAAGCTGCCTTAATGACTGAGCATGGAGGAAACCAGCATGGCCCAGTAGGGCAGTGAGGACATTTTGGGAGCTCTGATGGGCTATGATCACCTGAGAGGCTCAGCTGTCCCACAGTGCTTGATAAGCAGAGCTGCCTTTCCAACAGGAGTGCTGGGCAGGTACTGCTGTGTTTGTGCCACTGTTTTTTCCCATTTCCTGACAGCAGTAGCACCTCAGGTGTCCTTAAGACAGGGCAGCACAGTCCTTTCCAGCCTGCAGTCTGTGCAGCTTCCAGGCATCCAACAGTGCTCAGCAAATGTGCAAAGTGCAATGCAAACCACAACCTTACTGCATTCGCAGTCCACTGCATGCAGGAGCTTACAGCTGAGGTTCACTTGGTGACTGTGCCATGGGATGCCTTCAGTTTATTCAGGAAAGGCTTAGCAGAGCTTTGAGTAAAGCACATACAAGATGCTGGTCTAACGTTTTCAAGGCAGAAACCTGGAGAGCAAGATGGGAGCATGGTAAGCACATGGTCCTGAGGTGTTCCAGGTGCTCAAAGTCAAACTCTGCTCTGCCATTCAGGACTCTATGGGACCTAAGGACTGCTGTTGTCCTTTGAGGAGTTAATCAAGGCTGTACTCCTTTCTGTGGGCACTGCAGGATTGTGATCTGCGCAGCATTGCAGGCTGTTGCTCTGGGACACTGCTGAGTAAGGGCTTATGGAGCACTGGGGACAAGAGAAAAATGTCTCAACTTCAACAGATTCAGTAGGAAAAAAAATACCTTTCTGCATACAGGGTGGAATATGACAGTGCTGGCCACACTCCAACCCAAGCGCAGCTACACGTTACAATGGCTTTCCAATACCTACCCTAATTTCTTTCTGGTTCCACAGGTTACTTGCTGTGGGAAGAGGGAATTTGCCCCAAAAGGAGGGAACCATGGCATTGACTTTATTTATAGTTCATTTCCCTCAGTGGTTGTTTATTCTTGGGGAACATCACTACCCATCCAGTCATCAAAGCATCAGATTCTCACAGTCAACGTCCTGGCCTTGGACTGAAACCACAAAAAGTGGAAGAGTTCACTTTGCTGTGGACCTTTTGGGTGTTGGCAATATTTGGAGATGCAGTCCCATGCTGGTGGTGCCTGTGTGGTCTGATTAGCCTTTATTGCTACTCTTGCCTGCCCGCTTACTTCCACGTTAATTTATGTGTCCCAAGATGTGCCAGCGCATCTGTTCCTTATTTCCTGGGTATGCGTTTATTTTCTTGCTGAGTACTGAAAGGGAAGGAGATGAAATGCATTGAAGATCTTGATTTACAGCTTCAGCATCTCCGTAAATCTGTTAGAAACTGTGTTTTCATGTCCCCCTCCTCTCTACACTCTGCGATGGCAGGGAGACAGCCAGCATAGCAAGCTGGGCCATGGGCACCAAAGCAGAGACAGTTCACTGACCACAGCTGATAATGGGCCCTGCCTGCCCTGCACCCAGTCCTGAGTGTGCTTTTTGTGATACCTTGAACTTCTAGTGCAGCATTGCACACTCACCATTTGGTTCTTCCACCAGCTCTCCTGTGTCATTTTGAAGCTGATGCTGTAACTGGTGGTGGTGATGCACAGGGACTAGTTTGGGATGCAGCTTGTCTAAGGCAAGGAGGAAAAGATGGGAGCAGGTCAGAGCAAACTTCAGCTCACACAGCCACCACCCTGCCTGATCCCATGGCTGTCCAACTGCCTCTTCCTTGTGCTGCTTTGCTACAAGGAAGAAACTTCTGTTGGTAGAACAGACCTAGCCTGACTCCACAATAAATTTCATCACGTTTCTTCTCCTTCACTTGCCATGCTTTGGCCAGTGATGCTTCACACATGCACATGTCAGAGCAAACATGTACTGCCAGAAGAGAAGGGACAACTCACAGGCAAGGCTCAGGACAGGATGATTCTCTGAACAGTGACAGCCAGACTGGTCCAGGACATCATAGCCTGGACTGGACTGCCCTATCCACTAATCCTTCCTGTTTGATTTACTGTACCCAGTCAGGATCACAGGGAAAAGCAGCTTCTGGTTGATCCAAAATGCTGATATTAGTGGTTGATTAGGAAAAATCTGTCAGTGTGCAACTGCCTCTCAGTGCCTTGAAAAGGGACTTCTTTTGGAGGTGGCTCCTTCCTGGTTCCCCAACTGCTCATACTTGCCATTCCATGCTGCTGTGATGAGAGGACTTTGAGTTGGCTGGGATAGCACATCCAAGAGAGGTCACTGAGATGGGTCATTCTTTCCTGCTTCTTCTGAGGTCCTGTATGATGACTAGCAAGCTTTCCCAAGCAGGAATTATGCCACTCTGGAGTTTACTGAATAATTTCTCCTGTGCTTCCCCAGGCCTTTCCTCTCAATTATATTAAAAGCCCAAAGTCATGGGAAGAGCATTTCTCAGCTTCTGGAAAAGCCTTTATTTAGGTTTATGAAGAAGCTTGTTTGAACAGGTTGTGTCCAACCACTCTCCTCATTTCACCCTTGCCTGGGCATGTACGAGGAAAGGAAAAACAGAGACCAGCTTGTGCGCTTGGCTGTTTTGGGGAATTCTGCCACTGTATGGGTCAAACCCATGTGCTCTGGGGATCAGCAGAGGTACAAGAGGCCTGGAGGTCCTCTGGAAGACTTCCGGAGGAGGCAGCAGGACTTGCACCAGTGTAATTCCTGTTGGGAGACTGAAGAGCAAACATCCATTAGCTTAAATTTTTGCTGGCAAAGGAAGGTGACAGACACCTGGGAGAAGCTTCTCCCTCACCTGTGGCACATGAAAATTCCCTACCAGGCTGGCAGCCACCCTTGGTTGGAAGAGGGAGCTGATACATCCCTGGTGGACTCCCTGGCAAAGCTGGCATGAGCCATTCATGATGGTACATGAGCTGAAGCTCCCTGCAAGGCACCCCAGTGTCATCCCCCTGGTGTGGCTGGCCTGGGGAGTCTGTGCCAGTTGAACCCAGTCTGCTGTTGGAAAACCCCTGGCTGTGCCACAGGACTAAGTGAAATATCATTTCCCAGCCTAATGGACAGATTGTTAAATGTACAATGATTTACCAGCTCTTTCTCTGCAATAACAATGTTCACACATTGTCTCTTTGCCTCTTTCACTGTTTTTATGATTCATGCTCTTTGGTTGCCCAATTGACATTTCCAAAAAGAGGTTTCTAAGCCCCAGCCTCGCCTTCCTCCTCTCTCCCATTTTCCTTTGACAGTTTATAGGCCTGAGAGAAGTTTTTCCAATCATGATAATATCTTCATGTTTTGTTGACAAAAGTTCAACCTTGGAATAAATCAAACTGGTTTTAGGAAAAATATTTGCTTATGTAGTAAGGGGATGTGTGTAGGAGATCAAATTTATGGGGGTGAAATTGAATCTGGTTATTTGAAGAATTCTGAAATAAAAGCTTCCCACCCACTCGCAAGGGGAAGAACAAGACTTATAAATTGCTTTAGGCTGAAGCAGAATGTAGAAAAAAACCCTAAGTTTCTGTGCAAAAGGTAATTGGGTCCAAAGGAAGAACTAAAACCAGAGCTCAAGAGACAGCAGCCTGTTCACTCCTTCATGCACAGTGTTCATTTCACACTATCATTCCTTACAGAAGAAAGGTCATCATCAGGTTCCTTCCAGTTCCACAGCACCCATCCTTATCCATTGGTCAAACATTTGCTCAGTCTCAGAAAAGAAAGATCCAGTAGCTTAACTGGTCACCTAGCCAGGGAGTCTCTTCTGTAGCATGATTTCTCTGGTTTGACTTTAAATTATGGTTCTAAAACAGGTCTCACACCTTTTCATGAGAATGGCCCATGCCAGGAACCCTGCTCAGTAATTTGCATGAACAGCACTGCTGGACATGTGTGTTTGGAGAGTCCTGTCCCAAAGATCTCCTCTCTTTTCTCTGAAAAGACTAGCCAACAGTGCAACAGGTTAAGTCACACTTTTCCATAGAGGATATGAAGAGGGAATGTGCCACATACATGCATGTATGTATCTTCAAATATTTTAAAACTCTATAGGTGAATGTTCATGTGTATGTATGTACATGCATATGAATTAGAATAATTCAGGCTGGAAAACCCCTCTGTAGATGATCATGTTTAATCCCTGGAAACAGAGCCCAACCTGATTGTTCAGGCCCTTGCCCAGTTGAGTGCCAACCCCCTCCAGATGTGAAGAAATTCTCCTGATATCTAATTGGAATTTTCTCTCCTGCACCTTGTGACTGCTGCCTCTGTCCTACCACCATGCACCTCTGAGGACAGTCTGACATACACACATGTGATATATCTGGGCACACACATAAATACAAATACAAACACACACACAAGGTTTCTTTTGTCCTTCCTCTGTGCATCTGAGAGATAACAAGCAGTGGAGTCTTGCTCTGGCCCAGAGCAGCTTTTCCCATTTCTAGTAAACTCTGAACGACTTGGGAAGGATCTGGCATTTTCTTCCTTCTCCTGCTGTTCCACAGCTCCAGTTCCTTTGTGTTATTTAGACACATGCCCCCCTCATGGCTTGGGACATGACATTTCTTTCCTCTTTAAGCATGATTTTTACAAAATACAAATTGGAGCAAGAGTAAAAAAAAGGAGTAAAAAAAACCCTCTTTAATGAAGTCCCAATGACACTGGATGCTTGTTAAAAAGCACAACAGAACATTAAGCAAGTCTTTACAGCTATTAGAAACATAGATGAGCCATTATTGAAAGAGTTCAACTGGCTTGGGTTAACCCTACTGTCGTGCATGACACATTTTGGCAATTTCTAGATAAAGAGGAGACAGGATACAAAAATGAAATCCAATTTGCTGGAGATTTTATATAATTAAACAAGATAACAATATTGTTTTTAGATACTAGGTATTGTTTGTAGATATTCTGCCTCTCTTTCTGTATGTAGTCACCACAGATCATCCCTATAGGACTGGAGATGAGCTGTCATCAAATCCTGCTGGACACAGGACTTGCTTGGGCATAGCTGCATAAGTCCTGGGCTTAGAGCGATGGGAAGAATGAGGCCAAACTATGTCCCAGCACAGAGGCAAAAATGATGAAGCTGCTTGATTGTGAAAGAATCTTCTTGCTGGGAAAGCTGCTCAGGATTTCCTAGCTGTTCTGTCCCCAAACACACTACAGCTGGTGTGACCTAGCTTGTGAAAGGATGATTAGAGAGAAATACATGGCCAGTGCTCACAGGCACAGAATCTATTTCTGACAGAGGTAAATGGAGATTAATCTATCTGTACCTGTGGACCTCCCAGCCAATTTTCTCCCTAATGGATGGCAGAGGTTTTTTCATTCATGCTTTTCTCACTTTATAAAATGAAAGCAATCATACAGTCAGAGCTGTAAGGGGAGCACATCTTCACATTTGTCTCTGGGGAGCAAACAGGGCCATTTCCAAGAGGATTTTAGTTACTCCAGTGCCACAACAGCTAACCAGCATAATTTTTTTGGCATAATAAAATTGTATCTCCTGCCCATTTGCTCTCAGTGGCCCATCAAAGTAGACAGAAAGCTTTTTTTATAATAATTTCAAACATAGCTCAAATTCTCCCCTTTCCTACCAAAGGGAGATCCTGTCATCCTCCCCCCTCTCCCTCCCACTCTGAACACCAACCCCATCTCCAGGGGGAGGAGACACTTGGTTCACCTGGCTAACAAAGCTCTTCACAAAGGCCCCACATGTCGTGCCAGTGTCTTTCAGAGGGATCACACTCACCGAGCACAGCTGCATTTCTGTAAAAGCAGCCACACTTCACTGCTGGATGTGTCAGGCAGCAAGAGCCAAACGCCTTAGGGAAGTCAGAAGTTGGGAGTGGGTCAGGGTGCAATCTCAGTAGCTGATTCTACTTGGGCCAGAGCCCAAAGTGTTTAATACTTGTCTGTGTGTTCTGGGCAGTCGAGGAGAACGTGCAGAGCATCAGTGCTTCACAACATGTCTCCTTGTCTGACTGCTTTGCAAGGGCAGATGACAGTTCTCAGGCAAATCTGCTAATTTGGAGGGAGAAAATGGTTTCATCTGTCTTGTGGCGAGACACCTGAGAAGCCAAGGGAGCTGTTTCAGGAGAAAGCACAGAGAAGGTCTGTGTACTTACAGCTGTGCTTTCAACACTGGAAAATAAATCATCTTTCCACCACAGAACCCATTATAGTTACCCTCACATGTAAGAGCAATTAGGATGTTACTGCCTTGCTGTCGTGGAGCAGCCTGAATTGCTGTTTGAAGAGGTGTAATGGGAGTGGGGTTATTATTTGTGGTTGGGGAATAAGGGCATGAATGAGAGAGTTATGAGATTTCAGATAAATAATCCTCTGGCTTTTTGCAAAGAAGTGTCATCCCACCCCATCACAAACTGACAACTCTGCCATTTCCTGTCCAAAGAAATTCATGAGAGCAAAACTCAGCTCTTCCCTGACTCCTCTCTGATGAGGGAGAACAAGAAGGAAAAATTTGGCAATGGGTGTTTGGTGTTGTGCCACTTCATCCTGCTGGCTGAGAACCCAGCAGCCTGCTCAGCTCTGCCCAAATGGCAAACACACCTCCTGCCCAGGACAGCTGCCACGGCAGGAGCCAGCCCTTCCTGGCAGAGGCAGGGGCACAGCATGGAGCTAAACCTGGCTTAGCCACAGATACTGCTCACTTTGTTCTGTGCTGGATGGACCCCCACAAAAAGAAAAATGTGACAGATCCAAAGAAAAGGAGCAGCCAGGAGACAGGTGTGTGTCCTCCCCGACTACTTTCCCAAAAGAAAACAAACCCCAAAAATTGGTTCATGTTCCACTGGGATTGGAGGCTCCTCTCAAATCTTTGAAATACAAATTCAGATTTAGTTTCTGCTTGATGGATAGGAAAAAATAATGGTTCAGGCTGGTTTCTGGTTAAGTTCAACTCCCAGTAGAATCCCTTGTGCAACTCAGGAGCAGGACAAAAGTATGAAGGGGGTGTTTTGCCACATGAGTAAGTAGAGTTGGGCTCAAGAATGAAGATGAATAAAGGAAGAGGCTCAGCACAACGATGTCCTGTCCCATGGGAAACAATGAAGCTTGAACTGACTTCAGTATACAGGAAAAGCAGCAGGGGAACAGAGAAGCAGCAGCAGCAGCAAAACAGTCTGGTGTGAGAAAAGATACAAGATCAAATTAAATCAGGAGAACTATTGTCAGGGGATGGCTTCAAGAGGTGTCTGCTAGTCCCTGGCAAGAAAATGATCACTTGCCAAACAGAAGAAATTCAAAGAAGCCACTGGATAAATCTTTCCCTTTAGGAACTGCCTTTTTGGAGCAAACTCTGCTCTGTTTGTATTACACATGCCAGCTCTTAAAACCTTCCATATATATGAAGATTTTTGATTCACACAAACATCAATTTTTGTCAGAGTCCGTGTGCTGCATTTAAAGCAAAGTCAAGGCTTCAGTGAGAATATCTTGGTATACAGGGTATAAACATGACACATACAGCAAGAGAAGCTCTTTGCCTTGGGTCTGGGGGAGCTGCTGAGCCTTCTCATGTGCATCCAAGCACCCTCATTGCTTGGGCCAGCACAGGTGAGTTTTGATCTGCTGGTCCATGAGCCTAATCGCCATTAGACTCCCCTTGAGCAGCCACCTGCAGATGGATTCATATCATATGCTATTCTTAGCATACATATCTCATTTCTGGGTGTTACAAGAAACTGGATTAGAAACAGGTAGTCAGCATAAACAGGCAAGCTGCCCGAAATGCCCTAAGACTGCGGTTTCAGCAGACTGCATCCAGCCAAAGATTAAACTTGAGTTTCAAGTGGTTTAACAGGTCAAAGCAGAGGCACAAAGTAATATATTCATGCTTGAAAGTGTGCATACACCTGCATATACATCCACACAGCTGCACAATCAACAAAACACTTCCACAATTTAAAAGCATAATTAAGCAAATTAGGCTGATATATAGATCTTTTTTTTACTTAAAGAACATTTTTAATGTCTTACCTCACATTCACTTCACTGAAAATGAAACTGAGAGCTTTTAAGACAGCATTTAATTTTCAGAATGTAAAAAATACACCCAAAAATATCTCCCCCCACCCATCAAGTCTACAGCTATGCTGAGTGTATTCTGTACCTCAGAAAAGCAGAATGTGATGCTTCACAGGTATCAAAAAATATATATTCTTTATGCATAGAACTGCAGCCAGCTGCTCAAACATTAGGTGCTCAAGGGCCTTAGGGCATTGATGCCTCATAAATTTGAGAGTATATATTAGGTGAGTACAGAACTGGAAGTTTTGTAGCAGTGGAAAGTAAGTATGATAATGAGGTAAACACATGTTCCAAAGAAAATACGAGCTACTCATGCCCTCTGTGCAGGAGACAGCAGCTTTAAACCATCACCTGGGGAATGCTGGAGGAAGGCCTGAGAGCTGCTACAGGATGGGCTGCTCATTAATGACATCTCCCTGTGTTCTGTAGCTTTTTAATGCTGTAAACACAGTTTGACAAGTAGGTAACCAAATAGGTGTTGTGCTCCTTGGAGTGCTTTGAAGAACCCTTTGAATGCTCCTTTCTGTTCCAAAAGGTGGAGTGTTACATGTAGCCTGGGTTTTCCTTAGATAAGTAAGAGGAAGTATCCTTCAGGGACCATAACCACAGGTACAGCCGGGATTCCTCCTCAGGTGGGGTGAGGTCTGTGCATCGTGGGCTCCATCTGGAGGTTGTTTGCTCTAATCTGTGCTTTTGGAAGAAATGGAGAGAAAATGCAGCAGTGCTGGGTCAAAGTCACTAAGTCAACTGGGAAAAAATGACCTTGCAAATTGATGTGCTGGTGTGGAGGTGTCACACAAAGAAAGGTGGTAAGAGGAGCCTTACAGCCATGCCTGAGATGAAGCCTTAGCTGGAGGTTTCCTTATTCATTGGTCAGTGCAGTAAGCATGAGACAGAAAACTCAGCACACAGCCAAGACTCTCCTGTCAGACTGTTTATGGTGGGAGCTGCTGCCCTCACAAGTCCTCAGGGTGTATATTTGAAAGTCTGTCTCTACCTGCACCTTCAAATGTAAAGAGGATGGTAGAGGAGACATCAGCCCTATCCATGGCTTCCACAGAACAAACACAGCAGTGGGAATGGTCATTCCAGAGGTTCAGGGTGGGGCAGCATGTGAAAAAGGAGAGGTTTGGTAATTTGAATGAGGTACTGATGCATGAAGCTCACAAAGCACTTGTTTGAGATGAGACAGAGCAAGTTTCTGATGACTTATTCCAAATGTCTGATCCTGGTGGTGTTGCTCAGATCTTTCCCACAGTCTTCCACTGTTATCTTAAGCAATTGGAATTCTGAAACAAGTTTCAGACTGAGTCATTTTGCTTGTGCAAAGTCAGAGAGAACTGAGGTGTGACCAGGCTTTCTGCCCACTATTCTGACAGTAGTTGGGAGTGGGGCACACAGGACCCCACAGCCTATCTCTATTCTAATGTTAGACAAAAATTAGTGCTGCATGGTTAAAACCCACCAGTGATGGTGCTCTCTCTTTTGCTGGAGGTCTCAGAGAGCTTGTAGCAGTGAGGAGTTGGAGTGGTACAGAACTGTTGAGCAGAGCAAGAGAGCTCCATGAAAAACCAGAGTGTTCTGTTCATAGGAAGGTCAAGCTGAGTGGGATCTCTTTGTCTGAGGACCTGCTGAGTGTTAATGCACTCATCATCCTCCTATCTGAATGGAAAAAAATGCTGGGGGGTTTTTAAGCCAAGGTTCTTGATAGGCCCAGGGGCCTTTTGCTCTTCTGAGGCAGTGAACATCATTGTGGGGTTAGGGAGGTCAGGAAAAGTATTTGGAGTGAGAAATGTCTGTGAGATTTGCCATACACCCTATAATCACACCCATAGCTGTAAATATTATTGCCATGCACTTAGCACCACCACGAGGAGATGCCCCAGCTGTAGACTGCTGCATGGGCATGGGCAACCCAGATTGTTTGGCTCTGATTTTATGTGGAAAAGCAGCTCCAAGGTAGAGGCTGGAAGTGCAGTCTGTGCCACGAACGGGCCTGTAACACAGCCAGCAGCAGCACTCCATGTCTGGGATCAAAACCCCACAAGCAGGGCAGGGCTCTCCTCTCGAGATGGGACGTGCAGGAAACCGCACATGGCCCAAATTACATTTTTGCCATGGAGTGAGTTCCAGATGCCCCATGGGATGAAGGAGTGCAAAGGAAAATTGAAGGAGAATGGGAGCTTTAGGGGACACGTGGACTTTAGTCAGCTGCTTAATGACACAAGTTTCAGGGCTATGCTTCTCTAACGCCAGAGGCTATGATGGCTGCTCCATTGTCAGGCAGCTTCTGAAAGAAAAAACATGTCTGCAGTTAATTACCCAGGGTGTTAAACTGATGTGTAAGCAGAGTTTTCATTTTCATAGACTCTTACATTTTTTAGTCATGAAACTAAGCACTCTTCCCTAAGTTGTGGGTATCAAGGGTTGCAGAAGTTATTTCCTCCTTTTTTTTCAACACTGCTTAAAATCAGAGTTACATAGGCCCTCTTCCACAGGAGGATTATTATAGGCTGCACAGTGTGGTGCTTAAGGAAAATAAAAGCGATTATTAACATGTACACAGACCATCAGGAGATCTTGACTTGCAGGAAGAGTTACTATTGCCAGCAAGATGTAAAAATTTGGAGGGAGGCTTACAGATCATACAGAGATAAGATTATGGTGTCACACAGTGGATGAGAAAGAAACTGATAAAAAGGTGAAGCTTTATTGCTCTGTAGATCCCTTTCTGTGTAATACGGTGACCCCTACTCCCATGTCCACATACTGGTTTATAGCTGTTATTGGAGGAAAAAGATATTTGACACAACATACATACCTGGCCCAAAAAGAGAATATTCAAACCTGTTTTGCATTACACAGCTATTGAGTATCAAGTGAGAAACTGCTTCTGGGGTGGCAAAGTGATCATTGATGGGAGGACAACTTTCAAATATATTGGGTGCTTTTTTCCATGGTTTTGTCAAAAGCCACCATGAAAATGACTGGAACCATCCAGCAGGGAGGACCTTTGGGTGTTCATGTGACACAATGAAGCAAAAGATGGATGGCCTAACAAAAGCAGGGTTTACCAGCAGATTCAGATGGGAGAACAAGTGAGCTGCTATGGAAAGGAACAGATGGGGAGCTCATGGTCTTAGCCAGGACCAAACTGTCCAGGCCCTTATCCCCAGAGATGTGTTTTCTGGCAGCAGGTCAATGCCATTTGTCTGTACTACAAAGCAGCCCCTGATGAAAGATACACTGACCACCTACTTTAGGATGGTAACAATAAAGCTGTGCTTACATGGGCTCTTTGCCCTAGTGCTTCTCATGAGCAAAAATGGCACATTATTATTTTCCCTGTCTGAAACCTGCCAGGCCTGCTGCTACTGAATGGAACTCCCTTGCAGTTGCCTGGTACACCCTGGAACTGAACAAGACAAGGGAAGGGCTATAGCTGTGAAACCTATGAGGTCTGGCATTCTGAATAGAGAGGCAACAGCCTTTCCTGGGATTACATAAAGATATGCCTCTGCCAGAAGCAGGGAGCTTTAGGCTGCCCAGCCTGGCGTGCAGATGCAGACAAAACCCTGCTACATATGCTGAAGATTACAGGCAGAAAGATGCTGTTTTGTAGCCTGAGCCTGCTAAGTAAGGAGTTGTATGGTTCTCCTTTCACCCTAGCTTCTGATATGCCCTCCTGATTTGTCCTTGAGGATGTAGCCACTAGCTGGTAGAAGGACCCCAAAGGATGTGTGTCCCTGATTTGCAAGACTGTAATTTCTACAGTTTTCCTTGCCCCTGTATGGTTGTGCCTACAGCTATTTAAACCCTCACACATCCTGCATGACCTTGCCTTTACCACAGCACAGGCCCTGGGACAAGCCTGAATCACCCAGGGAATTCTTCCAGACAAGGACTATTTACCAGGCATGCTTGGAACTGCATTAAGACGGCACTTTGCTCATGTTGTGACACAAGAAGAAGAGGCTCCATTATAGGCTTTTCCAGGATATCCTTCCATCTGTTTCTTCTGTTACCCCTGACTCAAACAGTGCCAGCCTCTTCAGTTCTTTGGCGTATCTAGACCTTTGTAACTCTGTACACCCACCATTTCCTGTCCACTCCATACCAGGTATTCCAACAACTGCACGAGGGAGAAATGAAAACAATTTTCTTTTCAAAATATAAGTTGTTCTTTCTTCCATAGGAAAGGGAAAAAAAAAAAAGAACCCTCAAGTTTTAGGTTGTGTTTACCATGACAGTATTTTCAAACAGCAGCCACAGAAACAAATCAGCAGTGTTTCTTATTTTAATTGCATAAACCCAATATTAATAAATTTTATCAAGCCTGTAAGTATACAGAGGTGTATTCTTTTAATATTTTTGTCTACTTTTATTTACAAAAGGAAAAATGAGCTTACGGTTTCAAGCCAAATAAAAAACCAACCAAACAAAACAAAGCTAAAAGTGAAAGAAGAGGCAGAAGAATGGGCTTTTACTTTAAAAAAAGCATCTGGAAGACAAAACAGAGGACACACAGGGAGAGCTAAGAGCCAGAGCAGCTGCTGATGCCCTTGAATTTAAACAGCACCTAACATGTAGTGAAAGAGTCCAAAACAGAGCAGTCCTTCAAGCCTCAGATGTACTGTGGAGCACTGGAAGCTTAGTAGCCGTATTTTTCATTGAGATGAGTCTTGCCATCACCACTTTGACCTAATGGACAGAGAGGAAGAGTTCATTATTCCTTTTACCCCTCACCTAAGAGAAATGTGTATCCCTGTATGAAATAGTCTCTAGGTAGCACCAGCCATACAAGCACAGAGGATAAAAAGTCAGACAGGATATTGCAATGTGTTTTGATCTACACTTAGAATTAATTTCAATTTTACTAACAGTGTTAAGATTACATCAGATACTACTGTTTTTGTAGCTGTTTTGTTTGTGTTTTTTTCCTGGAGTCCTCATAATGCCAGCTTAGAAGGAACTTTTGACTATTGTCAGACAGAGCCAAAAAACAGAGCTCCCTCTTATGGACACAGCTTGCTAAAATATCCCTGATAGATCAGACACTGGAGTTTTCTGTTCCTGTGGATTCATATGTCAGAGATGTGCAGTCTTTTCACTGAAGGTGATTCACCAGATTACAGTTCTCTTCAGTGAAATTTATTCATATTTCTATAACCTTGCAACAGCCTTACAGAAATTAAAGTAATGAATCTATCAAGTGAAGGCTAAGCTTTGAACTTACTCTGAAAAACCTCTGAAAACCTATTTTATTTTCTAAAATATTTATTTCTAAAATAGAAATGAGTTTTCTATTTTAGAGGGACTGAACACTCATTACCATGTTTAAAAATAACTTCACCTAGCTAAAAACACCCTGGAACTAAAGATAAAAAATTATTCAAGTTTAACATATGTTGGATGAGTGCATCAATTATTCAGTGACTTCACTGAAGAATTATCAAGACTTTTCTCTGAAACAGATGACTCAGTGTTTGTATTCCAATGATTTTTGCAAAAAACTGCAAAGAAGCATTTTTGGATTTCACAGACTTCTGTGAAAACTGAGAATAGTGACATTGCTGGAGCATTTATCCCTAGGGAAGGTTTAAGCTTGTCTTTCAACTAGGTTATCATGCCAACCATGTGTGAATGCAGTTAGCTCTCAGGTGTTACAAAACTGAAAAACAAACTTCAGATGTATCTCTCCATTGCCATGAAGCTCTTACAGATAGGGTCTGATTTCACTGCAAGACTTGCATGGCCATACAACAAACATGGGGCATAACATGCCACAAAACATCAGGTTCTAGTAAAGTATTCCTGAATTAGCTTTTTCTCAAGGACTTATGAGGGCATCCTGATGACTTACTAGGAAGGTTCCTGAGTTATGAGACTAAAACCAGCAAGAAAATGGTTGATAATACCTGCAGGAGGAATCCATATGCAGTAGTCTGGGTCATCATCTGGGTACTGTGAGGAAAAAAAAGGTTGTTGGACCTGCAAAGAGAGGAAATATTTTTTAAGGTGCTGTACCCCTCCACCAATGTGTCACAGCCACTAAATCCCTTACTAATTCAGAGACAAATAATGAGAGGTGAGGGTTATTTCTACAAGAAAATGGAAGAAAATGGTAATACAGAAGAAAGATCAAACCCTCAAATAGAGCCAGCTCATTTCCATTAGAGTCGCAGACTAATAAAAATGCTGTTTAGAAGGGACCTCTGGAGGTCATCCAGTTCTCAAAATAGAACCTGTCCACTTCTGGACAATTTAATCCTAATGTTTGGGGGTGTCATTTGACATAGAATTTCTTTATGCAGGGAAAAGGTTTAGAGTAGGATTTTCAGTAACTGCTTTACTGATTTCCATGCACAATACCACTGAAAACTTTGGGCTTAAGGTGACTTTGAAACTGGAATTTATAAAGTTCAGGTGTTGTATAAGGGTAACTTTGTTTTCAAAAAGAAAAGGTCACTCATTGTTTTCAGGTCTTGCTGGCATCTTCAAATGTTACAGCAAACCACAACAGGTCACTTGTAATGCAGTTGTTGACACAGTAGTATCTTTTTGATCCTAGATTTTTAAGTTTTGCCACATCAGCATCATTTTCTCAACAACTTCTGTTTTCAACTACTGCAGGTAAAAAAAATTCTACAACTGTAGAGTGCAAGACTTAAAAGCTCAAAATAATGCCAAGTTATTCAGCAATGATTTGCATTACTTGGTAGCATCATTACAATCTCAAGTTATGCAGTTTTAACAAATTTTCATTCCCTCAACAACTTTCCTTCCCCAAATTAACATCTAAAACAGCTTTTTTAGAAGACTAATGTTTTCCAAAACATTAGACTGCAGAATTGTACAGCTTTTTAATATGGCTTGAGAACAATCACTTGAAAATTGTTTTTCCACTTTCACATAATTCAAAGTTATTGAAATATTAAAAAAAAAAAAAAAAAAAAACGT